>CM053624.1:211817904-211884431 GCA_028646595.1 Phalanger gymnotis
GACACCTGGACAGTAGCAGAAGGTCAGACAGAAGCCATTAACTTAGAAAGGCTATCGGAGATAATAGACCATATTTTAGATGAATTCCCCTTTTAATGATGGTCTAGAAAAAAAAAAAGGTTGAAGGTTAGTCAAAGTCAGACTATTGGGAAACTTGGCACAGAAAAGTTTACCACATTGCATGGGTTAGGGGAGAGTTAGGGAAGTGGTGCCTCCACAATCTGGAAAATCCATGTAAAATTTTTTGGTCTTTTCTTCATACTAAAGAAGTCTGAATTATTTTGGTATTAAAAAATATTGTTGATATTATACAATACTATATATGTATATATATATATAATATGCATTTCTGAGTTTCTAAACTTTAATATGCATTTCTGAGTTTCTAAACTTTTTCCATGTCATCTGCTGGCCTTCACATGTCATCTGTGGCTTCCACAAGGCCCTCAAAAAATTGCGATTTAATTTCTTATGCTCTCCCACAATATATTGAAACAGTGTTGAAAGAAAGTCATGATGTAGAAGAGATAACTGTAGATGTCAGCAAGTGAGAAGATCTAATAATGTTAGTGACAATTTTATCAATCCTGGTATTTCTTAGGTGACTCTAGCCAAGGCAGTACATTTTGGCACTTCATTAGAAGCATCATTGAAAAAAGAATGTATTAGTAAGGAAAAAATCTGGTTTATCAAGTGAGGCAGAGGCAGTGCAGTATCATAGATATGGCTTTGGAACCAAGAAGAGCTGAATTCAAGTGCTACTAGGATGTATACTAGCTGTTTGACCCGAAGCACATCACTTAACCTCTACAAAAGCAGAGGGAGTTCAGTCACTATCCCCTTATAAAAAGGTATTGTGCCAGGGGCAGCTAGATGGTACAGTGAGTAGAGTACCAGCCCTGGAGTCAGGAGGACCTCAGTTCAAATCCGGCCTCAGACACTTGACATATGTACTAGCTGTGTGACCTTGGGCAAGTCACTTGACCCCAATTGCCCTGCCTTCCCCCTTCCAAGAAAGAGATTAAAAAATAAATAAATAAAATAAAAAGGCATTGTGCTAAACTGGAAAGAATCTTGAAGCCGGATAGGTCTAGCTCTCCTGAGGACCAGTTATATGGCATTGGGTAGACCTAATGTATACAGTCACTCACCCACTAACTTTTTTTATTTATTTTTAATTTTTTCCTCAATTACATGTAAAAACGATATTAACATTCTTTTTTTTCAAATTTTGAATTTCAAATTCTCTGTCCCCCACCCCAAGGCAAGCAATTTAACCTAGGTTATACATGTAATTCACCTTTTTTAAAAAAGTGGTACAGATTTCTATGAACTAAGGAGGGCAGAGGAAAATTATTTACCTATTTTACCTCTGCAACCCTAGTCCTGACAGGGAAGGATAAAAGAAATTTATGACATAAGCCATGTTTTTGTTGCCCATCAAATCTGAAGAGAAAAAAAAAAGACAATGAGATACTTAAGATCAAATATGCTGATGAACCTTAGACTTCTTTAACCAAACCCAGACTCTGAAGCCTTATCCTGCAACTACAGCACAGGAAAAATGCATTACCCACGTCAAAAGTGCCAACATGAGTAATTAATACCTCCCCAACCCCCAAGAAGCTTCATTTTACACCAGGGGAAGCTGAAACAAAAAGGAGTCAAGGTCTCTACAAATAAAATTTAACTCAACACACCTAGTCGTCACACCTGCCTCTTCCACACAGACCCAGATGTCCTAAGGACATCTCTCGCAGCAAAACCATTTCTCAGCCCTGCCTGGGGAGCTATCTTTGGTCTCTTGGCACATCTAGAAAGTAGAGCATCAACAATGTGAAAAGGATGGAGATTTTGGATAGGAACTTTGATACACCACACGTATTCTCTCCACAAGAGACTGGGGAAATTCCCACGAATGAGCCAGGGAAGGTCTCTCAAAGGGAATTAAACCCATCTACCTAACTGAGTCTAAAAGTAGTATTACTTGCAGTCCATATTCATACCCTCCGAGATTTAGAGCTGAGAGACCTGAGAGGTCAGAGTTTAACATTCTCATTTTAGAGAAAAGGAAACTGAGTCTCAGAGAGGTGAGGTAAATTGTCTGAGGTACATATGTGAATAAGAATGGACAGCTAGACCTATCTGGTCTGGCGTGACTCACTTGAAGAAAAGAATGGGTCTCAAAGTCCCATGAAAGAATACTGAATATATCAATTAGTTAAGGAATCTCTCCTTCTCCCTCTCTCCCTCTCCCTCCCTCTCCCTCTCTCTTTCTCTTTCTCTCTCTCTCTCTCTCTGCCTCCCCCCCCCACTCCCTAGCTTTTTACTCCTTCTCAATACCTTTAAAACACAGCAGATGAAGCACAGCAGGTTCCCATCACTTCATATTTCTCCAAGGAGTTTAAGGCTCTTCAAAACTTTCTATCACTTTCCTCTTCACAACCCTGACAAGTGGAGCCAATAATCCTGCTCCTACATCTTAAATTGATTGAATCTACATGAAGTGTTTTTAAAGGCTAATTTAAATATTTCCTTGATTTCACTTTTTTGAAAAGCTGACTAATCCTATCATCCTTAAAAGTATATAAAAACAGGTATCAGGCCTATTTCCAGATAGGAAAAACTGTGGTATGCCCACTTCAAGTTACAAAACTAGTCTCCTATTGTATTGTCACCACTCCTCCCCCAAGTTAGGCAGCTAGGTATTGTGCAACAGGATCCAGGAAGTGATAGATAGTATGGCACATGCACACACACACACACACACACACACACACACACACACACACAACCTCACTATACTGCTACTTTCTGGTTTGACAGCCAAAGGATGCTTTTGTTCTAGGTGGAGGGATGCAACCAGGGGTTGGGGCCTACATTTTCTCTCTTCTTCCCCACCTCCTTATAGCATTCCTACACCTCCCTTCACGGCTGCACCCAAGGCAATTGATTCGCCCATCCCTGCTTAGCTAGGCACTTGACTAAAAATGGAAGAAAGAGTCATCTAGCCTATAACCACTGCCCTCAGCCCCCAAGCCTTAGCATTCCCCTTCAAAGAGGTTTTAAAAATGAACAACAGACACACATACTCATACTTTCTTATTCTGGCCCTCCAGTCACACTTTAAAGCCTCGTCATTGGAGACATTGGAAACACAACGTGTCAGAGCTTCTGACAAAGTAAGTGCAGTTCGGTCTTTCCCCACCATTCCATCTTTTGCAAGCCATGTGCTCTGTTCCTGCTGCTGTGATATTTTTCCAGGCCTTTCTTCTCCACCTTCTGCCTCCAGCCAGAGATTTGTCAGCAATCCCTTCATGTAGGGAACATACAAGTTGGTTTGGTTTAAAAGGTCAATTGCAGCAGATTTGTACATGTTTTCTCTCTCTTACTGAAGCAGAAGTCCCGTGGAAGAAAGCTGAGTACACCCCGTCCTTAGTGAAAGAATCCTCCCCGCTACCCCCCTACATATTTCCAGCTTCTCACTCCATCACCACCACCCCCAATCCTAAACAGTCTTTAGCCAATGCCAAGCCTGAACAGTAACACGCTGTGTGTTACTGTTTGGTGCCTTTCCTCTAAAAGGCATCTAAGCTACCCAGGTATACACACACACTTCAAGTCAATGAACATTTATTAAGTACCTACTATGTGCCAGGCACTTGGCTAAGTACATCCATAAAGGCCCCCTGCTGAAAACACAAGATCTAAAAGAACCCAGATTTCAAGTAGAGTCACAACACTGGTGAGACTTGCGTGTCTGTGGCTACTTAATACCTTTAAAGGTTTGCTTTTCTAAATAACACAATTTGAAATGAGGAGGATAAGATGGGACGCATGACAAAATTCTCAGTAATGTGTTCCTACTCATACAACAGATGCCCGAAAGCCATCTCTCAGTGTGTTCTGGAGTTCACAGTGGCTTGGGATGACCCATCAGATGGTTCATAGGCTCATTCCTTAATATTTAAAATGGAGTAAATAATACTTTAGTTCCTAGCATGAAATAATAATTTACTTATTATATTTAATAAAGACGACATGATATTACATTAGTGGCTCAGACAAAGCAGCACCAGTCTTCCTATCAATTGCGGTAAGGGTGTTTTTCTCTTTTGTTTTTCCAGTAGTGAAGAGAGCAGGTAAGATAGATCTACCGCAGAAGCTAGAAGGTCATCAGCCTTAAGAAAGTGTGAAAAGCACAGGCCTGAGAGGTTTAAAAGCTAGGCTGGTGTTTTAGAAAGGGCAAAGAGCTGGGTTCAAGGGGAGGCAATGATTCTTATTTGCAGTGTGACTTTCACAAGTCACTGTAATTTCATCTCTTTTTCCTCATATGTAAAGTGACCCTAAGGATAGAGTTGTACTACTTTCCTCACTGGGTCATTATGAAAATCAAATGAAGAGAGATAGTGCAGTATAGTAGGCAGAGAGTTGGCCGAGAAGTCAGGAAGACATGAGTTCAAATCTTACCTCTGACAAATATTGACTGGATGGCCCTGGGCAAGTCACTTAACATCTCAGTGTCCCATATAATAATCTCCTTTGGTATAGGGAACTTCCTCATCAGAAAACTCCCTATGCCATGGAAGTCATGGCTCCAGACAAAGAAAAAATATATCAAATGAATAATATATATGAAGTACTAAATAAGCATAAATTATTATTACTATTAATTATTTTTGTGATTTTTATTCACTTTAAACTTTAATATTAAATGAGGGGGGAAAAGCCATTTCCATGTACACAGTAGAACATGAGAAAATTCAATATAAAACAATAAATCTCCATTTCAAGAAAATACCTATATAATAAATACTGCATATTGTTTTCAAAGCTACCCGGCTTTTCTTTACTTGCTTTGAAGTTTTCTTTTGTTTCCTACTATGCATTTCACTTTATTTTTTTTCTCTCTCTCCCCCCTGCCCTAAAGAAGGCTACAATTAAACACAGATATTAATATTAATTCAACTCCAATGCCTCTCACTCCTATTTTTGCAGAGGTGAGGGGCTGGGGAGTGGATTATTGCATACATTATCGGAAGGGTGATGTGCTAGATGGATATGCTGAACAGCATTTTTTTCCCCTTTCTTTTTCATTTTTTGTTGCAAGGAATCGTTCCATAAGTAAGAGAAAGGAAAAGGTATTCCAAAATGGATATAAAAACAAAAGATGTTGAAAGTATGATATGAAAAACAAACACCAAAGATACTAATTTAATCCAACAAGAGTTTATTAAACATGTTTCATTTAAAAAATGAAATAAAACATAAGCCCAGAGGTCTGAGATGTTCCCATGCGCTTCAGAGCTGGGGATTCAATCTAAGATACCATTCTAAGGTTACTAACTGCTCAGACTTCTTCAGCTTTGACTAAGCCAAGCCTTTCAAAGTAGCCAATTCTCCTTCCTAATGTCTTCCTGAGTTGCATGACCATAACAGTCAGGCTGATGCAAAGTCGATCTGTCTCCTCCCACAGCTCCGACCTCCTCTGATAGCTCTACCCGATTAAGGCCATTTGTTCATGCTACTGCATAATCTATTACCCTATCAACAGATGGCTGCAGATTTGAACTGGACTCCTTCCCAAGATCACCCGGCATCTGCTATAGTAAGCTCCTTCGATTCAGACATGGCAGTTGACACCATGAGATGCTGGATCATCTTATCATGAGCACGACCCCCTTGCATCTTTCCTTCTTCTACTCTTTGCAAGGTATCTTGCCATGAGGTTCCTGAATCCCCAAAGGCATACGATGCCCCTTGAAAAACAATCCCTATTTTTCCTGCATTCTTACATAATATATTAGTCACTCATCTCTCAGGGCGGCCCTATGACCTAAGCAAGAGGAAAGGACCAGCTAGCTTAACTCAACAGATGTCCTCCAGGTGGGACATGCCTCAGGTTTGATGCTGACTCCAGAGTGGTAGGCAGGCAGTATGGTGATTGGCGTATATGTTGGGCTATGACTCAAGGAACCCCAATCTAGCTCTATTTCTACTAATATCTACTGAATCAGAGCCAGGGCTAGAACACAGGTCACCAGGTTCTTGCCCAGAGGCTTACCCACAGTCACTCATGTAGAAGCAGAGCTAGAAATAGAACCCAGGTCTTCTGACTCCTAGGCTGGAGCTCCTTCACTATACCTGAAAAAATGGAAAAATTGAGATGAAAAGATAAGTGAGTTGGAGAGAAAAGGAGGTCACCAGGCCTCTCACTAACCGGCTGGACTTTTTTTTTTTAATTTGTTTTTTTAAGTTTTTATTTTTAAGTGATTTATTTATAATTATTTCTTTTTGGGATCACTGAATTTCCTAATCCCTTCTCTGACGTCCATAGGATATCAACCTGCAACAAACAAGTATATTCAATTGAAACAAAACATCACGCTAGCTCCGTCGCCAAGGGCTCGGCCTTTCCCTCTCTGAGGCTCATTTTTATCATCTATAAAATGAACAATTTAGATTAGATCAGCATTGTGCAACTGCCAATCCATAACAAATTTTTGTTATGTTCATGATCCTATTTGGGGTTTTCTTGGCAAAGACACTGGAAGAGTTTGCCATTTCCTTCTCCAGCTCATTTTAAAGATGAGGAACTGAGGCAAACAGAGGTTAAGTGACTTGCCCAGGGTCACACAGCTAGTAAATGTCTGAGGCCACATTTGAACTCAGGTCCTCCTGATTCCAGACCCAGTGCTCTATGCACTGTGCCATTTAGTTGCCCCTAACAAATTTCCACTACCCTGCAACTCTTTCACTACTAACAGGTACTTTTCAAGAGTAGTTGAGGGAAAGAGGTAACTAGGTGTTACAGTAGATAGAGTGACAGAATTAGGAAGACCTGAGTTCAAATCCTGCCTCACACCTTACCAGCTAAATCATTCTGTACAAGTTGCTTAATCTCTATGAGTTTCCTCATCTGTAAAATGGGAACAGCATCTTCCTCATAGTCTTTTGTCAAAATCAAATAATATAATTCCTATGAAGCACTTATGGAAACCTTAAAATACAATCTAAATGTTGTCTATGAGTCTCATTACTTTCCTCTTAAAAGCCAACATGGGGCTAGGAACATATTATGATTTCTTTGATAGAAGGAACTCCCAGATAAGGACAATCCCTCTACCAATACACCTCTTTTGTGTATTGACACCTCTTTAAAATCACATCAACAATTATTTACAAGTGCTTACTATGTGCCCCGTTATGATTTGCTTTGAATGCCAAAGAAAGGAGTTTACATATGATCCTGAAATTAAAGCGAATTCATTAGAGCTCAGTGGGTTGGATCATGGTACAGTCACACCTGTGCTTTAGAGAAATCACTTCATTAGCTGACTAGGTAGAGTGAGGAGAGAATCAAGGCAGGGAGACTAGATAAAAGCTCATGCAGTGAGGGCCTGAATTAGGTTGGTGGCTGAAACCTGTTCTTAGAAAATCTCCTAGAACCCTGAGAAATTCAGTGCCTTGTCCAGACTGAAATGGCCCAGTACATATCAGGAGGGCCCAAACCTAGATCTCCCTCAATCTAAGACCAGCCCCATATCCACTCTGCTGTGCTGGTGCTCAAACCTAGAACCTTTAAAAAACATTTCCTACTTCTTCCTCATCCTGCTCTTCACACACATCCTAGTCTTTCCTTTCCATCTCTCCCTTATCGGTCCCCATTCTCTTATCAGCTAAGTTTTGAGGCTGAGGAGAGCAATAGAGTCAAGAAAGAGAAGAATACAACTTTTCCTGATCCACAGTACAATTTGGGTTTGGAAACACTGTACTAGAAGAGTTCTAAGGTCCTTTTCAGCTTCAACGATCTAGATTTTTCTCTACACCTTGTCAGAGACTGCTTCCAACAAAATAAGCTTTCTAGCCTGGCCGGATTGATTTAAAATTATAAAATAATAGATATAGAAGGAAGCTTAGAGGCCATCTAGTCCAGCCCCATCTTGCAAATGGGGAAACTGAGGCTTATAAGGAAGAAATGACTTGCCCAAGCTTACATAGGTAGTAGACCAGCACCACCATTTTACAGATATGAAACAGATACCCAAGGAGGTTAAGTGATTTGCCCAAGATCACAGAGGTAAATGGTGGAGCCAGGATTAAAATCAAAGTCCTTGGACTCCTCAGATTCCAAATCAAGCATTCTTTACACTATGCCACATTGTCTCCTTCTCCTTTGATGCCTCAGTAAGAGGCTTTGGCTCCATCTTCACTAATCTACCATGTACACCTTTCCATTTACCACATCATACGTATAATACTCTGTATGTGTGTTTCTCTGCATCTCTCTCTCTCTCTCTCTCTCTCTCTCTCTCTCTCTCTCTCCCTCTCTCTCTCTCTTTCTCTATCTCTCTCTCTGCCCCCTTCCTCAGTAAGAGATTTTGGCTCCATCTTCATTGATCTGCCATATACACCTTTCCATTTACCACATCATACATATAATACTCTGTCTATGTGTGTCTCTGTCTCTCTTTTTCTGTGTGTGTGTCTCTCTCTCCCCCTTCCTCCCTCTCCACCATGACCATACCCACACACCCTTCATCCCCAAAGCTCACAGAGAGAGGAATCAATCCAAGCCTGTCCTAGCCAGAACTCAATACCCATGAAGGAAGCAGAAGAAATCATATACCATTTCACAGACCAGAAACTCACTACCCGAACGGGCTCAGATAAATAGCTAACCTAATTAATAAAGCAAGCAACAAGCAATTACTATATGCCAGGCACTGTGTTAGGAACTGGGGTTACAAAGACAACGAATGGAATAGACCTTGAGGACAGGGAGCTTCTAATAGAGGGAGGCAACAAGGACAGATAGACAGACAGATAGATAGATGGATGGATGGAGAGATGGATAGATAGAGAGATAGATAGATGGATGCATAGATAGCTATAGACATAGAAATATAGATATAAATAGATATAGATACAGAGAGTGTCCCAAAAGTCTTAGTGAAGACTTTTGGAACAATCTGTATAAATATTCACAGAATGAGCCAGAGGAATCTTGTTCTAGAAGAACTGGGGCCCTGGAGAATTCAAGACTAGTTGCGGGGGTGGGGGGGAAGAGAGCAGGGAGAAAAGGGAAGGAAGGGAGTGGAGAGAAAGGCAACCTCTTGGGGAAATCAAAGGGGAAGTTTGTTCTGGGATTACCCCATGTTTTCTAGGCAGAATTCTAGATCAGCCAGAGACTTCTAAGAGTGCTGTCCATGAAGATTGTGAGAGGGACTTGGCACAGCCTGCTTGTGTGCAAAATCCTGAGGTGAAATATTAGAGAGCTACAAAGAAGACTGAGTTTGGGGTGGGGAGGAGGGAGCCAGGGAGAAGAAATGCTGGTGTGTGGTTGATCTCTCTGAAAGCCTAAGGTCTTCTCCAACGCCTCAGCTAAAAGCAGTGGCAGCCTCCCATATTGATTATGCATGCATGCCATAGAGCACACTGGCAGCAAGAAGGCCAGAGACCTGCTGGATAATTTATACTCTGGCGTTAATATTCACCCAGCACTGGGCAGAGTTCAAAGGAAAGAGCTGGGTAACAAGAGTTAAAGACTCACACAAACTGCCACACTTTACAGCTGCCGAAAGGAGCGGATGGGCCTCTGAGGAAAAGAGGCATTAAGAAAACACGTGGAACTCTGGGTGCGTACACTCACACAACAGAGGGTTCTTCAGGTACTCGTGGAGGATGAGCGTGTGTCACACCTCAGTGTCAGTCAGGAGAAGCCTTAAGCAAATAGACAGTGGCTATTATGTTCATTTATTCTCAAAAGAGAGACACTGGAGACAATGAACTAAATGGGTACCAAGAGAAAAAATTCTGGTCCTGTGCTTGGAATACATCAGCTGTCTCACCTTAAACAAGGTGCTCAACCATGTCATCTTTAAAATGAGGACTAGACCTTTTTTATGTCATAGATGCCACTTAACCCCAACTCAATGAATGAATGAATAAAGATGATTAAAGGTAATGGTAAATTTCCATTAGAGGTTAGTGAAAATTAAGATGTCTTTTTTTCACCTTTCTGAGTTTTTCTTCTTAACTTGCAGGTCACAGGATAAGAAGCCCAGAACTTGATGATCTCTACAATGCCCTCCAGCTCTACATTCCATATTTTTGAAAGACATTAAATGTCAGGTGATTTTTATGGGAGGGGGACTTTGGGTTGTCAAAGTTATTTCATATCTCTCTGGTGTCAACTCATAGCTCTCAGCTGTGTCATCTCCAAAATGGAAAAGTTGGACAACACAATCGCTAAAATGCTCTCAAACTCTTAGCATCTATGATTCTGAGGGTCACATTAAACATCAGGTGATTTTGATCAGATCTGTATGGAGTGCTCGACATGGAAATCAAGAAGAAATAGGTTTTAATTTTTCTTCTGGCACTACTGATGCTACTATGAACAAGTTTGAGTCTCCAGCAACTTTATAAAACTACGGATTACGGCTGGCAAAGGTACTTCCTATGCTGGGACTTCTCACACCAAGGAAATCAGGGATCCTTCAAATATTAGCATAAAGTAATTCTGAGGCCACTGTTGATAACTCCCTCCATATTGTATATACAAATCTCTTTCTGTTTTGATTCTCACCTTTTCCCTCTCTCATCTTCTTTTTCTATTCCCTTTCTCTTTCTTCCTTTCACACAGGTAAATGGCCAGAATTCAAACCAAGGTCCTTGGACTCCTCAAAATCCAAAAACCAAGAATCTTTTGAATTGCTGAAGCCACTTAAAGCTAAAATAGTTGGTGGCCATATTGAGAACTACACCTGTAGTGAATGAGAACATAGTCACTTGCCTACCTGAGACCCCCAGCATTCTTCACTATGGACAGTTAGCCCAGTTAACCAACACAGAAGACTAGGTCCCAGTCATTAAGAACCTTACAATCTAGTTCCATTTTCTACAGCATATTTATTGCCCAAAGTAACAGGTCTCCCACCTGGGCAAATATACTAAATTCTCTGGATCTCTCTGGTTACCTATATGATATAATTAATATAACTACCTGACAGAAAGAGGAGCTAGGTGGCACAGTAGATAGAGTGCTGGGCTTGGAGTCAGGAAGACCTGAGTTCAAATGTGGCCTTAGATTCTTACTAGCTGTGAGACCCTGATCAAGTCACTTAACCCTATTTCCCTCAGTTTTCTCATCTGCAAAATGAGTTGGAGAAGGAAATGACAAACCACCCCATTATCTTGGCCAAGAAAACCCCAAATGGGGACATGAAGAGTTGGAAAAGACTGAAAAATGACTAAACAACAAACCTAACAGAAAGCACAATGCTAGGGTAGACAAGTTCAAGGGCCCTTTCAGCTCCAAAAGGTATGATTCTGTGGTAAACATCTACTGCTCTTAACGCTATACAGATACCATGCACACAATCAGAACATAAAGAAGATTGGAAACAAAGACAAATGACATTCAGATGAGTACCTGCGACAACTCTCAGGTGAGTTGACTGGAAAGTTCACTCAAGTAGGATGATGGACAGGCTGGATCCTCAACTGAGGTCTCAAGACTCAAATTGTGGCCCAAGAATTTCATGGAAAACCTAAGCTCTGCCCTGCTGACAAGGACTAAAGAGCCTGAAATATAAGCCCAAGATATCCACTTCCCAATCGCTTTCATGAAAGAGATTCAATTAAATTCAACGTTTATTAAGTGTGTACTATGACCAAGTAGTGTGCTAGGCATTGAAGAATTTTGTTGTTATTCTGGACCTGTTTTTTCAGTGGCGTAGAAAATATCCAGTGAAGAAACTCTCTGTACCAATACCAATTGCAATTTAGAGTGTCAGAAAAGTTGCCTAGGGCACTGGGAGGTTAGTTGACTTGTACAGAATCATTCAACTAATCAGAAGAGGGTCTTGAACCCAAGAATTTCTGGAGGAAAAGCCCATTTCTCCATCCACATTGCCTCTCAGATACCGGGAATACAAAAATGAAAAATTATATTGTGTTTGTCCTTGGGTGGTGGGGGAAAAAGAAAGAATTTATTGAGCACTTGCTATGAGCAAGGCATGATGGTAAATGCTAGGGATAAAAATACAAGCAAGCAAGACGAACCTTATAGTTAAGAACCTCTCATTCTTTTTTTTTTCTTTTTTTTCTAAGAACCTCTCATTCTAATGGAGAAGGATGGCACATAAAGGAGAGATAGAAGGCAGGAAAGAGTCACATGGTTTGGAAATATCAAACAGGAAGTGATGTGGAGGCCTGATTAAAGAAAATACAAGAAGAAAGTTCACCAACCAGAGCACAGGTTTCTCAAAGAGAGAGGTGGGAAGGGAATAAGCATTTATATCACACATACTATTTACCAAGCACTGTGCTAAGCATTTTTTTTCTTTTTCATTTTGGAGGAGAGAAGGCAAGGCAATTGGGGTTGAGTGATGTGCTCAAGGTCACACAGCCAGTAAGTATTAAGTGTCTGAGGCCGGATTTGAACTCGGGTCCTCCTGACACCAGGGCCCATGTTCTATTCACTGTGCCACCTAGCAGCCCTAAGCACTCTTAGAAATATTGTCTCATTTGATCCACATAACAGCCGTGAAAGGTAGGTGCTATTAATATTCCCATTTTATAATTGAGAAAGCTGAGGCTGAGTCAGAAGTAAATTGACTTGCCCAGGGACACACAGCTAGTAAGTATCTAAGACCACAGTTGAACTCAGGTCTTCCTGACTTTAGATGCAGAGCTCTATCCAATGTGCCACCAACTGCCTCTTTTCAATTTTTTTTTCATTGAAGATTCCATTGAGGAGTGACAATGAGGATGACGGTTATAGTTCAGACAGTGGAGGTTGGAAATGCCTCAGGCAGCTAGGTGGTACAGTGGATGAAGTACTGAATCAGTGCTTACATCTTTAAGACTTAAGACATTAAGTCTTTAAGTGCTTTAAGACATAAATTCAAACCCAGACTCAAATATTTACTAACTGTGTAAGTCATTTAAGCTCTCTCTGCTCCATTTTCCAAAAATAAGGATAATACTAGCACCTACCTTCCTGGGAAATCAAAGGGCAGCTGGGTGTCACCAGGACTGGAATCAGGAGGACCAGACTTCAAATCTGGCCTTAGACACTCACCTAGCAATATGACCCTGGACAAGTCACTTAAGTCCTATTTGCCTCAGTTTCCTCAAGTGTAAAATAAAGATTATATTAGTACCTATCCTGCTAAGTGATTGTGAGGATCAAGTGAGATTATAATTGCAAAGTGCCTGGCATGTAGTAAGCTTTATTATTATTAATATTATTATTAAATATCTATAAAGTACCTTGCAAACATTAAAGTGCTATACAAATTTTACCTATAATTAGCTATTATTAAATGGTGACCAAAAATTATTTGGGGACCTGATTATGGAAAATATAAGGTAAAACATTACCTGTCAGTGCCCCTAGCAGTGACACAAATATAAATAATTATGATACCACATAGGAGTTGATAAAAACCAAGAACAGATACAGACATCATGTTCTAGAAAAATGAGGAAGTAGAGATTGCTTCGGATGAGGCTTTAGGGAAGATTTCAGTAAAAAGATAGAGCCTGACCTGGGATCTTGAAGGAAGAGGATTGCAACAATTGTAAAAGAAAAGATAGCACTTTACAGACACAGGGGATTGCCTGTGTGAATGCATACAGGCAGGGTAGGATGAGACAAGATCAGATAACATATAGTAGCCCAATTTGGAGAAAGTATAGAGTGTGTTAAAGGGAGAAGTAAAAAATAAGAATGAAAAAATAGACTGGAGACAGAATGGGGAGGGTCTTCAATGCCGGTCTATGGGGTTTGCATTTTATACTCTAGGTAATGGGGAGTTACTGAGAGTATTTGAAATGTCCTGTTCATCTCACCCATGGATACACTCTCTCCAGTTTCTCCCTCAAAGAACAAGCACTAAGAATGTCTTTAGACCAATGTATCAGGTGAGCCAGGTCAACCAACAAGACACCTGAGCTGGGGCCATCTGCTGTCCAACAAATAGAACAGATAGCAATCATATCCATCTATCTTCACTCTCTAGGATTTTCTTCCCTGGCCTACCAGGAAGAAAGCATCAGTCACAGCTTCAGTTGAAATAGCAGGCAAGAACTCAAGAATGATCATTATTTGACTAAAACGAATATTTTTTTTCCTAATCGGGGGTAAGAAGTCAAGAAACCTGTGCATGTTTCCAATACTCTGTCCTTCCCTTGACCTCCTGAGATCCTGAGATAGGATGAATTTGAACAGCCAGTTCTAATGGCTGCCCATTAAAGCAAGGCAAGAAAAACATTACTGTTTTCACAAAGCATGACATCCGTATTTCAAAAGTCGTTGCCTTATGGATAGCATCAATGAAAATGACCATTGATTATTGGGCTCACCTCACCTCACCTCAAGGATATACAAACCTTCCACTGATGTCCAGTTTAGGAGTGATGTTCCACTTCAATGACTGGCCGTGTAGGTGGCAGTGATAGAGGTCACATTCCACCAGTTAGAAGAATAGAAAATAGTAGTACCTACCTACTGAAACGGTAAAAGAAATACAGTAACCAGCAGGTGATACAGTGAGTCCCTATTGGCTATACTCTTGGCCATTTCTGACTGCATAGTTTGTGGTATCATAAATTTAAAGCTGGAAGCAGGGGTATGCTGGAGCCAGTTCAAACTGGCTTGGGAGAGCCAATTGTTAAATCTTCAACATGGTTATATGTATACCTTGGAAACTGGCAAATACTACAAATCCAAGCTTGATGTACTATTTAGACTGTCTAGACTTAAGAGAGGGATGGAGGAATATAAATTAAACTTTTAGTATGTCATCTTTACATTTTCCCCCAGAGCTGGTTGTTAAACATTAAGCGGCACAAGTCTGCCTGGAAGGAACTTGAGAGAGCGGCTAGTCCAAATATCTCATTTTGCAGACGAGGAATTGAGGCCCAGATGGCAAATGGCAGAGCCATGATTCAAACAAGGATCTATCTTTGACTTCAAATTTATTACCCTTTCCAGAGTCTCCTCATATAGGAATCTCAATCCTGGACAGCTTTAGAAGAGCTATGTTGCGACAAAACAGGTTGGGGGAGGGTGGAAGAAAACAAATATTTATTACTACCTCCTATGTACCAGGCACTGTACTAAGTGCTTCACAAATATTACTTCATTTGAGCCTAACATTTGAGCCTTTCACAGAAGGTGCTATTATTAGCCCCATTCTACAGTTGAGGAAACTGGTTCAGACAGAGATTAAGTGACTTGCCCAGGGTCACTCACCTAGTAAATATCACAGGCTAGATTCAAACTCAGATCTTCCTGACTCTAGTTTCAGCACTCTATATGCCCGTTCCATTGCTCACAAATGTTGGTGACCCAGTTTTTATGTTCCTTTCAGGAATTCAATCATTGGTCCAGCAAGGAGGGGTCTTGTCAGTGGCCCCTAATAGAACCAAGTTCCTTTTTGGAGCCCAAGACATCTACTGTGCTCTACTATGAAAGCTTGGACAAATGGCATTTCCCCATGAACTTTCTTTTCTTCATCTGTTAAACGATGGGGTTTGATTTGATCATTTCTGCTGTCCCTTCCAGCTCTAAATCTATGATCCTATAAGTGAGCATACTCACCTGGGAATGTTCATTGCTTAGCGGGGCCAGCTGGCACAGGGCAACAGTCTGTGATAAGAATTGGCTCCCAGACCAGTGTCTGAAGCATAGCAGAGCTAAGAGCTTCTCCCCACTGCCCCCACCTCCAGCTTTCACAGAAACGTGTGTAAAACAAAGGGAAAGATTAAACCGTGGCTGACACATGGCATCGTCTTCCCTACTGAAACCCTCCAGCACAACACCAGAATGTTCATCCCACTGTCATGTCTAAATTCTGGGTCCCCCAGAAAAATTTCATGATCTCTCTGCACAGCCTACCCTTCCCCCAGAAACCCTTGTCATGTAACCTGCAAAAGAAGTCTTATTTTGTGGGACTCCAAGAAAATAGGGACAACAAATAAAAGGAAAGCAGGGAGGGTTCTCAGAGATGATCCAGTTCAGGACTTTTATTTTATACTTAAACTAAGTCTATGGAGGTTAAGTGACTTACCCAAGGTCATAAAACTACTAAAAGTAGCAGTCAAGATTCAAATCTGGACTGCTCTTACTATTCTATCAAGAAGCCTTTTCCTAGCATTCCTATATTGTTCTTTTCCTTGAAATAGAATTTGGAAGTCCCCTAACTAGACCCATGGCCCAATCTTCAGACACTCATGAGACAGCAAAGACCAATGGCTGATTTCTACAGACAGAAGTAAAATACCCAAGACTAGTCCAACTCAGTAGACAAAGGAGATAGAGAGACCACAACCAAAAGCCACTCAATATCTGATACCCATGTTTGTCCTTCAGAGAAAGTATCTCAAAATGACCATCAAGCAGTTAATATTTAAGGCAAACACCTTTAGTCAACCCCTTCCTATTTCCACTTGTTTTTTTTAGTCAGAGAGAGAATTAATGTCCAGGGACTGAGTAGCACTACCCAAAAAGATAACGGGAATTTAATTTCTTTTTATTTTTCCCTTTTACTTTTGTTGTTCTGTTATTTTTCAGTTGTGTCCGATTCTTTGACTCCATTTGGGGTTTTCTTGGCAAAGGTACTGGAGTGATTTGCCATTTCCTTCTCCAGCTTATTTTACAGATGAGGAAACTGAGGCAAACAGGGTTAAATGACTTGCCCAGGGTCACATAGCTAGTAAGTGTCTGAAGCTGAATTTGAACTCAGGTCTTCCTGAATCCAGGCCTGGCACTCCAGCTATATCACCTAGCTACCCTTTAGGGAATGCCCTTTATAGAAACTCAAAATATAAAGCTGCATTAATTGGATGTGTTTTCCTAGGCAAATCATTTCACATATCTGCTCCTCTGTTTCCTCATCCATAAAATGAAAGGTTTGGACTACCTGACCTCTAAGTTCCTACCAGTTCTACAATTCTACAGTTCTACAATACAATTCTACAACCCTACAATACAATTCTACAACCCAGAGACTTTCTTTCAGGTTCAATATTCTCTATTTCTTTTAAACATAAACTATGTCCGCTCTCTCCAATTTACAACTAATAATTCCTTCCCTTTCCCCATGTGCCTTAAAACCCAGTAGTAACAAACTACACATGGTCACTTCTCCAGCGCCCTTTTAATAAGATCAAGTATAGAAATATAGGTATCAATTTAACATCAGATATAGCTTCTCTCCCCCCAGAGCCTACTACCCTCAAGCACTACGACAGTATCCAAATACTTCACACATAAACACTGACACGTGCGCACACACACACACACACACACACACACACACACATAATGGGGGAGCCAGATACAAACAATAAGCAGATGGAAGTGAGATTATAACTCAGACCCTTCCCAGCCACGGTTGCAGAGCACTTGAGCTTCCAGAGAATCCTTAGGGTCTTTTCCTAAAGTCAGCAGGCTGTACTTGTAGTAGACATTTGATGAATGAGACAGACCTGGGCATCAGACAGTACTGATGCCATATACCCAATTGATCTGCATGCTGTGGGAAGCAGGAGCAGATGATTTAATACTCATTGGCCAGCCCTAGCTTCTGGGATTCTGCAATCCATTTTCTGAGACCATCTGTTTTGCCAGAGGTCAGGGGGCTGGCTAACATTCCAGAGTAAAGGGGATTTTCTTTTTGGTGGGAGGTTGTTACTCAGTATTTCATAGAATATAGATTAAGAGCTAGAATGGATCTTAAAGGCCATCAAGTCTAACCCTCTCATTTTTCAGATGAGGAAACTGAGGTTGAGAGAATTTAAGTGACTGGCCCAGAGTTACAGTTAGTAAGTGTGTGAGGCATGATTTAAGCCCACCCAGTCTGAAATGAGAGGAGGCATTATAAAATGGTGGGCAGATAGATTACCCCTGATCTAGAAAGAAATGAATTCAAATGCCATCTCTAACAAAAACTGGCTGTGTGACTCTAGAGAAGTAACTTAACCTCTCAGTAGCAGTATATAACTCTAAGATTATAAATTGCCATATAGTTGTTAATCTGCATTGATAGAGGTAGTTACCTTGCTGGGAATTATCAGTGCTAGTGAAATCATAGATACAACACCACCAAAAAAGACCAAATATTCTTAAGCAACAATGCTAACTCGAGCCTTCAAAACTTTGCTTCACTGCTGCTAATACGAAATTTAACAATTGATCTCCCGGCTGGAAAGAATGGAGTCAGGCATTTAGCCACTCATTGTAGAATCATAAAATATTGGGAGAGGAAAATGAGGACTTAGGGAGTCTGTTTTCTAACCCTCTCATTTTATATATTAGGAAACTGAAACCCAGATTGGCAAAGAAGCTAAAGTCTCCCTACTGTAAAGGAAAGAATTTATTGCTACCTAAAAGAAGAAATAGACAGTGAAGGTAATATTTTGCCAGGGTCAGCAAATTCTAGTGCCTATTCTGACATTAACAAACTGTGGGAACTTGGGCACATCACCATACTCAGGTAGTAAGCAAGCAAAATTTGGATATGAGCCCAGACTCTGCTGTTTCAGCTAACTAACTTGTCCACTGACTCACAGTCTTAACTGTTTCCAAAGAACAAAGCATTTGCCATGGCAGGGAACTGTCCAAGGTTGCAACTCCAGGAATTTCAACCAGAGTAGTACCAGACTCTAGGCTTCAAAGAGAGAGAGAGTCATAGTCTTCATGGAAAAAAAAATCAAATTGAGAAATATACCATTAGCAGAAGTTCAGTTCCTTGGAATCATTTGTCCTTAGATCATACTTTAATGATCTATTCTTTGGATTCCAGTGCTCAAGCACTGCTCAAACATGACCTAAAATCATCACAAAAATTCAACTTAAACCCACATGGTCTAAAAGCCTAAGATGTCACAAACATGTCATTCCAACCCATGTAAACTAGGCTTTTCCTTGAGGCAAGGAGGTTGTCAAGGACTCTTAATTTAATCAAGGAAATAAAAGCCAAACTCTTCAAGGGCACTTGGTCGAATTAAGTGCTAAGAGCCCATTTTGATTCCAATACAAGAGATCACTAAGGACCATTGGTAGTGATGGTGGTGGGGCAAAGGAAGAGGAGATGAAGAAGACCTTTGACTAGGGAGTGATACCTGACCTGAACTTTGAAGAAAAACAGTAGCAGAGGAGTGGCAGGAGGACTAATTATTCTCCTAAGGTGTTTATATTTAGTACTGGAGGCAACTTGGGGGCCATTAGCTCTGATGGAGCTATATATAAGATCCTGAGGCTTGATATGATTATGGAGATGGGCACTGTAGATGAGATATTTTCTTTGTCACTCTTTTGTTATCCTTTTTTCTCTGAGGAGGAAATGCCACTAACAAGCCAGATATAACTGCTGCTACATGAGAAATTATCTGCTTACACTATGGGAAACACTCATAGTAATGTGGAACGTTCCATAGTTGACACTCATGCAAAAGAAAAAGTGAATGGTATTTGTAGGCTGGATTAAAGTAAAATTGTTAACCCCTTAATGTTGCTTTCCTTAGTAAAGCAGATCAAAAGAACCTGGGCTTGCAGTGTTCTATGAGCTGGTTGTTGTTGGTTTTACACCCCCACAGCAGCTGATAGCCAGATTGTTGAAACATCTCTTTCCACCTGGTATTTGTTTTACATAAATTTAGGTTTGATGTCAGGAAAAATTCCCTAACAATTTGAGCTATGTTATAAGCTGACTGGAACTCTTTGGGAGGTAGTAGGTCATTGGATGTCTTCAAGGAAAAGTATGAACTCTTGACCATTTAACAGGTATGCTTTAGGGAGATTCTTTTTCAGGTATGGGTTGGACAATGTGGCTGCTGAGTTACCTTCTGACTCTGCTGTTTTGTGGTGGTATAACATTAAAAAAAATTATGTTGGAGGAAATGCCTATTCATTCACAGGAGAAAAAGAAAAGAAAGTTAAAAAGACTACATATATTCTCAGATGTCTATGTAACATTGAATATGGAATGATGGAATTACCACGACATGGTGGGCCAGGATTGAAAATTGGACTACAGCAATGTTACTCTATCACCCTTTCAATTAAATCTTAATAAAATATTATGTTTCAAGAAGATAAAAACTTACATATAAGTCCAATAATCTAAGCCTAAAGGAAAGTATTTTGATAAAAACAGAAGAAATGGAAGTGATAGCATTATCATTATACTGCCCAATCAGATGGCAAATAGAAATGATGTTTTATAATATATATCACAACATCATCAGAGACAAGATATAGTGGTGATTTAAGATTCCAATTATGCAACACCTAGCTGTTATAAATCATCTAAAGTCTCCAGGCCCAGAAAAATACATTTTAGGGTACTGACAAAGCACACAGGTCAATCACTGATGCACTGTCAGCAATCTTTGAGAAATGATGAAGAATGGGAGAGGAATTAGAAGAATAGATACAGGCAAATGCTTAAATTTTCAAAAGGCGTGGTTTCTAAAAACTGAAGACTGATGAATAAGCTTGATGTCAGGCACCAGCAAAATTCTAAAACAGAATATTAAATAAGTGGTTGGTTAACAAATAGAAAGGAAAGTCATGACAAATAGGTGCCCATGACCACAAGGAGCCAACATGGGTTCAATAACAAAAAGTCATACTGATCTGACTTTATTGACTTTTTAATAAGGTAACTAGACTGAAAGGTAAGAGAAATACCATAGACATAATATAACTGGATTTCAACAGGGCATTTAAGGATCTCATGATATACTCTTGAACAAAATAGAGAAATCAACAGAGTAAATACCTATATGTCATTGTATGACAAGCACTGCAGTAGGCACTAGAGATTTTTAAAAAGACAAAAATGTCTGTGCCTACAGAAAGTTCACATTTTATCAAAGAGAATCACACACAGATATACATATGCATACATACTCGTTTCCCCCAAGAGAGACTAGACTTGTGGTTTCGTTGGCATAAGGAACTTCCAGTAAAGAAACTTCCTCAATGAATGCAGGTTGAATCTTCCTCTGCAATTTATAGTCTTAGAATGTTGACCAAATTAAGAGACAGAGCTAGGAGTTAGAATATTCTTTGTGAAAAGCAAAGAGAGAGAAGCAAGGAGAGCCTACTACAATGAGGAATGATGTACAATAATCTAATAACTGGAATCAGGTGGGATTTAAACTCGAAACAGGTTGTATTTGATCCAAAAGGTAAAACTGAGCCACTAGAGTACATTGAATAAGAGAGGAGTGTGGTCAGGAATATCACTTAAACTGTGTGAAGAGACATTTAAAGAGGAGAGACCCAAGGCAGGAATACAAATTAGGAGACTGTAGTAATGTGCTAGGCAAGATGTGAGAGACCTGAAATAGTGTTATCACTATATGTGAGTAAAGAGAAAAAGGTAATTGAAGTAGATATTGTGGGGATAGAAGTGACAGGATCTGGCAATTGATTGGATACTTGGCTGATGGAGACTTGGCATGATGGAGTTGTTTATGATTCCAACTTGGCTAATGAGTGACAGGAAGGATAGTTATACTCTTAAGATAAAAAGAGGATGAGTTTGTGGGGAAAGATGAGCAGGTGTTTTGGACATGTTGAGCATGAGATGCCCACTGTAAGTTAAATGATACTAGTCCTTCAATGAATTCAAAACTGATTGAACAGTTATACCTAAAGAGTTTTACCTTGGTTGTCTGCTAGTACCTTTGAAATCCTGGGAAAGAACTAAAGAATTTAGAAATGTCTTCATCTACTCTAATTGAAGTCTTAATGAATGGATTGAGGTCAACCTAGAAGAGGTCTCTAATGCTGTGTTTCAGGGCTCTGAAGTAGCTCTAAAGCTACATTTTACAGTTGAGGAAGCTAAGACTCAGACACCTCTTCTCATAATTGAAGGTTTAATTAATGTATTGATATCATCAAAAAAAAAAACCTGTCCATGATGGTATATATACTTCAGGGATCTGTCCTCAACCCTCTACCTGTGACATTCCCATCACTAACTAACCTGAAGATATAGATGCTATGTTTATGAAAGTGACTGACGATATAAATCTGAGAGGAACAAGTGATACACTAGATGACAGTATTCAGGCCCAGAATGTTTTTTGCATAGCTTAAAATTAAACTTGTTAGAGATAAGCATAAAATCCTGTACTTATATTAAAAATAGCAACTGTACAAGTACAGTATGAAAGAAATGTGGCTTGGTAGTTCATGTCGAAAGACCTAAAAGAGTTTGTTTATTTCTAGTTGAGTATGAGTTGACAATGACTGAATTTGGTAGTTCAAAGGATCCATGATCTGAATGGTATGGGTTCTACTTCTTCCACTGGGACAGACTACAACCCATCTAAGCCTTCTCATTCTTGGTAATTCTTATATTATCCTCTCATACGTCCTCCACAGAGGTTCTATTTCATGCACTTGAGCTATCTCTAGACTTTTAAATAATTAGTGGGTACCAAGAGCACCACTAATCCCTTATTGCAACATCTTTTCTGGTCATATATTTTGTTATGATGTCTTTCATGTTTTCCCTTGCTTTAAATCACCATTGGTAATACACTACGACCTAATAACAGCCTCCATCATCCATTGGGTCACCCATAATTTTGATTCTTTAAAAACACAATTCGCAGCCATATAGCAGTATTTGGAGAACATACATGCTATAATCATGGTTTTCTATGTCAAGGAGCAACTTGGAATCATTGAGAGTTTTATGCTTTTCACAAATGCAATCCATTCTGCTCTATATTCTTCCTCTTCAATACTGGATTAGACATTAGCTCCATGAGAACAGGGACTGCCTTTGACCTTCCTTTGTATGCCCAGTGCTTAGCACAAAGCCTGACATATGGTAGACACTTAACAAATGCTTATGAATAATTAGACCTCCAAAAAATTGCTACTCAACAATGAGATGGCACCCTACAGAAATAATGCCGTCTTAGGCAGTAGATAATAATTCACACTTACATAGTGCTTTAAATACATTATATCATTTGAGCCTCACAACAACCCTGTAAGGTGGATGCATCAGCAACAAGGGACCAAGGATTTACTCCCCTGATCCTTGCCCCATTTCATATCATCAGTATATTTATATTAGTATAAGAGATGGCTTATCACTAGATAGTTCAGTGGATAGAGTGTCAGACCTAGAGTCAGGAAGACTCATATTCCTTAATTCAAATCTAGCATCAGATACTCCCTAATTGTGTGACCCTGGGCAAGTCACTTAACCTCTGTTTGCCTCAGTTTCCTCGTATGTAAAATAAGCTGAAGAAGGAAGTAGAAAACCACTCTAGTATCTTTGCCAAGAAAACTCAAAATGGGGTCACAAAAGTTGGACAAGACTGAACAAGACTGAGCAACAACAAAGGATACAAAGAACAGAAGTTACTGGGATGATGAGCTGTGATATTAATAGAAGGACTAGAAAGAAAGGGAGTAATGGAGTGGCAGTTTAGTGCAGTGAAAGTAGATCGTTATCTTTGGGATCAGGTGACCTGCATTTGAATCTTACCTCTGGTCCTGATTATGTGATCTCGGGCAAATCATTTTGTTTTTCTGGGCCTCAGTTTCCACATCTGAAAATAAGGAAGGTTGGACTAGATGATCTCTAAGCTCCCTTCCAGCTCTAAATAAATGATCTGCATTTTACAGTTAAGGAAGCTAAGACTCAGACAGAATAAGGTACTTGCTCATGCTCCCACATTGTCAGAAGTAGGACTTAAACCCACATCTTCTTGATTCCAAGTCAAGCATTATGTAACATTGCCTCTCTTTGCCATGTCCAGGAGTTCCAACATATTGCACATTGATCATGCTACATTTGGATGACATTTGCTCAGTTCTGGATGGTATATTTCATCCCTGACATCAAACCCATTATTTATTTATTGGTACATTTTCTTTTTAAATTCTGAGTTCCAAATGCTCTCCCTCCCTCTCACTCCTTCACCCACCCACTGAAAAGGGAAGCAATACGATTGGATACCATATTTTAAGAAGGATATGGTCAAACTGAAGTGTGTCAAAAAGTAATCAGTCAAAATGATAAGAGGATTCAAAGCCATGCTACACAAAGCCTAGTTGAGAGAGCTAGGAATCTTTGGCCTATGCTACACTAATTAACTAGCACACTCAGGATGGCCTACTAGCCTAGGTTCTTTGATCTGCTTCTATAAAAGAAAGACAGCTTCAAAGGGGTTAACAATTAAACAACGCAGACTTTATTCTATCTAACCTTCTCACAAGGGTTGCTGAGCACCAACTCCTACAGCATTCCTTAATCACCCTTCTAACAGGAGGAGAGCCAGGCAACTCCCTCTATGTCTAGATAGGGCCACTTAAGGCAGGCACAACTTGTGGATTATCCTAAATCCCCTCAACCCCCAATGGGGGCCAGTTGAGGCAAACACAGATTCCCTTCCAAGCCTTGATGTGGGCCGAACAAGGCACACACAGCATTCTAGCTTGTGCATTTCAACCCTAAAGGTTCCCCACTCACTGACCAATGCCCACCTGCTTTATACTTACAATCTGCCCCTCCAGGGTCCTGACCTTTACAATCTAAACAGACAACACTTGGCCCTTATAGTCTACACAGATCATGGTGATGTTTTGAACCACAGAATTCATATCCAGTACATAGGAACAAAAGATTGTTATGGCCATGGATCCTGGAAAACCAAACGCCTTACACTTACACCTCTAAATGAGCAGATTTAGGTGGTAGGTGGGAGAAAATGGAGAAATATCTCTCTTTGCCAAAAGCAGAACAACTGATAAATAATTAGCTTTACCTTGATGACAATTTCATTCCTCAAAAATGTCAAAGAAGGGGGATGCGGAGCCAAGATGGTGGCTAGAAAGGAGGGACTGGCCTAAAGCTCTCCCCAGGACCCTCCAAACACCTGTGAAAAATGGCTCTGAATAAATTCTAGAACTGCAGAACCCACGGAATAGCAGAGGGAAGCAGGGCTCCAGCCCAGGACAGCCTAGATGGTTGCTAGATGAGGTCTATCGCATGGACCTGGAAGTGGAGCATAGCAGAGCCCAGCATGGGCTGTACCCAGATCAACCAGACCAGGAGCTAGGCAGAACAGGCCCTAGCACCCTGAATCAGTGAGCTGTGGCAGTTACCAGACTTCTCAACCTGCAAACACCAAAGACAACAGAGAAGGTTAGTGGGGAAAAAAATGCAGGGAAAGAGTGAAAGGAGTTTGTGGTTCAGCCACCACCCCTGGGGGGCAGCAGAGGAGGTGCAGCTACAGAACTACAGCTGCAGTTGCTTTGGAGCCTTAGGCCCACCTGGTGGGAGGAATTAAGTGGCAGATCCCAGCCAGAGGGCAGAGCCTGCTTAAGATCTCAGTCTTGGTCCAGGTTGGCTGTTCTTGGGGGAGGAGGAGCACTGGTGTGGCAGAGCTTGCTGTGTAGAAATACCTCCAAAAACAACAATGCAGCCCCTCAAGCTTGGGACGAAGTACTCTCTACTCTACAAGCAGTCATACCCCCACAAAAAAATCAAGGGTCAAGTAGTTGGCTGGGAACATGAATAGGCAGCAAAAACAGTCTCAGATTCAGACTCAGACTTCGGAATCTTTCTTTGGTGACAAAGAAGACCAAAACATACAGCCAGAAGAAATCAACAAAGTCAAAGAGCCTACATCAAAAGCCTCCAAGAAAAACATGAACTAGTCTCAGGCCATCGAAGAGCTCAAAAAGGATTTGGAAAAGCAAGTTAGAGAAGTAGAGGAAAAATTGGGAAGAAAAATGAGAGTGATGCAGGAAAACCATGAAAAACAAGTCAATGACTTGCTAAAGAAGACTCCCAAAAAAATTGAAGAAAATAACATCCTAAAAAATAGACTAACTCAAATGTCAAAAGAGCTCCACAAAGCCAAGGAGGAGAAGAATACCTTGAAAGGCAGAATTACCCAAATGGAAAAGGAGGTCCAAAAGACCACTGAAGAAAATACTAGCTTAAAAATTAGATTGGAGCAAATGGAAGCTAATGACTTTAGGAGAAATCAAGATATTATAAAAAAAAAAGAACCAAAGGAATGAAAAAATGGAATACAAAGTGAAATATCTCATTGGAAAAACCACTGACCTGGAAAATAGATCCAGGAGAGATCATTTAAAAATTATTGGACTACCTGAAAGCCATGATCAAAAAAAGAGCCTAGACATCATCTTTCAAGAAACTATCAAGGAGAATTGCCCTGATATTCTAGAGACAGAGGGTAAAATAGAAATTGAAAGAATCCACAGATTGTCTCCTCAAATAGATCCCAAAAAGAAATCTCCTAGGAACATTGTTGCCAAATTCCAGAACTCCCAGATCAAGGATAAAATACTGCAAGCAGCCAGAAAGAAACAATTTGAGTATTGTGGAAACGCAATCAGGATAACCCAAGATCTAGCAGCTTCTACATTAAGGAATCAAAGGGCTTGGAATATGATTTTCTGGAGGTTGGTGGAACTAGGATTAAAACCAAGAATCATCTACCCAGCAAACTGAGTATAATGCTCCAAGGCAAAATATGAACTTTCAATAAAATAGAGGACTTTCAAGTTTTCTCAGTGAAAAGACCAGAGCTGAACAGAAAATTTGACCTTCAAACACAAGAATCAGGAGAAGCATGAAAAGATAAATGAGAAAGAGAAATCATAAGTGGAACTGTTTTGTTTACATTCCTACATGGAAAGATGATCCTCAGTATTAGGATAGCTGAAGTGAATATACATATACACATACATATTACACACACACACACACACACACACACACACACACACACACATAGAGGGCACAGGGTGAGTTGAATATGAAGGGATGGTATCTAAAAAAAATCAAATTAAGGGATGAGAGAGGAATATGTTGAGAGAAGGAGAAAGGGAGAGATAGAATGGGGTAAATTATCTCACATAAAAGTGGCAAGAAAAAGCAGTTCTGTAGGAAGGGAAGAGGGGGCAGGTGAGGGAGAATGAGTGAATCTTGCTCTCGTTAGATTTGACCTGCGGAGGGAATAACATACACACTCAATTGGGTATCTTACCCCATAGGAAAGAAGGAGGAAGGAGATAAAAAAGGGGGGATGATAAAAGGGAGGACAGATGGGGGAGGAAGTAATCAGAAGCAAATGCTTTTGAAAAGGTATAGGGTCGAGAGAAAAAATTGAATAAAGGGGGATAGGATAGGAAGAAGCAAAATATAGTTAGTCTTTCACAACACCAGTAGTGTGGAAAGGTTTTACATAATGATATACATGTGGCCTATGTTGAATTGCTTGCCTTCTTAGGAAGGGTAGTTGGGGAGAGAAGAGGGGAAAGAATTTGGAACTCAAAGTTTTAAAAGTAGATGTTTTAAAAAAAAAGGTTTTGCATGCAACTAGGAAATAAGATATACAGGCAATGGGGGCATACAAATCTATCTTGCTCTACAAGAAAGTAAGGGAAAAGGAGATGGGGGTGAGTGGGGTGACAGAAAAGAGGGCTGACTGGGGAACAGGGCAATCAAAATATATGCCATCACAGAGTGGGGGGGGGAGAATAGAAATGGGGAGAAAATTTGTAATTCAAACTCTTATGAAAATCAATGCTGAAAACTAAAAATATTAAATAAATTTTAAAAAGGGAAAAATGCAAGTCATATAGTAAATGGGTCTGTCTATATTTCTGGAATTTAGCACATAGTCTTTCAAATAGTAAAAGCTTGCTGCATTGCAAAATAATTAATTAATTAAATAAATAGCTGGCCAAAAAAAAAAATGTCAAGGAAGTACTAAGAAAGGAATAGTGATTCTACACATGATTCAGGCCAATAAGGAAGACGTTGCTGCTGGAGTGGAAATGATGGGAACCTTGTGAAGAGCCCATTAGGCTATCTTAAGTGTTTGTGTTAGATGAGGGTTGTTGTTGTTCAGTCATTTCTGACTTTTTGTGACACCATTTGGGGTTTTCTTGGCAAAGATACTGGAGTGATTGCCATTTCCTTCTCCAGCTCATTTTACAGATGAGGAAACTATGGTTAAATGACTTGCCCAGGGTCACACATAGGAAGTATCTGAGGCCAAATCTGAACTGGAATCTTCCTGACTCCATGCCTGGCACTCTACTCACCACACCAGCTAGCTGCCCTAGATGAAGGTAGAGCATGGCATGATGCAGGTATGTAGCAAAGCAGATAGAACACCAGGCCTAGAATCAGAAAGACCTAAATTCAAATCCAACCTCAGACACATGTACTATGTGACCCTGGGTAAGTCATTTAACTTCTGTTTGCCTCAGTTTCCTCATCTGTAAAATGTTGATTAATAATACCATCCACCTTACAGAGTTCTTGTGAAGATCAAATGAAATAATAATTATAAAGTGTTTAGTACAGTGCAAGGCATGCAATGTAAGTGTTACCTCCATTTATCAACTATTATGGAAGAGGCCAGCAAGGGTAGACACCAGAAACTGAATTTTTTTTTTAATGGCTTGGAGCTCTGAAAAGAATATCAGAAAAGCCAAAGACCAGAATGAGCTAATGCTTACTAAGACCAAGCAAAATAGATTTGGGGGGGGGGGGGCAGGGCGAGGGGAGGCAGATAAACTGAAGCCAAAAAGAAAATGAAAGAAAGAATTTCACATGGTATGAAAGATATGCTAGTAAGGGATAACAGAGAGAAGGAAGAATCACTCAACTCTTCATTCAGTTCCATTTTCAGATCACTCAGTGATAATGAGCTCTAGACTGAGAAAGACAGAACAAAAATGATTAATAGGGAATTGAAAAGCAAAATAAGTGAGGAGATGGGAGGGAAACTTGTAGCTGGCTTCAACAAGTCCTGAAAGAATTGGTGGGTGTGACTATTTAACTTCTCTTGACTCTCATTGCAAAATCATGGGGAATGCAACAGTATTCATGAAACCTGTGATGAGAAAATGTTCCTATTTCTAAAAAGAGTTATTCAAAAAGGGGAATTCAAGCTATAGTCCAATGATCTTGGCTTTGATTCTTGACAAAATTGTAGAACTCATTATTAAAAGGATGATTGGTTAAGGAGTTAGAAACATGAGTGTAGGGAGCCAACATGGATTTATTCATAACAAGTAATAGAATCACAGAGTCTCAGAACAGGAAGGGACCTCAGAGGTCATCTAGTTCCAGCCATACCTGAATAAGGAATCTCCTAAAACTCAGCTAAGTCATTCAAGACTTAACTCATTCCTTTTTTGGACAGGATAAGTAGACCAATTGAAGAAGGAAATAGTATATCTGGAGTTTTTTTAGGCACCTGAAAAAGTCTTCATGATATCTTTATGAACGAGATAAAGAGACACAGGCTTGATTACAGTACAGTTAGAAAAATTCAAGACTTGAATGTTAACTTAGCAGGAGGTATCTAATGGAGTACCAAAGCATTCTGTCCTCCTCCCTTTTCCATTCAATTGTTTTGTCAGTAACTTGGGTGAAAATATAGATGGCATGCTCATTAAATTTGCAGGCTCAAAGAGCTGAGAGGAACAATTAACAAAATGGAAGACAGAATCAGGATATAAAGACATATCAACACATTAGAATGATTGACCAAATTTAACAAAGTAAAATGTAACTGGTATAACTACAAGATTCTCTACTTGGAGTAAAAACAAGAATACAATACAGGATGTTGTAGATATGGCTACACAACAATTCATATGAAGAAGACCTAGGGATTCCAATAGACTACAAGCTCAAAGAGTCAACTGTCTTCCTTGAAATTCTCTACATGAAATGTCATCTCCTACTTTTGTGGATTGTCCCCCATGTCTATAACACACCTCATTCTGAGCTCTCCGTCTTAGAATCCTTATGTTCCCTCAAGGCTAAACTCAGAGGCCACATTCCACATGAGGCCTTTCTTGACCTTCTGTCTCTGTCTCTTCAAATTGTTTTTATAATTATTTTGTATATTTCTTACTTAATTATCTATGTGTATAATGGCACGTCATTCTCCCAGCTCCGGAAAAATGTAAGCTCCTTGAGGGCAAGGAATATTTCATTTTTACCCCAGCCTCTAGAAAAATGCCTTATATTTCTTAGGTCTTTAATAAATGTTTTTTGAAATAAATCGAATTGTTAGCTGTTCTCAGAAACTATGTAATAATAAAAAATAACTCAAATTTATATAAGATTTTGGTTCAAAGCATGGCATAAATTTTTTTTCTATTTTTGTGCCACATAAAAGACATAGTTGTTTCAGAGAACTGAAAGGTCAGTAAGTCCAAAGAATGATTTCAATACTCTGCTTGATCAGGCCACATCTGGAATACTACATGCAGGAATAGCTGCCATATTTAGAAAGGACATTGACAAGCTAGAATTTATCCAGAAGTAATCCAGAAAAAATCTGAGATGATAAAAACCATGCCATATAAGAATCTGTTCAGCTTAGAGGATAGAAACCTTGAGACATGATAGCTGTCTCCAAAGATTTGAAGGTCCATTCTGTGACAGAGAAATTAAAATTCCTCTGCTTGGCCTCAAAGAGCTGAACTAGAACAATGGGTGAAAATGAAAGGGAGTTATATTCTAGATTAATAAAAAGTCAGACTTCCTCACAAATGAGCAGACCCAAACTGGACTAAGTTGACAAGTAGTAGTGAGTACTCCATTACTAGAGGCAGTTTAATAAAGACCAGAAAACAAGTCAGGAACTTTGTGGAGGGGAATGTTACTCAGGTATGAGTTATTCTACTGTACATAAGAAGTCCTTTCCAACTCTGAGATTATAGGATACTGTTGTCATTCAGTTGTTTTCAGTCACGTCTGACTCTTCATGTCTACATTTGGAGTTTTCTTGGCAGAGGAACTGGGGTGGTTTGCCATTTCCTTCTCTAATACCATCACCAATGATTACAGAACTTTCATCTAAAGATGGTATTGAACATATGGGCTATTGCTCTATAATGAAGAATTAGGACTAAAGGATTTAAGTTGCAGACTTTCATATTTCAGTTTGGTAATATGAGCTGGCTTAATTTCTGACAGCTTGTCCAGTTTAAAAAGTGGGAGGGCTGCTTCTGGAGGGAACAAGTCACCCAAGTAGAGGGGCAGCTAGGTGGCACAGGGAGGATAGCACCTGCCCTGGAGTCAGGAGGACCTGAGTTGAAATCCAGCCTCAGATACTTGACACATTTACTAGCTGTGTGACTTTGGGCAAGTCACTTAATCCCAATTGCTTTGCCTTCATCCCTCCAAAAACAAACAAAAAAAGAATTCAAATAGAGAAAAAAAGTGTACACTATTGTGGATGAGGCAGAGGGGAAATATAAATTTATTTTGATTTAATATCTATCTACATTTTTTTATTAACTCAGATCCTACATCAGTAGCAAAGCTGAGTCTAGAAGCCGGGATTCCAGATTACTGCTTAATTTGGTATTCTTTCCAGAATAGCACTGAGAAAAGACACTTCTCTTTTCCCAAAGAGATAAAAGAAAAAGAAAAAGTTCTACATGCACAAAAATATTTATAGCAGCTCCTTTTGTGGTGGCAAAGAGTTGGAAATGGAGGAGTTGTCCATCAATTGGGGAACAAGTTGTGGTATATGATGGTAATGGAATATTACTGTTCTATAAGAAATGATGAGCAGGATGCCCTTAGAAAAACCTGCAAAGACTTACATAAACTGATGCAAAGTGCAGTGAGCAAAGCCATAAGATCCTTGTATGTAGTAACAGTAATACTGTATGATGATCAACTGTAATGACAGATATACTCAGCAACGCAATCATCCAAGACAATTCTGAAGGACTTATGATTAAAAGTGCTATCCATCGCTAGAAAAAGAACCAGTGGAGTCTGAATGCAGATTGAAGTGTAGTTTTTAGTGTTTTTTTTTCCTTTATCTTTCTTTCTTTCCTTCTTTCTTTGTCTGCATTCTCTTTTATAGCATGGCTAATATGGAAATACTTTTTGTATGGCTGCACATGTATAAACTATATCAAAGTGATTGCTTTCTCAAGGAAGGGGGTGGGCAAGAGAGTAGGGAGGAAATTTGGGACTCAAAAATTATAAAAAAACAAATGTTAAAAATTATTTTACATGTAATTAAGGGGGGGAAATAAAAACATTCTTTAAAAAAAATATATAGGATTCTAAATTTTCACATGACCTAGAAGGACTTGGCGACTGTGGCTACTTTATCAATGATGTATTGAGGAAGGTCACATGGAAAATAAGTGTCAGAGCTAGGATTAGAATTCAAGGTTTTTGATTCCTAGTCTAGTGTTCCTTGCCTTTGGGTTGATGTGGGAGGGTTTGGTGGTTTTTTTAACTGACTTGTATGAATATGAGCTACAGGAATTTTTAGCATCAGCTGAAGAAGCCATCTTTCACTGCTCAACAAATTGGTCATAAGAGTTAAGGACCCCCACAGGAAAAGATCCATTTACTGTAATAATTTTAGGTCAGAGAAGACCATGGAGTCCCACTAACTACTCCTAATTTTATCTTCGAAACTTTTTTGCCATCACCCATAACTCAGAACTCTCTTGTCTTCAGTATGAGGTTGGGCCAAGCGAGGATTTCTCCCTACCAATGGCCAGACCTGAAAGAATCCTGTCTCTACCCTATAGACTCAAGTCTTACGCCAACAAAGAAAAAGCATTCTTTTTTTCATTACCCAACCTAAAGGTAAAATTTGGCCCCAACACCACACTGCTGCTATAGCTATCCCTCCATCTATATACCTTCAATCCCTAAGTTGAATGGCAGCAGCTATCAAAAGTATTTCAGGACTGGAAAGGGAGGGGCAACTAGGTGGTGCAGTAAGTAGAGCACCAGCCCTGGAGTCAGGAGGACCTGAGTTCAAATCCAGCCTCAGACACTTGACACGCTTACTAGCTATGTGACCCTGGGGGAAGTCACTTAACCCCAATTGTCCTGTCTTCCCCCTTCCAAAAAAAAAGGACTAGAAAGGGGGCTTCTGGAACTAGTGGGACACAAGCTACAGTCAACAACCCACAGGAAGCATTCAGTGGTAGGATCCCTGGTTGTGATTAGATAGGACTAATCATGCCAATCATCATTTTGTCCTCATTTTATAGGACCAACAAGATATATAACTTCCTTCGCTACCCCTGAAGTAAGGTCAACTTTGGGCAAGCTGGAGTCATGCACATGTCATAAACATTTTTATGTAAGGGCCTTTAACAAAAAGATTTGCTTCAATAAGGAAAAGAAGGAGAAGTAGCCTTTTGACAATACTCAAGATAAAGAACAAATTAATTCTTCAGATGCAATCCAGGACACGTTGCTGCCCAGCAAGGGCCAGCTAAGTGCAACTGGAAGCCAGCACGGCAATCCAGAAGCCATCCGATCCTTTTGAAAATGATAATGTAGCACAAGCACCTATCAATCAAAACTGTTCCCCTAGGAGCTTGGCATGTCCATGTTACCCACCGCCCCCTCCAAAAAAGAAATCAAATCATGAAGTTGAGTTCTAGTGCTCTGGGCTCTGCTAGGAAACCACAAAGCTTTGTAGAAACATTTTGCAAAGGAAACCAACCCCAAGGCCTTCCCAAGACCGTCCCATGGAGAGTGAACGTACATTCAATACCTTGCTCTCAGTCTATCTAGTGGCAAGAATTCTAGGGGGGCTGAATAGCGCCAGCCAAAATCTTGTCGTTTCCCTCCTCTCCCTTGACCCCACTCCCCAGTGGGCTCCTCTAGACCTTGGTTCCATGCTATCAGTGCACTGGGCTAGAACCAAGGACACAGGACATTTCATAACTTTGGACAATTTCCTGTTGCCACCCCTTTCTACCCGAAGTTGGAAAGCTAGAGGCAGGGAGTCTGAAGAAATCACAGTCCCAAGGAGGCTACATGCAGTCTTTGTAGAAAGAGATGACAAGCCTGATCCACTTTAGCAGATCACTCTTGAGTTGTTTCAGTAGTGCCCAAGGGCCTGCAATGAGTCATCCATACTCTTTCAACCAGTCCCGCCAAGTGGCATGCATTTATAAAATGGCTGAATGGAGTTAGGAAAGTAATCTGTGTCACAGAATAAAACAATAATAGAAATAAAAATGGGAATGAGGACAAAAATTTACACTTATCTAGAGATTTATTAAAGTTAGCCAAGGTGCAACAGGGTATAGTAGAGTCGCAGAGACTCAAAAAGAGACTCAAGAAGTCCTAGCGTCCTTTGCATACTATCCTTAAGTAACTCATTTAGTCTCTGAAGGGCCCAGTGACTCTTAAGATGATAAACTACAGGCAAGTTGCCGATATGTTTCAGTGGAGGGTGTTTCTCCACTGGAAGTTCCCTATATTCAAGAAATCCTAAGTCAGATCCCCCCAAAAACAATACACACAAGGATCAAACCTGTAATCTGGGCCCTTTGCAGAGATGTTATTCAAAAAAGAGGCCCAAAAGACCTTTTTTAACCCAATTATTATATCTTATGTACACACATACCCATATTCACACACATGAGAGACAGCATAGCGCAATGGATAGAGAACCAGTCTCAAAGTTGGAATGTCTGACTATGTTAAAGTTCTGCCTTTAACATATACTGGCTATGTGACTCAGAATCAGGTCATTTAATGCCTCAGTGACTGAGACAACTGTCTAAGTTGGAGAAAAGGTACCCATCTGAATTGGTAGGGAAAGTTTCTCAACAACCCTTCATAAATGAAATCATGGGTTCGGTTCCCTCACCATCAACTATAAAATTATACATATTATTTTATAGCCACAGACCTCTTTACAATTATCATCTCATTTGATCTCAATTCTTCTCAACAATCTCATAGGGTATATAATACAAATATTATTAAATCCATTTTGCAGATGGAGAAACACAAGCCCAGAAAGGTTATGCTCTTGAAATCACACAGGTAAGAAGCCATCAAGCTAAAAACCAAACCTAGGCCTTCTGACTCCAAGTTTTACACTTACCACTACAACACACTCCCATTGTATCCATTTCTCCATCTACACAACTTCAGTCCCTAAAATGAACGGCAGAAACTATCGAAGCATTTTAGGACTGGAAATGGAATTTCTAAAACAAGTGAGAAAAGCATCAGTCAACAAAATCTACAGGTAGATACAGTGGCAAGACCCCTGTTCTGATTTGACAGGATAAGTTACATCAGCGATCATTTTGTTCTCATTTTATAGATGATGAAACAATGACCCAGAAGTCTTCCACTCATACCGACCACAAAGAGTATTTTCACACAGAATAAAAGCTTGACTCTCCAATCCTGTGTTCTATAGAATGCCTACATCCCACAAAAAGCAAACTACAAAGTTCTCCACACATCTTTTATTTCATTCTTTCATAGAGAATCTAGTTCATTGTCACTAAACTTAAAGAAAACCTGGTCAGATTTTTCCAGTCGAAAACCCAAGGCATTATCAGCTACCAAAATTTCCCCCTTACCCCATTATGACCCAATTCCAAATCTGTAAATTCATTGGCAGGAGTGATTGTGTGCTGACAAGCCCCATCTTTCTCACTAACAAGTCTTATCTCTTGTACTCTCCCCCACTAGACTATGAGTTCCTCAAAGGCTAGGACTATCTTTTGCCTTTCTTTGTATGCCCAATTCTTAGCACAGTGCCTGGCACATTAATGTTTATTGAGTTACTAATTCAGTTCCCTTATAGGTTCACTTCTCATGTGTCTTCTTCTCCCCCTTCTAGAGAGCCAAGCCCTGCTTCAATCTGTAAGTCTAATTAGAATCAATGTCGGCTACTACTGAACAAAGCCACCATTTCCCAAATGACAGATAAGTAACCGCAATAAAAGAGCCAATGACAAAAAAAGAAGAAATAGCTGTCCTGTATTTTGCGTGCAGCATTTTGCTATAGTGTCCAACACGTCACAAAACATAAATTGATAGACAGGAAGAAGAGGAGCTGTCTTAAAAAAGAAACTGCAATGTCTTGGCAAACTTTTAAGAGAATTTAATATTTTATCAAAGGTCCGTTAAACCACCTCCTTCTTCAAGTATGTCCCTCCCCACCCACCATGTTTCTAGACCAAAATATTTCTATTCAAACTAAGTCCTTAGACAACTTCCTGTCCCTTAGAGGAGACTTCTGTAATTAAGACTTTTCCTAGGTCACTTGCAGTTTAGGATGTTAAATCACACTGACCAAAGAAAGTTATCCTGTGGATACACCCAGTGACCTACATTAATATCACGATGGGGCCATGGGAAAGCTTCAAGATGGAGATGCAATTAACCTGAGCCTCTGAGCAATTAGCAAAGAGGAAAAATGGAAGGCAGAGAGGGGTCAAGATTACTTGGGAAATCTGCTGGGTGGGGTTCCTGGGAAACTATGGAGCAGCTGCTGGGGGAATCTCCCACACACATAGTGTTCTCTCACAGGCCTGTTAGTATAGCATCCACTCTCAGAAGAAAGAAGAAACTTCCATGCATACAGAGAGGTTGCCCAAAGCATGACCATCCATGCACCAAACCTAGAGTTGCTAAAGACCCCTCCGGCTTGAAAAATGAAATAAAATCTCACCTAGAAGTAAGGCTATGTAAAAGTTTGTTTCTCATGGGGTTCACAAAGGGAGAGTGTCCCAAAAGTTTTAGTGCAGTAAACTGCACTAAGACTTTTGGGAAAACCTGTATATAGAGGTTTAAGGTTCTACATACACTTATCTCATTTGATCCTTTCAACAATGCTGTCAAGAAAATGCTACCTATAGTCCTATCTCCATTTTTTAAAATTTTTCAATTAATTTTTCACTCCCTCCCGCTTCCCCTCATCTTGGGGAAAAAAAATTCTCATAACAGTTATATATAATCAAGCAAGACAAATTCGCACACTGACCATGTTCAAAAATGTACTTCTCATTTGGCATCTTGAATCCATCTCCCTTTTGTCAGGAGGTAAGAGATGTGCTTCCATCTTTAGTCTTCTGGAATCATGGTTGGTCTTATTCTCAAGTCTTTCAAAGTTGTTCATCTTTACAATCTTCTTGTTCTTATATAAACTATTCTTCTCATTCTGATCACTTCAATCTATATCAGTTCCTATCTGTGTTCCTAGGTTTCTCTGAAATGATATTCCTAATTTGCAAACGAGGAATACTGAAAATAAAACAGCTTAAATGACACAACCAGGACTCACATGACTAGCTTTTTTTTTTTTTGGAGGAGGGAAGGCAGGGTAATTGGGGTTAAGTGACTTGCTCAAGGTCACACAGCTAGTAAGTGTGTCAAGTGTCTGAGGCTGGATTTGAACTCATGTCCTCCTGACTCCAGGACCGGTGCTCTACTCACTGCATACCTAGCCATCCGATGACGAGTTTTTTTAAAGCAGAATTAGAACCCATGTTTTTCTAACCTACATCCAGCATTCTATCAATTACAATGTGTTGTTACTCCCAGACTGGATCCAAAGAGAGCAAAATTCTGGAAAGTTTTGGCTCCATTATGGTCAAATGCCAAGAGATAGCAAGAGACCACAGGATATGGATCTTTGTGGTTTCCTTCTGCTAATTTAAAAGAGATGTTTAAAATGAAAACTGAAGAAACTACCCTGTTCCTTCCTGGTGACCAATTAAAGGAATAGAACAAGTACCTTGTACCTACTAAATAGGTAGTAAGTACCTACTATGTGCTAGGTATAGTGCTAAAACCTTAACAAATCATCTCATTTGATGCTCACAACAGGCCTGAGAGATAGGTACTATTATAGTCTTCACGTTATAGTTGGGGAAACTGAGGCAAACAAAAGTTAAGTGACTTGTCTAGAAAGTGTCTGAGGCAGGATTTGAACTCAAATGTTCTGACTCCAGGCCCATTGTAACACCTAGATTCACTGAAGGCTCCATGGTTCTTAATGGCTACTTGTTGCTTGAGTCATTGAACTGTCTGTCTTTAGGGTATGACAGGTACACAGAGAAGAGGCTCACTTTCTCATCATCTGTACCCTTTAAGTTTGCCCCAAATACACGACTTCAAGCTATCCATGTCCTATGGAGAAATTATAAAATCACCAAGTTGGGAAAGACCTCAGAGGTCATTTATCACCACCTGTGACAAAGCAAGAATCTTCCTAGGCAACATCCCAGACAAGTGCTCATTCAGCCCCCACCTGAAGCTCTTCAGTGAAGGTGAACCAAAGACTAGTACTCAGCAGCCTCAGAGCATTTGCAATCGAGAGATGTGGACTCACAACCTAGCCCTGAAGGGTCCCAGGCAGAGGAAGGACTGCATGCTGCTGGAGGCCAGATTCACAGTGAGGAAGTGGGCATGCCTTTCTGAACAAGGGATCAGAAATGAAAAGGACTGTCATTCCCCAAAAGTATATGGTGCTCATGTTGTGGTTGTGGTTTATCCTTCATTCTTAAAGAGGACCATAGCATCAGGGAGATGATGACACGACTTGCAATTGACTTCAATTTGAATGAAGGAGGGCTGTGCAAAGTCACCAGCCTCACTTTCTCCTCCAGAGCCATCTGGGTCCCGTGGACAGATATCAATCAGGATGAGTGGAGCTGGCTCGGATGCAGTGGGAGACACTGGCCCTTTGAAGCTAAGGTCTTTTCAAGTTCTCATTTTGAGTAAGGCAATGCCCATTAAGTGAATAGGTCTCTTTAAGAAGTGAGTCAAGGGGGACAGCTAGGTGGCGAAGTGAGTAGAGCCTAACCCTGGAGTCAGGAAGACCTGAGTTTGAATCTGAATTCAGACATTTGACACCCTTACTAGCTGTGTGACCTTGGGCGAGTCACTTAACCCCAATTGCCCTGCCAGAAAAAAAAGAAGTGAGTCAAGGTATGGCCCCTTTAATAACAATTTTTTAAAAAATCAAACTAGGGAAGACCCTCAGGATTGCTGGCCATGGGCACAGGTTGAAAAGTATGGATGAAATTGAACTGGAATATTGTAATATCGACCAAGTTGAGCCACAAAGAAAACAAAAGAAGACAAAGAGGTGGGGATCCATGGTTGTGGAAAACTGGACGTAACAGATTTTTTCAATGTGTGAGTTGGTTTTGCTGATTTTTCTTCTCCTTTTAAAAAACTCATTGTTATGAAAGATAGTTCTCTGGGAGAGATGGGGGAAAGGGGAATTCAGGGAGAAATGAAGGATATATAATAACAAAAAATGTCAATGTAATTATATTTAAAATATTTATTTTTTTAAAAGGATTGACCATTTTTTCCACACTTTCACATAGATTCTCATACCAGTAGCATCTAATTTACGTTTGAAGGAAAAGGACCATATATGGCTTCCTGTATAGTAGCAGTAGTGGTAGTGGTAGTGGTAGTAGTAGTTGTTGTTGTGGTAGTGGTGGTGGTGGTGGTGGTGGTGGTGATGGTGGTGATAGTGGTGATAGTGGATCAGGAAGAGGAGGAGAGGGGGGAAGGGGAAGATGCGGAGAGGAGGTAGAAGTAGGGAATAGGGGAAAGAAAAGACAGAAGGGGAATAGAAGAAAGAGGAGGAAGAAGGAGAAAGTGAAGAAATTAAGCAAGGGGGAGAAAAAATGGGGGGGGAGGAGGAAGAGAAAGAAGGGGGAGAAAGGGAAGGAAGAGGGAAAGGAGTCAGGAAGAAAAGGAGGAAGAGGTGAAGGAGTGAGGAAGAGGGGGAGAAGGGCAGAGGAAAAAAGAGTAAGTGGGTGGAAAAAGGAAATGAGGAGGAGGATATTTTGGTTAGAAATCAGAAGATCTGGGTTCAAATGTGCCTGAGACACTTACTAGCAGTGTGAACATGTGCACATCACTTAAATTCTGTGTGTCTGGGGCAATCTCCTTGAAACTTATCTACTAAACCAGAGACAGCTTGTGATCTGCTTTGGCAGAGAAAGTTCCTAAGCCAGGACTTCTCCACACTGATGAAATTTTACACACACACATACACACTCTTAATCCAGTGTACTCTGAGCCCACATAGCCAGCCATCATTAGAAGCATCCTAAATTATCCTTAGATAAATTGGGAACACCTAAACAAATTTTCATATTTGAATATAATATTATTGAAGAATTTGTTATTATTATTAAAGGGATGGTTTCAGAAAACCTAGGAGGATTCATATGAACTGATACAGTGAAGTAAATAGAAACAGGAGAACAATTTAAGCAATAGCACTTAAAATATAAACAATTTGAAAGACATAAGAATTGTGATCAATGCCACGACCAGCAATGACTCAAGAGCCCTGATGATGAAACAAGCAACCTACTTCAAGATGCAGAAGTGAAAGACTTATACAAATAAATAAATGAATGAAAGTTGGGGGAAAAAAATGAACTTTCCATCAAGGTAAACACTTGGTCCATTTGCTAAGGAGCAGCCCTCATTTACAATTGCTCCCAGTTAAGACGATTTTGATCCCAAGAGTAAAGGAGGAGATGGACCATGGATATTTGAACTCTCCTTTCCCAGAAGAGGCTTGCATGACAGGTGGCATTCATTTGACTAGAACAATAATGACTAAAAGGATCTCAGGGGCTGTGCACCTGACCCCAAAGCCTATCTGATAAACTAAAGTTATTCTAAGCAGCTAAAAACAATATCTGGCTTTGCATACATTTTCTACTCAAGCTGTAAGTAGCTTTTTGTAAGATAGGATCTTACTCCTTTCGTAATATCAAGGATCTGGAGCTGGAAAGGAGCCGAAGAGCATCTACTTCAACCCTCACATTTTATGAATGAAAATACTGAGGACTAGAGGAGAGGAAATTACTCGACCAAGGACACATAGTCAATAAGTGGGAGAGCTGATATTCAAAGTTTCTTGTAATCACCAGGGACTTCACTATACCAAGCTGCCTCTCTTACTACATTTCTTTCTTTGTAGACCCCCTAGTAATATCTTACCCCATCCCCCAGTGGACCCTGCCCTTTGCTTCCCTTAAACAGAAGACATGGAAGAACATGAGGTGGAAGAGGGAGCAAGGGAATGGCAGTGTGTCCCTCTCTTCCAAGATCAGGAAAGAGCCCTATTGATTCCTAACCTTCTAGGAAGGAGACAGGTCTGGAGGAAGTTGGCAAGCTAAAATTTGGAGCAAGGGAATCCAGCAGCCCCTCCTCTCCTCTCCTCCACTTACTCCCCAGGGACACTTCAGAAGATGCTGACACTAGGCCCCTGGGCACCCCTCTCACTAGCTCCCCATCTGCCTCACTCCATTTAGCTCTAGCAATTCAATTCCCTTTCCCCCACCCAGAAATCGATGTTTAATTAACACATTATTGGAAAAATAAACAGACTTCAACGTGGATGCAATGAAGCTAATACATCTCTGCTGGGGGGTGGAGGGGAGAATGACAAACAGACAGTACCCCTCTGCCAGAGCTCCTCTTTTCTAATTTTCTCCAAAACTCCCCTCCCTCCAAAAAACATTTTTTTCCTCTTTTTATTGCTTCACTTTCTCAGGAGCTTATAGGCGTCAGTTTTTTCTCTGCTGCCTATAAGGTCATTTCTCATAGCCCTCAACTCATAGCCTCCATTCACCACAGACACGTGTACACATGTCACATACCACATTCTCTTCATTAATAAAAAGCATGGCAAATAGGATTCAGCTTATGAGATCCATCTATTGAACTTATTCAACATATATTCTAACATGTAGCAAAGAATGGGGCATAAGTTCTCCTCCAGAGAACTTCACCAACTGAATTCATCCATGTGGGATGACTTGGTTACTACTGTTCTACTCAGAAGCAGGGAAGGAACCACATAAGTTGATCTTTGGGGATCTCCTTCAACTCTCTGAACTTTTCAGAGAGCTAAATAGATGTATTCTCTCTTCCATCAGCCAATTCTAGGTGTCCCAGTACCATGTCCCATTTTTCATGAGAAAGAGTGAGTACAGCCCCAGTTGATGCTCCATGTACCACAAGATCAGATGACTGAAGAGTGTAGACCTAGAATTTCCCTGTTCTTTCACTATCAGTCATTACACCAAACACTGAGCCTATTTCCAGGCCCATGGAACTGAAAGTCATGGCAATAACTGGAGTGGGACTGAAAAGAGCCAAGCCCTCTGCTCCCAATCCTACATCACCAAGACCCCACACTGGGTACTTTGAAGAGGGAAAAGAGGGCCAAGAACACCATGTAAAATTGAGACATTCCAAAGCAGGAATGCACCTACCCCATGCCTAGTAAAGCAGCCTCTTCTCCCCAGGCTTAATTAGCTCCTTCGAAATGAAACAGGTGCAGTATTAGGACCAAGAGTAGTACTACAACACAACCACAGACATATTGCTTCTGTGATGACTATCTTTGATAGACTTGGCTCTTCTCAAGTATGCAAGGTTCTAAGACAGCTCCAAAATACTCATGATGGAAAATGCTATCCACATTCAGAGAAAGAATTACGGAGTCTGAATGCAGATTGAAGCAAACTATTTGCTCTTTTTTTAAATTTTATTTTTGGTTTTGTTACATCTTTCTCGTGGTTCATTTCATTGGTTATAATTCTTCTTTACAATTTGATTATTGGGGAAAGAAGTTCAATGTGAAGGTATATGTAGAACCTATATCAGATTACATGCCACCTGGAAGGGGCGGGGAGGAGAGGAAAGGGGAGAAAATATGGAACTCAAAAACTTGTGGAACTGAGTGTTGTAAATTTTTTTTTAATTAATTAAAAAAAAGAAGTGAAAAAAAAAGAGTAGTACTACAAAGTGACCCATCTTTCACACAATCAAGAGCACAGAGAAGGGGACAAAAACTAGGATTTTTAGGAAAAAGTTGAGATCACCACCAGAAAATGAGAATGGAGAGGGTTGCAACTAGATTTGGTGAGCCTGTACAGCTTTCTGTCTCTGATCTCCTTGAACAGGAACCAGATTTCCTTACCCTTCTGCCCCACCCCACATTGAACTAAGATATGCAGATATCAGAACATCACTACTTCTTCACTTCTGAGTCTTCCAGAATGCTAAGAACCCTCATATTCTCAGCCCACATTCCATACCCCCAATGACCTTTATTCAAAACTCGGTATGGAGTTCATGATTCAGATTTAGGCCTGGAAGGGACCTCAAAGTTAATCTAGATCAACCACTTTATTTTTTGCAAGGAAGAAATATACTCTTGAGAAGTTGAGTGATCTGCCAAGTCACATGGGTAATAAATACAGAGCTGGGCCCTCTGACTCCAAACCCAGGTTCTCTGACTCCAAATCTAGCAATATTTTGTTATTTTGTTTTGTTTGGGTAATTTAATGGTTGTTTGTGGCTTAATTGAGTCTTGGGAGCAGTAAATCCTAGTGATTCATATAGTTGAGGACAGTGGAATAACCAGCTTGACAACAACAACTATCCATACAAACTCAAATTCAGTGGCCAATAGCCTCTAGTGCCCCTTCATGATGAGGTAAGTCTAGGGGTGGAGGAGGGGATGAAAACATCTCAAGAGGGGCTCAACAAGTTACCACTAAGCTCCTTTATCACTTGATAAGCACACTCCAAAGGGAAGCCAAACTGGTCATTAAATGAGAACCAAAAAATTTAAATGAAGAACTTGTATTGGTGAGTTTATTTCACCACATCCCATTATATCAACCCTAAAAAGAGCATAAGGGCCTTCAAGAAACATCCCGAAGGCCCTAGGAGATATTAAATTGAAAGAATCAATGTCTGTCCAGAGAGAACCTCCTCCCCACTCTCAAGCCATGGGCAAGCCTGAACCAGACCCACTCCAAGGGAAAGTGACAAGTTCACAATGTCTTGTGATCTAAAAAATCAACTCACTATTCAGTACACTAAACTGAGACTCTATTGATAGCCTATGACTAATGACCTTTTATGAGTAGAATTATAGGTGAGATTGGAGAGTTTGAGTACCATACTAAGGTTCTATATATTTATGAAAACATGAAGTTTTCGCAATGTAGAGGAAGACTTCACCCAGATTCCATAATCTTGTGCAAAGTCTTAGAGACTAGGATTTATATCAAGTCAATCCCACTAACATTTGAAAGCCAACTAGGGAAATTCACAAGGCCCTGTGCTAGCATCCATCATTCCATATGTTTTTATTAAGTACCTACTAGGTATCAGATACTATCCTAAGCAGTGGGGATACGATGACAAAAATAAAACAATTTCTGCCCTTTGAGGGGCTTATAATTAGGGAAAAACAAAATGTACACAGAAAATGAAATGGAATGATTTGAAATGAAATACAAAATAGATATGCAGTAACTTTAGGAGGTGCGCCTGACCTACATTTTGATGAAAGATATGGATTCTATGAGGTAGAGGGGAGAAGAGAGTAAAGTCCAGATAGGAGACATAACCTGTGCAAAAGGAGAGAGACTAAAGATAGAATGTACTATACAGTAAATCTGATTGACTGGAATGTACAATATTTTAGGGCTAGATTTTGAAAGGCTTTAGAAATCAAATACAGAAATGTAGATTTTATCCTAAAAGTCAATAGAGAGCCATAAAAGCTTCTTGAGCAGGGGAGTAACATGGCCAAACCTGTAATTTAAGAATAGCAATTCCCAGAATTTAGCATAGTGCCTGGCATATTGGATTGGGGAAAAAAATACATCTGTTAACACTAAAAAAAAAAAAAGTGGAAGGGATTAAAAATTATATTAATAAATGAGAGAAAAATAGGGTGGATTAAAGTGGGGAAAGATTAAAGCCAGAAGAACAATTAGAAAGCTATTACAATAGTCCAGGTAAGAGGTGATAAAATTCTGAACTAGGGCTTGGATTTGTGAGTAGAAAAAGTAGAATAATGCAGAATAGGTTGTACAGGAAAACTTAGCAAGGCTTCTTAACTGGGCATTAGGGGTAAGGGAGAACGAAAGGGAAAGTTGAGGATGACTTTTAGTTTGTGAAATTGGATAACTGGAAGAACAGTAGTATTTTTTTTGCGGGGGTGGGGGAGGTGTTTGAGGCAATTGGGGTTAAGTGACTTGCCCAGCATCACACAACTAATAAGTATCCAAGGCCACATTTGAACTTAGGTCACCCTGACTCCAGGGCCAGTGCTTGATCCCCTGTGGCACCTAGCTGCCCCCCAAATGGGGTTGAGAGTAAGATGGAAGACAGGGGGGCAGGCAGGAAGGGAAGGATAAAAGTCTGTCAAAAAGGCTCTTGAATTTGAGATACCCATGAGACATATACCCAGAGAACTCTAACTGGGATCCAGGAGAGAGAATGCTGTATAGATCTGAGAGTCACCTGCATAAAAGTCATAGTTTAACTCACCGAATGATGAGAAAGCCAAGATAGTGTATTGAGAGAGAGGAGGGCCCAGAGCAGAGCCCCAAGGGACACTCACATATAGATGGTGGAACTTGGATGATGACCCACCCAAGAAAACTGAGATGGAATCTCCACGCAGAAGAGAACATATCGTGAAAATCCAGAGAGAAGAAGGTATAGAGAAGGAAAAGGTGATCAGCAGTATCAAATGCAGCAGAGAAGTCAAAAAGGGAAAGAGACTGAGAAAAGGCCATCAAAATTTGCAATTAAGAGATTGCTAGTAACCAGTTCATTTCCTAACTGAATTGGAGGTTTTCCTTGTTGGTTCAATCTATCCCTGAATGTTCAATTAGTGCAAAGCCACCCCCTAAAAATTCCCTCTTAGTTGCATCAAATAGACATTGGTGGCTCCATGTCTCAAGTAACAAGAACAGCTATACAATAAGCAGCTATTGTTGCTGTTTGTCCTTCAATCTCGAAGAAGACCATGGCATCAGGAAGGTTGATGCCATAACTTGCAAGTGAATTGGATTTAAGTGAGGGAGGGCTATGAAAAGTCATCAGCCTCACTTTCTCCTCCAGAGCCATCTGGGTCCAGTGGCAAGATACAGATCAGAATGACTGGAGATGGTCCCCACAGTAAGAAATGAAATTAGTACGAAATTGGCAGACAGGAAAACGGGCATTTGGTCCACAGCTCTGCCCCTAATTTACTGTGTGACCTTGGGTGGATCACTTAGCCACGCTATTCTGATGCTTTATCCTGGCATGGAGGGGATTTTGGGTTTTCAAAGGCTTCCAGGAAAGAAGCAGCTCCCATAGTTCTTAGCAAGCTAGAAATGCCTCGCAAAGGAACCTGAAGAGTGATTGTTACTGTCACCTGAGGAGCAACTTAGATAAGCACAGAAGATTGGACACTGGTTGATGGATTTTTTTTGTCATGTCAACCCTTAAATAGAGGGTGATCTTCATTGAAGGTACTACACAGTCACAAAATTACATCTTCAAAGAAAAAAAGTAAGTAGAATCAACGTGAGGAAGCTGAACTACATGACCTCATCTCTAAGGTTCTTCTCAACGCTTCAATTTTATGATGTTCTATGATGTGCTCCTATGCTGGCAGCCAATAAAAACCATTCTTTAAGCACCTATTCTATGCGGAACACTGTGTTAGGTGATGAGGGAAATCTAAAGCTTGAGTAAGACATGCCCTCTACTCTCACAGAGGTTCCAACATAATAGCGGGATAGGAAACTAACACTTTCTACCTACCTATCTATTTATCCACATGATGTTCAGTCATTTTTGAGTCATGTCACCCCATTTTGGGTTTTCTTGGTGACCCCTCTTTGTGACGCCATTTGGGGTTTTCTTAGGAAAGATATTGGAGTAGTTTGCCATTTCCTTCTCCAGCTCATTTTACAGATTAGGAAATGTACAAACAAGGTTAAGTGACTTACCCAGGGCTACATTAAATATTAAATGTCTGAAGCTGGATTTGAACTCAGGTCTTCCTAAATCTAAGTCCGGTGCTCTATCCACTGCACTACCTAACTGTTTATAAACACACACACACACACATACACACACACACACACAAACACACCTTATCATGGTAAGGTCATTAAAGAGCTACAAAGCAAAATGCTACATGAGGTTGAAGGGAAAATGTCACGATTGACCATGGGGCCCCCCAAGTGAGTCCTTGTGTTCATGTGATCAAGGATGGATGGTGGGCAAATAGCCTGAAAGAGGTACAGAGAATAAGATGGTACATGGAAAGGTCCAGGCAGCTGGGAAAGAGGCAATAGAGAGTCTCTCTGGGCCAGCAATGAGAAAGGACTTCTCTTTTAACTCAGGTAAGAGCAGTTTATTTCCTCGCATAACTCCCAAATTATACGTAACACTAGGGCAATGAGGAACAGGGCCCCACTTTCCCAAACAATATGCTTCAAGGTAGAGGAAGGAGAGTATCCATTTCTTAGGCTACTGGAGAGAGAGCACGCTTTGCCCCAGTCCTACAAGCTGCCCCCACTCCCCCACCCTCATTTTTGCCTGTTGCTCTAATTTTAAAAAAAAAACCCACTGCATTAATTTCATCTGCATCACGGCCATCTCTGGCCCTCAAGTGTCAGAGCTGCAGCTCAACAGCTCTTTCCCAAGCAGGTGTGTCTAATTTAGTGGGATATTGGGGTGAGGCTTATGCAACCATTTGTGTGTACAGCCAGACATGAGTAAGTGTATGTTTTTTGCTGGTAGGCTTTCCACAGACTCCGTCACCACCACAACACCTCCAACAAACCGAGGACCAGGGTTCAGATGGAGGAAAAGATGATGATGGAAAAAAAGTACTCTCATTTCCCTGAATATCACAGAAAGAGAACAGCGACACCCACTATACTCAATCCAGTAGGGACCAAGCAGAAGAGAGTTGGGAGCAGGCTAGAGAAAAGGTGAAAGATGAGAAAGTGAGAAGAGAGTTAGAAGTGTGACAAATTCTCTCTCCAAGCGTCCTGCTCCCTGATTTGTCCTTAGCACTCCGGCAATGGCACAAGAGTATTTCTCCCTGACTCTTCAAGGTCACATCCAAGAAGAGGGGGGGGGAGAAACTGGAGGCATTAATCAAGGCACATTCTTTTATTTTATTTTTTTCATTTAAAGGGGGAGGGATATACACTTTACTCATGAATCAGAAAAAGTGACACCTTCACCTGAAAGACAAGCAAAAATGGCGTCCAGTAATTAAACTGATAGTGGCCCAGGAGAGCATCAGGAATGGGCTGATTGGAATTAATATGCCTTTTTTAACAGAGGGTTATTCAAAGGGGTCCAGAATGCAGCCTCAGAGGAGAGTGATGATGATATAAGAGAATAGAACTAATGCCCGAGGAAAGGAGAGAAATGATGTGAGTATCACAGAGGCTTCTGCTCCTAACTAAAGGCTCTAAATAGGTAGCTGGGAAAACCCTCTATTTCGCCCACTTCATCCCCTCCACCCGCTTTAGTCTGTGTCCGCCCACCAGTCGTCCATGATCACATCCACCCACGGACTCACTTGGTGGACGTGGGAATCACACACTAAGCTTCCCACCAGAGACTGTTGAGGGGGTTTTCTTCCTTTGCATCTGCCTGAAAAAGCACACATTTGCTCTCTCGCTCTCTCCCCTTCTTTTGCCTTCTAAGCCCCCACCCCATATAACCTTTTGAGGGAAGGTAAGCTCCCTTTCAAGGTGCCAATAACCAAGTCTCTCCACAATCACTCACGTACACATGCCCAAAGCTCTCAAACACATACATACATACACACATACACACACACACACACACACACACCATACAAAAGACATGCAGCTTCCAGCTTAGAATGACGTATAAAATGTTGACAACCCCATTCTGTACAATCCTCGGCAAATAAAGAATTTGATGATATAAACACAAAAATATGTCAAACACAATCCCAGATACTACCCAAGATTCAAGATATACACGTACGAAATAAAATCCAGAATTTTTGAAGGCTATACATACTGATATTCATGTAGTAGGACTATGACAAAGACATTGCTTCATGCTCCCAACCAACCACACATTCTCTCTGGTCTATTCTGCAATGCCCTCTAGCACACGACAACCCACCGATCAGAGCTTTGTGCCATCACATGTATGTGTTCATGTCCGCATGCATGAGTCTCTCCAGTGTGCAAGCATCATGTTCTCCAGAGGTAACCCAGCCCTGTCTGTGCTCCCCTGGTGTAACCTTCCCTCCAGTGTGTCGCAAACAGATTTCACGGATGGTTAAATTGGATCATTATCATCGGGCACTCATTTGGTCCAAAAAAAAGTCATTAATATCATTTGCCTCCCCCACTCTCATTCCTTTCTCATGGAAGCCCCCTACCAGCCCTCCCCAAATATCCTCAAATCCACTAATCCCATGAAGTGCGACACAGCCAGCATTCAGGAAGGATAATGGCGAGTAGGAGAAGGAGCTTGGTGGAGCGGACGTGCCTATGATATTTGCAGCATCTCCCATTTGGTAATGGAGGGAAAAGAAACACAGTCAAGGTAATGGTGGGGAGGCTAAAAGGTAGAGAGAAATAAAATCAAATAAAGCTCTCCATTGATTCTGCATGTGTGTGTGTGTATATGTGTAAACATACATGTGTGCTGACTTTATCCTCCTATCAAGAGGCTGCATCCGTGTGTCATGTAGCAAAGGCCATCGTGCCACTGTTGTGTTGCGAAAAAAAATGAAAAAAAGAACCGCAGAGCCATCAGGACGAAACAAAATTCGCTCATCGAGAGACAAGAAGCCTGGGGGGGGGGGGGGGAAGGGATGTGTAGAGATGGAAGTGGAAACATAGAAAAGAATTGGGGGGAAAATTGGTGGTCGGATGAAAAAAATGCGTACACACCAAGGCATGAACATATACAATATCCAAATGCCAACACTGCTTCACTGTTCATCCAAGATTGACAATCCATCCTCCATCTCTCCCCTGCCTCTCCTCCCCCCCATACTGGTGCAGATGGATTTCTGTATCTCAGTTTTGCAGCAGTGGGGCTAATTACAGGCAGACCCAACCCCCCTCAGTAAATTAACCCCTCTCTCTTTTTCCTTTTCTTTTTTGTGAAGAGGCCAATCTGAAGAATAATGTGTTTTTAGAGATAATGGATTATTTTTTTTTAAGAGCGGAAAAAAAAGGAGAAGGTAGAGCACGCATTATGCGAATCAGCGCCTTCCTCACATCACCTCTGTGTCCTCTCCACCCCAACTCTCCAAAGTCTCTCCATCCACCTTGTCCCCACTATCCCCATCTTCTCCCACCATCAAAGAGAAATGAAAAGCCTACAATGCACACAGCATCACAAACACTCCTACCTTCCCCCCACCCCCACCGAATCTGGATAGCCGATCTCAAAATTGCAACCACTAATCCATCTCCGTATATCTTTTCCCCTTAATGTAGGCAGAAAATAATCCAACATATTCAATGGAAATGCAGCATTTATTTTTATAAGAAGAGGGTCAGGCCCCAGACACAGCACTCAACGATATTGGGGAAAACTGGGGATCCAAATGGAATAGTTGTCTTTTGCAACCTAGTATCCATTTTATTTCTGGTTTCTTCTTGAAGAGGCACCTTGCAAAATTCACTGGAAGATGCCCGAAAGCTCCAGAAAAAAAAAAAGGGGGGGGGGGTTTCGCATAGTCCAGTTGGTTTAAAATTTTTTTTCAACCTAGCCCTGTTGCTTACTTTAACAGTGAACTTCCATTGCCTAGTCTCTCCCTCTTCCAAAAGGGAGTTGTCTTGCAGAATGAACCCCAGTATATAAGAAATGGGCAAAGAGTATTACTCCTCACCCCACCCCCGCCCAAATATTCAAACAATAGGAATATCTCAGCCTAACTGGCTACTGATGGAAATGTCATTTGCCCATCTGTAACTTAAGACAGATGAAGATATTTTTTAAAAAGCAGTCTTCACTCATCTCTCTTCCAACCTTGCACACCCAATAGCCCTTAGGTAAACTTGCCTATCATTACCACACAGACCATCTTAACTTGAGTGGCGATGCAGAAGCCCTTGATCAGCGATGGCAGACTCTAGCCAACAAACCAATTCACAAAGGGCTAATTCTTCTGAATTCCTTCCCCCTACCCTGAGTGGTCTCCCCAAATCTACCATCTTGGTACCTGTGTCACCAGCATCACCAGGGAGTTCAAATTTGTGCCAAACAACCACCATAACGATGAACAATAACCCTAGCCCCTAAACTACGCTGTCATCAAGGTTCTGTGACATACCCGCGTCTATCTCTCCTGAGCAGGGTTACTCACTGAACAGGAGGGATGACTCTGGGAAGGGAAAGAATTAAGAAGATTAGAGTGCTTGTGATTGCAAAAGAAAAACTATTTTTTTTTTCCCAAAGCTAAGATGAGCATAGGGAAGAGATAGAGAAGGTAGGTGCTTGGTTCCGACCACTTCTCTTTCTTGTGGTAAAGTGATGCCTTTCTCTTCCTAGGGCTCCTAGATCCAACTGATCTCTGACCTTTGCATTTAAAAAACAGTAATTAAAAATAAAAAGATAATGACAAAAAAGAAAGGGAAGAGATCGTACACTATCCTAACTGTTCTATAAAGAATAGCGGAAATTCCATTTCTCCATTTATTTTTTTTTAAAGTATTTTGACAAAATCAAGAGGAGAGAGTATGGGGGGTGGAAGGAATTTTTAAAAAATGTTTCTTAAGTAATCACAGTAGAAGTCACCTGCAAAGCACCACAGTCAGTACCCGTAGGTAAGTATTACATCACTGTCCCAAGGAGGGGGGAGAGCTTTTTTTTTTTAATCATCATTATCTCAATGATGATTCTAAAGCAGTTAAGTTTTGTGGTTTAAAAAGAGAGAAAGAAGAAGCCCAAACTCTGGAATAGCACAATAAGTCTTGAAAAAACAATGCATCGAACCAGCCTTTAAGGTCACTGAGAGCTCAAAAACCCACAGTGCTCATACAGTGGAAGTTTTCAGGCAAGCCTGCTACTAAATCATTAATATAAACAAATGGAAGGCAGAGAAAGAAGATTTCCCCTGTAACAGATCCAAAGAGGCTTGCTCATGCATACTCCCTCACACACAGACTCCACACCCCTCCCTTTTCACCTTCCCCCAAGTCTGCCCACCTTCAGAGCAAGACTGCAAGGAGTCCAGCCTAAAGCCCCATGCTCAAGTAACACATCCCAGCTACAAATAAACATCTTGACTCTCAAGCAGCCTGTCATTATTTGGGCTGGACTCCTTGCCTCTCTCTGTCCCTTCTCTCTTCATTCTAGTCAGAACCTTTTCCAGAAGAAGGAAGAAAAAAAAATTAAAAGTAGGCACAGAGAAAAAAAAAAGTAGACACAGAGAACCAAAAAGTCTCAGCCCTGAATGAAGTGATGGTTGTCTTTCTCCTAAATCTCAAAATCCAAGTAGCGTGAGAAAAAATGGGGGGGGGGTGTTTAGGAGCAGGAAAAAAAAAACTGAAAAAAAATTTTCTGGTTTTCTCAGCTGTTAGTGGGAAAAGATTCAACTTCCAGCAGGAACTGAGGGAAAGAGTGGCAATGTGAAACCATCACCACGGTCTGCCCAAGCTCAGTGATCCAGGATCCAAAAATATTTTTAAAATCTAGGTTGGCAGCTCCCAACTGAAAACTTCTACCATTTCAGGCACAACCTCTTCCCAAGACACATTTGGAACCTCAGGTTGTTTCTTGCCCTTCCAATGCTTTACCCTTTCCCACCAAAGTCTTACCTTTCCAGTGGAGCAGAGCCTTCGGGGTCTGTCTGTCTGTCTGTTTGATGTTTAATCAACTGAGTTTGCTGGGTATATTTCTTCTTGGAAAAGGCTAAGATTCCAATCAGTCTTTCTCCCTCTCTCTCTCTCTTTTGCTCTCTCTGGGAGGGAGTGGTGGGGAAGGAGGGAGGAGGAGTGTTGGAGGTGCGAAAGCAGGTCCTTGGTGGCTTGAGATGCCGGCGGAGAGGGGAGGTCTTGCTTGCCTCTCCCTCTCAGTGAGTTGCATGCAAGAGGAGATGTGAAGGGCTGAGCTCTCTGCCTGAGACTGTCGGAGGAGCCCAGGAATTTCACGCACTCCAGAGCCAGTCCCTCCCTCTTCCACACAGACCCCAGCATTTAAAGAGACAGCCTGGCTGCATGGCTCAGGGCTTCACCTCCTCCCCTGGCTGTTTTGCAAACAGCTGAGAAGATGTAATCGGGGACATCCTCTAGCCACATATGACTAAGAAGCAGGTGTTTTGGAGCCCCATTCTCCCTCTACCCTGAGAGGAAGGCTACTTACTAAAACTAGAAGAAGGAAAAAGCCCTCATTTATACCGAGCCAAGTGCCCCAGGAGACTTGCTTTTGATCCATGTGCATTTATTTCATACGAAGAGTGGAGGTTTTTCGCTTGCTTAACATTCCAGCCTGATTTACTCCCTCTCCTCACTCCCCTCCCCTTCAGTGACAGCCATCTACAGGGTGTGACTCAATTCAGGACGCTGGACAGCAGCTCAAGTCAGGCAGCTTCCTAACCAAGCCCAGTTCCTGAATTCTAATAGAATTGCTCTCCACCGCCAAACCTAACCTCCTGCTTGGCCAAACAAAATTCCTGAACTCCAGTGGAAACTTTTCTCTAACTCAAACCTAAATAAGGTGTGAAGAGTGGAATTCCTAGCCATGCACAGCTGAAGTTTTGTCTGTTGTCTATTTAACCAACACAAAATAACCAGTGCCATTTATCCCTAAATTTTTTTCTCCTTTCATTTCTCTCTAGAAAGAGACTTGGACATGTTCTAGGAATGGAAGATCATGAAATTATGAGAAAAAGAGGTAAGGATCATATTAGCTGTGACTAGGAAAATGGATTTAGAACTAGGTATATTGGGGGGCTGATCTCATCTCACAGCATTCTTAAGCTGAGAGTCTACATACTTATATTATTCTTAAAAGAATACTTTGATAATTGTTTTTCAATATAATATACCTCCTTTGTAATTTTATATATTTTATTTATTTAAAAACATTACCCTAAAAAGGGGTCGATAGGCTGTATCAGAGTGCCAAAGGGGTCCATGTCATCAAAAAAGGTTAAAAAGTCCTGATCTAATCCACTCTCCTCCCTACCACCAGCATCACTTTATAAAAAAAGAAACAGAGCCCTCAAGATATTAAATACCTTGCCCCAGTTTACACAGATAGTAAAAATGGGATTCAACCTTGGGTCTTTTCGCTCATAGTCCTATACTTTATCTACCATACCACAGCTGTTCCCTGCCTCTTGGTTGTCTTCTACCCATATGCCTTCTCTCTACATAATTAGTAGGGAAAGCAATAATGATAACTCATGATTTTGAGCATTTTGATCCATTTTTTGCATTTATTCCACCACAAGATAGTAGGGTAAGTAAGGATGGGGCCAACAGAGTCAGAGGTGAAGTTATCTGCCTAAAATCACAGACCTAGTAGGTGACAGAGCCAAGATCTAAGATCAGGTCATCTGACTCCAAGTCCAGTGATCAATCTACTACAATATGCTGATCTTTATGTTACAAAATTAAGTTATTCAGTTTTTCTGTACATAGATGCATGTGTCTATCTTCTAAACTAGACTTAAAGGCAAGAACTATGTTTATGTCTTTGTATCTCTCACAAGACCTAATATAATTCACATAGCCCACCAGATGAAACTTATGCCTCCACTCTCATTGAATCACACACCAATTAATTAAGCAATAAGCATAATATCTACTATGTACTAGGATCTGGGAATACAAAGACACAAATGAAGCTGGTCCTGCCCTCAACATTTATTCCTTCTATAAAACTAGGCCTCGATTGCTTTAGCCACACAAAGATATACCTTGATTTCTTAAGATTCCCATGCCTACCTTACCTGGCATGCACCTCTTTCATAAACTTGCCCATCATTTCTGAGAGTCTGTGCATCTTACACAGATAGGCAGTGCAGTCCAAAGGGTAGAAACAATGCTAATCTACCATGTCTTCTCTAGCACCTGAAGGGGGAAGAAAGGTTAATGTTAGCAATAAAAAAAAAAAGCAAGAAGGAGTGAAGAGGTAGAGAGGGAAAGCAGAAAGAGAAAAAAGAAATAAGGAAAGGAAGGAAGGAGAGAGAGAGAGACAGAGAGAGAGAGAGACAGAGAGACAGAGAGAAATGAGTAAAAGAATCAGAAAAGATGAATCAAAGAGACCAAAGATCTCTTAAAAAATATAACAGAATTATTATTACAATAGTCATCAGACACTTACCCAAATAATCACAACCATGTGACCAGTAACACCTGGTTACGAAAGAGAAAGCTCTAGAGAGATAAGGGACCCAAGGTCCCTGTGCCTTTCTAGTCCTCAGTTCTGTCACTGACTCTTCCATATGACCTTAGCTAAATCATCGGCCCCTCTGTGAGCTTCTATTTTCTTCATTAGCAAACCAGGGACCATCACACTTGCAACCCATTAATGCTTGTAAGTCCTCTGAGATACTCCTGTGGAAGGCAGGATGTACTTATGCTTGTTTAAAATGCACACTTATCAACCTAACTCTGTTCCCCATTGCTGTGTGTCTGCATCATTTCATTTGACTCAGCTGAAAAACTAGCCAGGTTCTGCTTACCATTTTTATTCTGCCAGATTGATACTTTGGGTTTGGGATGAGGAATGGTTTCATCCAGCTCCAAGTGAGAATGAGAATCCCCCCATATGTAAATGATGAGCTACCCCCAGGATTTCGTTCTCCTTTATGCAAGGTTAGGGGTGAGGAGAAATGTTTCTTGACAATTAAGCCTAAAAATAATATTGGACTTCAGTACTTTGCCTGATGCCCCAAGAAAAGTGTGCTGGAAAGAGACAGCTCAGCCTCACTCTCTTCCCTTCTCTGTTCCATTGGCATTGGCAAGCAAACACCTCCACCCTGTGTGAGTTCTGTTGCTACTGTCTCTGGTCGGTTAGTTTTATTTGGCTTTCTGTCATCTGCCTGATGATGTTTCCACTGTTATTAATAAGTGACTATTTATTAATTAGTATTATCAAATTTTCCCTGTGCAGTGAAAGCAGCATTGCAGCAGAGCCAGGAGCTCTTTAATCAGAAGAATTATTTGGCAATATTAAGAAGGAACAAAAATAATTTTCTCCAGGTCTCCATGACAGCTGTGTCTATTCCACCCTGGGCAAGACCTTGGAAACAGTTTGGAGTCATCTCCTATGGTCACAGAGGCAAAGAGATGGGCAGTGTCAGAAGCAGACAGTAGAAAACCCCAGCAGGTACACTCTATGAGAGGCAAAGCTCCTGTGGCCACAGAAGTATACTCCAGGAAAAAAGGAGTTGAAGGAAGAGGAAACCAAATGAATGAGGGTATTCAAGAAGGCAAAACATTTCCAAACCCAAATGCCTGTTCCAGAGGATATATCAGCCAGCACACAGCTTCTGTGTGCAGGATGCAAAATCAGGCCCCAGATGGGGAAAGGAGTCTATAAATGGTGAGTGCTGTCCATTTTCTCGATTATCCATGCAGCCAGCTGTAGACATGGATAGGTCATTATCTCTGCATGGCAGCTGAGCAGGTACCCAGACTCAATCTCTTTAGCTTGAGGCACCTTTTGCCAGCTGTAGAGAGTCTAACCTTAGGAATAAACTAAGAAGTCCCTGATATGAGTGTGGGAATCAAGCTAGGATGGAGAGGCTGTCTGTCTTGGGGTGAGATCTTCCTTCCAGATCAAATGGGAGGCAAGAAGCTTGGCTAGAGGGGGGGGGGGCAAGATCCAGAGACCTGGTCAAAGGACATACAGAAGCAAGCAACAAGGAAAGGCAAAGGCACTACTTCAGGGTGAGGAAGCAGGGTGGGCAGCCAGGCTTGATGGGAAAATTGAGTATTTATGATTTGAGTATGCAAAATATGTCATCTTTAAGAAGAATTCCTGATCCCTATTTTGGGGTCAAATCCCAACAAGGTCCAGGTAAAATGTCAATATTTGAGGGTTTGGTTTTTTGTTTTTGCTATGTTGGCTTCCTTTGATTACAAAGTATTAATTCAAAATAAGATTTTCAAGGATTATGTTTATATCTCCTTCACACTTTAGCCTCCCTTCAACTTTCAAAGACTGCCTTTTGACCTATTTTGGACCAAAAGTCCCTAGAGGGCAGAGACTGTCTCTACACAGTTGTCATGACACAGCTACATGAATTCATTGTCAGGTGACTAATAACTGCATCTTAATAGTGATCCATCTCCCTCCTATCAGACATACATCACTTCTCCCATCAAGCCTGGCTGCCCTCTCTAAGAGAGGTGGAAGAAATCTGTATAATCTTGGACAAATCATTAAGCTCGATGGGCAGCTAAGTGGTACAGTGCAAAGAGCATTGGATCAGAAGTCAATAAGACCTGAGTTCAAATCCAACCTTAAGACACTTTCGAGTTCTGTGACCCTGGGCAAGTCACTTAATATGTGTCTATCTCAGCTTTCTCATCTGTAAAAATGAGAATGATGATAGCATCTACCTCCCTGAGTTGGTGTAAAGAAAAAATGAGATAAGATTTGGAAAACAGTTTGCAAACCTAAACAATCTGTAAAAATAACATCATCCTCATCATCCTCATCCTCACCCTCATCGTCTTCATCATCATCATCATCAACAGCATCGTCATCATCATCATCTTCATCATCATCATCATCATTATTATTATCATTATTATTATTATTATTATTATTATTATTGGCAGCTAGGTGGTGCAGTAGGTAGAGTTCTGGGCTTGGAGTCAGTAAGATCTGAGTTCGTGCCTTAGCCTCAGAAACTTTCTAGTTGTGTGACTCTGACCTAGTCACTTAATCTCTGCCTCAGTTTCCTCAGCTGTAAAATGAAGATAATAAAAGCACCTACATCACAGGGTTATGAGAAGCAAATTAGATAATATTGGCAAAAAGTGCTTAGCATAGTACAGATGATACATAAAGGCGTATTGTCTCACTCTTCCATTTCTTCCCTTTATTATTCTCATCTGTAAAATGAGAGTTGGATCTTAATTTGCAGCAGAGGACTAACAAGGAAACATTCCACCCTTTTCCCTATAAAGAACTGGTGGGCTACAGGAACAGAATGAGACATATGTTGTTAGAAATTTTCGATGATCACTCATTTTTCTTAACTGTATTTCGTCCCCCAAAATGAATTTATTGGGGGTACAGGAGGGTGTGCTATTGAGAAATGTCAGTATTGGTTTTGTTTTTGATTTTGTTTTTTAGCAACAAAAAAAAGTATTTTTTTAATTAAATGAGCAGATTTGATAGATGACCTCCAAGATCCCGTGGAACTTGAAATCTATGATTCTATGTTTCTGTCTTTGGACCTATCCCAACCTCTCCACCCCAGAACTGCTCTGCCCCCTAGTGGAAAGTGTATGATATTAAGATGCACTCATGCCACGAAGCATCAGCCCAACCTAGATTCAATCTCAGGCAGAGACAACAGTATTGGTTAGCACAGCCCGGTTCCAACTGTCTTCATCTAAATCCCCAGCAACCACTCTCTCTGACCCACGCACTAAACTATTCTTAAACTGAATACTTTTGCCTGATGAAAAAGACAATAACAACAAATAACCTCACTAGAATCTAAGCTGAGGAGAGAATGATTGTCAAAAGCTAACACCTTTTTAAACTAGACATGTTTAAAAATACGTCTGAAATAGATTTTAACTTGAATTCATAAAATAACTGAACTGACTGGGGAGACAAAAGCAGCAGGGGGATGGAAGAGGGGAAAAGGAAGCTCCTTAGGAGAACCTTATGGTATGGACACCAAAAAGATGTTTGTGTTGTCACACGTAAATGATGCTTTGCAGCTACACAGATTGAATCTGTGGGGAGATCAAGATATTAGAGTTTACCACCTCTTCATATGAGAAAATTATAGCACTGGCAAGAATTAATGTGTATGGCCCTATAGAGGGGGACGGGGGTGCCAGGAGAGGTAAGGGGTAAGGAGTAGAGTAATATGAACTGACCCCAGCCCATTTGACAGATGAAGAAACTGACACCTACAGAGGTGAAGGCAGTATAGTGTCATGGAAAGAACACCCTATTTAAAGTCAGAGGGCCTGGATTTAAATCCCAATTCAGCTATGTAACTTATCTGTGTGATCTTGGACAAGTCACTTAACAATAAGTGACTCAGCCTCAGTCCCTTTATTTGTAAAACAAAAAGGTTGGACTACATTAGTTCTATCATCCCTGCCAATTCAAAACCTATCATCTGGTGACTCTACCAGAGAAGTCACCTCTCCATAAGATCACCCATTGAAAGTGAAACAATAACACATTTTCATCAACACTAGATTCTAAATCAAGTTGATTTCCCGTGAAGCCCCAGGATTTGGAAAGCTTGGGAAACATAACCTTGGGATTCAAGACAATCCCTCCAAGATATTTTTCCAAACAACCTACAGAACAACGTAAAATTACATCTGGGATATGAAAGAAGAGGAGGCAATGAAAAGTCAGAAAAATTCTGACTAAACTTTTGACCTCCAACTTGATGGCATTTGGAAATAGATTACAGGAACATCATCTTCATCAAATTTAGAGTAGGAAGAAATCTAAGAAGTCATGTAGTCCAAACCACTAATTTTTAAGAAGAGAAAAATGAGGCCTAGAGGTTGTGATTTTCCACGGTCACATAACTAGCAAACGTTGGAACAGGGATTTGAACCAGTTGTCCAAAATTCAAGCCCAGTGTCCTTACCACGATAACAGACCATCCCCATATTTGAGAGGCATTACTACCACTGGAAGTTGTTATAATGGGAGACAAACATGGCCATCCTTTGGTAACCAAATAAGAGACAAGGATTAGATGTTTAAACCTGGAAGGTAACTAAGGGCTCATATACTCCAGTCCTTTCATTTTGTAAATGAAGAAGCTGAGACCTTAAGAAGTAAAGAGATGAGGGTCACAAAAGGCAGTAAGAGTTCTCAAGGAAATAGAACATGGTAACCCAATGTATTGATCCTTTGGGATTCTTATCTTCAAGCCTTTTATCTCTTGGCATGGCCATGTGGGTTTGTACTTACCTCCTCTACACTGTTTCTATCAGCAGTGTCCTTCTCAATGATCACCATCTGCTTGGCATTGATGCCATGTCACCACCCCTGGCTCCATTCAGCTGCCTACCCTTCTTTTAGTCTCCTATCCATCAGTTTTATTTCTGACTTCCCTTTTCCTCCTTCGGCCATACAGAGACTTCCTCTTCTGCCTACTTTCACACATGGACTATGCTATCATGCTACCATGTTTGGGGATCTTTCTATATTAAATCCCCCTCCTACTACAACTTTGCCTCAAGTGTCATGAAACACTATCTCCTGAGCCCATCTTTATTTCTTTTTGTTACTTTATTTTATTATTTTTACTTTATTATATCATTTGTTATGTTTTACTTTATTATTTATTACTTTACCACTTTTAATCATCTTATTTCTCTAACTTTAAGGTTGGTATAACTCATTCAAGGTAGGGTAGCAGCTGGGATACATAACAATCTAGTAATAAATGCCTAAATGTGGGGGCAGCTAGGTGGTGCAGTGAATAGAGCACCGGCCCTGGAGTCAGGAGGTCTGAGTTCAAATGCAGCCTCAAACACTTGACATACTTACTAGCTGTGTGACTGGGCAAGTCACTTAACCCCAATTGCCCTGCCTTATCCCCTCAAAAAAAATGCCTAAGTGGCATAGTATAATGAGTGCCAAATGTAGAGTCCAGAGACCTGGGTTCTTATTTGATACTTACAAGTTGTGTGACCCGGAACAAGCAACTTGTGCAATGTTTCGTCATCTCAGTTTGCTTATCTGTAAAATGGGGATGATAACAGCTACTCTCCCTACTTCATGGTGTTGTAGGAAAGGAAGCACTTTGAAAACTTTAACAGGCACTTTAAATGTGAGCCTTATTATCATTAGTTACAGACTGATGGATGTATGGTACCAGTTCAGTAAGTGATGTTTCTGTGGGTAGTTGATCATTGCTACTCCCACCCCCAACTGCTGGAAAAGAAAAAAAAAAGCAGAATTGACTCAATAGACCACCCACTGAGCAGATGACCAATTAACCATTAATATAATCGAAACTCTCTAAACATTTGTCAACTCATATAGTCTCCACTCCTTGGCTTTCCCTCCTCCACTTCCGTTTGTGACCCCATCACTGTGTCCCTTCCTCTGACATCATGCTTTACAACTCTCCCACACCTGGGAAAACTCAATTCTATGAAGCCATGTTACTTCTTGAGTAAACAAATGAGTGAGTCCCTTCCAAAACATTACTTCGCATTTGAACTGTGTCATGGACCTTTTATTTTAACCAAAGGGCACTTTATTGGAAACCAGAGTTCTATGTGAAGGGTAATTATGAAAAGCAGATTTCCACAATTGACACCCTATGAGTGCAAATTATGAAAATAGCTTTTAGTCAATCGTTAACTATAAAAAAAACCCTCAAAATACAAAAATCTGGTATGTAACCATGGGTACCAGAGAATAAATGAAAACTCATTTTAACCAAGAGCTGTAACCTTTCCCCTCCTCTCCACCTCCTCCCCACCCCATCCCACTCAGTGTTCTGCTAGATCTCCTTACAAGCAACAAATGATTTGGCTTTGGTCTCTCTACTGCCCAGGTTCTGACTAAAAACAATTTGGGGGAGGAGAACCATGAAAGAGTCCAGACAATTTACCATTAGGTATAATCAGCTTCTTCATAGTAAGATGATATGGATAGCATGAGAGGTTTTTTAACTTAGAATCACTCAATTGGAGAGGTGAGAAGGAATTTCAAGGGCATCTACCACAACCCCTATCTTGAAAAGAATCTTCCCTCACGACATACTAAACAAATGATAGCCGTCTAACTTTTGCTTTAAGATTTTCAGTGAGTGGAGCAGCTAGGTGGTACAGTGAGTAGAGCACTGGCCCTGGAGTCAGGAGAATCTGAGTTCAAATCAGGCCTCAGACACTTGACACACTTACCAGCTGTGTGACTTTGGGCAAGTCATTTAATCCCATTTACCCTGCCTTTCCCCCTCCAAAAAAAAATAAAAAGATTTTCAGTGAGGACAGAATCCACTCCCTCCAAAGGTAGCCAGCCCATTCCAATTTTAGATGACCCTAATTGTCAGAACATTTTTTTTTCCCTGATAGCAAACCTAAATTTGCCTCTTTGCAATTTCTACCCACTACCTCTGGTTCTACCTTCTAGGGACAAACAGAATATAGTCTTAATTCCTCTTACACTTAACAGGCCTTCAAATACTTGAAGACAGCTATCATATACTCCAGCTCTGTTCTTAACTTCTCAAGTCTAAATATCTACAATTTGTTCAATTGATTCTTATATAGCATGAAGTCAAGACCCTTCACTGTCTTGCTTGCTTTCTTCTGGACAATCTCTAACCTATCAATATCTTTGCTAAAATGAGCTGCTCCAAATGAAACACAATCTGCTATATTCATTCTGACTAGGGTAGAGTACAGAAGGACCACCACCTCACTGGTCCTAGAAGTTAGGCCTCTCTCAACTTAGGATCAAAAAAAATCCAACTAGCTTTTTTTGGCTGCCTCACATGATTGACTCATATGGATGTATGTATGATTCAAATTCAACATGAGAGGATGTCTTTAGTGGATTATGTCCAGAGATCTATGCCTGGCCCTATGCTACTTGACGTTTTTAACAGTGACTTAAACAAAAATATAGATGGCACCCTCATCAATTTACACATGACACAAGACTGGAGGGACAGCTAATCCAATGGTCTGGCTCCAAAGAAAACAAAATAAAAGGAGAGTTGTTTCACTTTTTCTTTGTTGTCACTATCATTCTACTATCCACCTTGAGTAATAGTCGTATAACTACTTTAATACTCCAGTAAAAAAAAAAAAAAAAGGAAAAAAACTTTGTTGTCCTTATCTTTCCTTACCATCCTCACTTAATTCTAAGTGTTAGCACTACTAATACTATTATGGCATATTTTAAAATTTTTCCTCTGTCACATACCCTTTTATCTTCTGTAAATGCCTTTTAAATATCTAAGTTGCTTAGTGAGCTCCCTGTGCATCCACAAATCCTCCTTATTAGAATTGTTTCTCTTTGTATTTTGAAATTTTCATTTTAATAAAGATGAAATTATTATTAAAGCATTTTTTTAAATTACTAAGTACTCTACCTATGCCAGAGAAAGAGCTATCTAGCATGTCTATAATTGAATTCCTCCACATTACTACAGCTTACCTTTGTTCCGTGCTTGTGCTTTGTTTCTCAAACTCTTTTATTTGCTCTTTGTATTTAGGTAGTCCAAATGCTCTGATTAAAAATTTACTTCTGTTTATTAAAGCCTCCTCTGATTTATATCCAAATGCCATCCACTACTCTTCTCCCCTCTGTTTCCTGCATTTCCTCTCATAGGAATATTCCATGCTACCACCAACCTTATATCCCTCCTTTTACTTTTGAATAAGACATACCTATCTAGAGTCAAATTTCAGTCAGAGGTATCATTCTTAAGTCCCAGGTATGCCTCTAAGGTCATTGTAATTGTTGCATATACTTTGTGCATTTATAAAGCACATTTATGACATGTGAAGCAATGAGTCTTGCTACTATTTCCTTTTTTTGATGCTACCCTTTGTTAAATTCTGATTCGTCAATTATTACTCTTCATGTACTCAGCTACTAAACATGATATTTAATTTGGGAGATGCACATAGGTAGCTTTCTCACCCTTCTTTCCTTTTCAGTTTAAGGCTGTTTTTATTAGAAGTGTAAGACAAAAGACTAATAGATTCTTATTAGCCTTTGTAAGATGTACTCCATCCCTGGTCAGAGGACTGTCATCCCTACATTTCAAGGTATGGTACAGAATTTCAGACATCATCTTCTTAACCAGATGTTCACTTCTTCAAACCTGCTTTTTTTCTTTGTTATCCCTTACCTTTGATTGGTATCAGTAACAAAATAAAACAAAACAAAACAAGTTTTCCAAAAAACAAAACAAAAAACCCTGCACACCTTTATCTAAGATTTACTTGTTAATCTTTAGTAATGCTTATAATACTGCTCTGGCAGAGTCACTTCTGTCTTCATGAATCAGGGTAAGTGGATAGCAGCCAACAGCTTTTGAGAAGTCTTACCAAGTACTCTGTCACATCAGGTACACATGCCCCTGGGCAAAGACAATAGGCCTTTCTCTTATTTTTTTTATGAGATTCACAAATACTTGCCTGAGTACCTCTCAACAAGGAATGAGCAACCACAGCCATTCTTTTCTTACTCTGACCCTCCTAGATGACTTCTTACCTGACAACAGCAAGGGATCTTCCTTTTCATATCTTGGAGTACGAGCAATTTCCTAAAGGCAGCTAGATGGCACAGTACATGAGATAGCTGAGCTAGGAATTAGGAAGACTCAAATTCAAATCAAGACTCAGGCACTTGTTAGCTATGTAGCCCTGGGCAAGTCTTGACCTCTTTGACTTGGTATCCTCACCTGTAAAATGAAGATGATAATAGTAACACCTACCTCTCAGTGTTGTGGTGAGGGTCAAATGAAATAGAAATAATATGTGTAAATTACTGAGTAAGCAGTAAATAAATGCTTATTCTTTTTGTCCCTCCCTTTGCTCCTCAGAGCATTTAGCTCCAGCTACTCAGTGGTCCTTCTTTCGTTCTTCCTCTTTGTAATATTCTATTCTCCAACTTTCCGATACAGGTCAAGGTTCTCCTCTACTGCTAAAGATCATTTTTCTTCTTTCTTATCACATCAAAGCAAGTCCCTCTTCTAGTTATGTTTTAGGAACACTATGCAGAGGGAGGGAGGGAGTGTGTGTGTGTGTATGTGTGTGTGTGTGTGTGTGTGTGTGAGAGAGAGAGAGACAGACAGACAGACAGACAGATAGACAGAGAGACAGAGACAGAGAGACAGACACATAGAGAGACAGACAGAGAGAGACAGACACAGAGAAATAGCGAGAGGATGAGAAGATCACAGAATCATAGATTTAGAGCAGGAAGGAACCTTAGTGACCACTGAGTCCAACTCCTTCATTTTACAAATGAGAAAATTAAGGCACAGAGAGATAAAGTTACTTTCCTATGGTATACAGCTAATAAATATCTAAGGAAGGGCCTATCAGGCCTTCCTTAATTCAGGTCCAGCATTCTGTCCCCAAAGTTGCCTTTCTCAAGTACCACTTCTAATGGCATTCACATTTGGTGTAGACAGGACATAGAGAAGTATGTAGAGGGCTGGGGAAGTGTGGGAAGCCAAGAAGTCAGCCTTTCCTAGTTCCTCTCACAGATATTTCCCCCCTCACAAACACAAAGTCCTTCCCCAAAGATTATGAACCACAGGTCATTTACTGCCATTGCACAAACATGCTTGTGTAAGCATACATGCACACACCCACAAATAAACACACACATACATCAGCATTAGGTATTCTCTCAGCAGAATCTCTAGAGCAATCAGGATAGAGACACCCTGTCCAAATTGAAGGAGACAGATCTCAGCAGGAAGCTGATTTCAGTACTGAGTTGCAAGGAATTTTGAAGAAGGAGAAAAATCTACAGCAAATGAGCAGAAAATGCATGTGGAAACTCTAAGAGTGTCTATACCATGGCTCATTGAGGAGAGGAGGGAATTCTTTCCCTCCTCCTCTTCTTTTTTCCCCCAGAAGACAGTTGAAAGTTTTCTTGGTACTATACTATCTTTCCTCCCCTCATGTAGGAATCACACGAAGAAGTTCCAGTGATTACCAAAGCCCCATTACTCCCCCAACCATAGTGAATCAATCCATACTGCTAACCTCTGCCCCTCTTCTTGTTAAAACCACTACTTAAGAAGACAAGATTGCCCACATCCAACAAGCAATGTAAACCAGGATAAAGAGCAAACAGCTTCTTTTCAAGTATATAAATTCATTAATCCTGCTTGCTGGTACTTTTCTTCCTGACAGTCTCCAACCTCCCAAAGTTTGAACTTTGCCTCCCTAGATACATGGTACCTATATGTGCCTTCCTGCCTCAATGACTTATTTGAAGTCTACCTTTTCCTGTGTAGACATACCCATTTGTTGAATTGATGATCATGGCCCTTTCCTCTTAGAATAGTATATTATGACTCATATCTCAGCAAAATAATCTGTGTCCACCTTCCAAGGGGCATGGCTACCCATAAACTGAAAAACCAGCTCACTTCCCATGCCTTGCAACTAATTCTAGGTATGGTTGGAGGCTTCATAACTTTCTGGACTTCTGAAAAAGAATTGAATGGGATTATGACTGTACGTTCATAAGATAAAGGAATATCAGACCTAGGAAAAGACTTAGAGTCTTCTAGTCCAATGATTTGGGAGATTAGGACATTGAGACCTAGAAATGACTTGCCCAAGCTCACATACTCAGTGTGTGAGACTTGAACCCAGGTATTATGACACCAATTCCAGTATTCTTTCTACTATAGCACAACAGTTGTTTGGATACTGTCCTCCAGAGGTAGTTGTCTTTCCATGTTCAAGTGAGTTCAAGTGCTGGAGGTAATACGGCAAAAAACAAGAAGTTAGGTGTTTTCCTTCTGTGTTGTTAAGCAAAATTGTCTCATTAGCATGGCTTTTGTTTCTTTTGAGTGGAAGTACTTTCAGCTGTTAAGTGCTAAGCCCCAGGCCCAGGGCCCTGTCAGGTGTGAAACCTGTGTGGGTGTGGATTGGT
>CM053624.1:211884931-211914661 GCA_028646595.1 Phalanger gymnotis
GTTTTTGCTGCGGTGGGGCCTAAATAAATTTCTTGTTGTTTTCTCCTTAGAGAATCTCTCATACCTTGCGATTTCGGACCATTCAAACATATACATGATTATATTTGAGATCATAAATTCGGCCTTCCTACTACACCTTCCCAGGGAATTTAGATGAAGACATAAATCCTGATATCCAGGCTTTGTAGACCAATCATTTCTAGCTGCTACCAAATCACTTGATGGGGCAGAAGGACATGGACAGGCGTCTGGGAAAGAGTTGTGATAATTAATGGGCAACCAGCCTTTGTGATGAAATACAGATTAAATACACAGGACTGAAGGTGGCATTACAGAAAATTAACAACAGTAATGCTTACTAAAGACAAAATGAAATGTTTCATGTGGTAGTGAGGCCCATATTAATCACAAAATAATTAACCAATATACATTTATTAAGTGCCTACAGAGTACTTTGCTAGGTATTAGGAGAGATACAAAGCTTTAGATAAGACATGAAGCTTCCTCCAGACAGATAATTCAAATCAGTTCAACTCACAGAACATTTATTAAACACCTACTATGCGCTCGGCACCGCGCTAAGTGCTGAGAGACTCAGAATGTAGACTGAGGCACTTTTTGGACGTAGCCAATACAGAACTTTGTTTTCCCTAACTATGCATGTGTAACAGGTTTTCCTTTTTACTGTTTTCTTAATATTGAGGGGAGGGACAGAGGAAGGGGAAGGGGAAGGAGAAGAGAGAACATGCAAATCTGAAAATAAAATACAATTGAATTTTTAAAAAGACATTGTACCTGCCCTTATGGTGCTTACAGTCTAGGAGAATCTTGTAATACACATGCAAGTTCAGAAATAATGGGGAGGCATTCTGAAATGACAGTAGCTGGCCTTGGAAGGTGGGTGACCTAAATAGTAAAGCACTGTGTTATGAGATTTCCTTCTATGCACTTTCGAAATTCTAAATCTTCCTTTTTTCTATTTAAATTCAGTAGCCAGTCATTGCACCTACAAGATATACCTGAAATAGCCATTACATTGTAGAAGGAAAGGAAATATGACAAGAGAAAGAATCATGGCGTTGGAATCAGAGAACCTGGATTCAAATCCTGCCTCTATTCCTTATTACCTCTGTGATCAGTACAAGGTCACATGATCTTTTGGGGCCTCAGCCTCCCCAACAGTAAAATGAGTGCTGGACTAAATGACTTCAAAGATGCCTTCCAACTCTAAATCTATATTCTATACCAAGGCTGTCCAACCTTAGGTTTTTATTGAAACAATAGACAATATATTTTGATTTGCCATTTTAGTGAGAGCTCTGCAGTAGCTCGGCTTCATTTACTAAAGCATTTATGTAAATTTCTATACTTGTAGGCGGGCGCATAAATCCCACTGTGGAGGTCCACCTTTTGGACAGCCCTGCTATATGCTGTACTGCCACAAAAAAAGCTGGGAACCAGACCTCCCTTCAAGATCCTTTTCAATTCTGAGATTGATGTGGGCTAGGATAAAATTTACCTATCCATTATTTGTTAATGTAGAGGTATTAAAAGCAAATTAATAGTGAGAATAAAGTCCAGAAGGGAATATTTAGCCTACTTGGGAAATTGGACTTCTGAAGACCTTTTAACCATTTGAGTAGCATCCTTTTGGATGCAATGAATTACAAATGATTCTAATCTACTCAGTCAAGCGGGTCTGGGAAGATCTCTATTTGGAAACACTTTGCATTAGTTCTGCTGTTATTTATTCTTATAGGTATTAGAAATGCATGTAGTTTTAAATTTTTGATAATTCAAAATTTCTAAGAAGTCTTTTCATTGTGTATACTAAATTAATAAATTATATTATTCCACAGTTCCAAAATTTCAATAATATTCCATAACCAAGGAGAAATGATATATATGAGCATGTGATGTGGGTGTGCAAGTGTGCACACACATGTTTCCTATCATCATGTGATCTCATAGTTTTAAGACAACATGAATTACAGCTTTGGGCACTGGAAGCTTTCCAAAGTAACACTTCCATTTTCTTTATCCTTCACAGCCTAGTTCAAGCCTCTCTTCTTCCAAGAAGGCTGGCTACTCTGGTAGCCTTCCTATATCAATCTAGCTTACTTTATCCTCCTCTGACTTCTTAGCACTTATCTATATCACTTATTGGGCAATTAATCATATACTGTGCAGAACTATGACATCTCTTATGCACTTCTCCAATTGTTATTCAACTCTTGAATTGTTGCTTAAATTTTTATGTGCCTGTCTTGCCTTTCTAACACAACAGTAAGTTTCTAGAAGGTAGGCTTTATATCCATGACTTCTTTTTCCCCTGAAGTGCCTTGTACATTGTAAGTGCTTTCTGCATAAGAAGTGCTCAATAAAGGTTTGTGGACTGGTTAGTAGGTATGATTCCCTTATGCACTGTGTGTCTACAAAAGGTTCAAGGAAGCATGTGCCTGTCTTCACCATTTCTGTGCTTCAGAGGATCAATAAGCACAAACATCCCTCCTCGGCTTCCAATCAGGAAAAAAGTGGAAGAAATAAAACATGCTACAGTAGTGTTCTGACACTATAAAACAGAGGTCTAGAATATAGAGAACCATAATTCTTATTCTTAACTCAGGATTTTATCACTCTTTAAGATATTTTAGGGGCAGCTGGGTGGTGCAGTGAGTAGAGCACCAGCCCTGGAGTCAGGAGGACCCGAGTTCAAATCCGGTCTCAGATACTTGACACACTTACTAGCTGTGTGGCCTTGGGCAAGTCACCTAGCCACAATTGCCCTGCCTTCCTCCCTCCAAAAAAAAAAAGATGTATATTTTAAAGTGACTAGTCCTGAGACTTCTCAGGAGTAACTCTATTCACGGGGTGTGCGATAGAGGGAATTATCGCTGGATTTAGCATCAAAGGACCTGCTCTTGTTCTACTATTTATTACTTGTATGACCTTAGCCATGTCATATCATCTATTTTTTGGGGGGGGAAGGGGAGGTGAATAAGCATTTACTAAATCCCTGCTATGCACCAGGCACAGCACTAAGAGCTTTATGAATAATAACTCATTTGATCTTTGCAAAAACCCTAAGAAGCAGGTGCTATCACCCCTATCTTACAGTTAAGGAAACCGAGGAAGTTGGAAGGTGAACAGTGACTTGCCCAGGGTCACACAGCTAGGAAGTATCTGAGGCTGGATTTGAACTCAGATCTTCTTGACTCCAAGCCCTGTGTCCAATCTACTGTGCCACATAGCTGTCTCATCAGGATACTGTGTTCTTAACTATAAAACGAAAGATTGGGGGCAGCTAGATAACACAGTGGATAGACCACCAGCCCTAGAGTCAGCAGTACCTGCATTCAAATCTGGCCTTAGAAACTTACTAACTGTGTGACTTTGGGCAAGACACTTAACCTTGATTGCTTCAAAAAAAAAAACAAAACAAAACATGAAAGATTGGCGAGATAGACCGTCAGGTCCTTTCCATTTCTACATTCTGGTATTCTGTAAAAATATGGTACTTTCTGTCACCAAGAACACCTCCAGCACTGGCCAAAAGACACTCATTAAAAGAGAATAGAGACATAGAGAATGGAAATATTTTTTAAAAGATGGTAGGAGGTAGAAAAATGGGGATAGGAAGGGGGGAAATCAATTGATCAAGAGAGAAGAGGACATTTCATCAATGGGCAGAGTTCTTTTAGTAATCAAGACTACTAAAAGTAGAAGAAATGTTTAAGAAACCCCTCAGAAAGAAGCCAGACTAGTATCCCACCCCATTCTCCCTAGCCCAGATTCCTCAGAATTCAAGATTAGAAAGGAATAATGGCAACTGGGACATGGACATCCTCCAGAATCAAAGAAAAGGGACACAGGTCTGCTACCCTAAGGCAGAGTTCTAGGTAGTCCTCTGGGAGGCAGCCGATTAATCATTGCAGATACTTTTGTGCCAGGTCAGCATTTTTATATTAATTCGCCCAAGAAGTTAAATACCCAAGGTAAATTCAAAAGCCAAAGTCCAAACTGTGATCAGATCAACTTGGCTGCACCAGATGAAACTGATCTTATCTCAATGGTGACTTTATCCACTTTGGAAAGCAGAAGTCATTACAGTAATAAGGAGAGACAGGGATGGGAGGAAGAGCAATCACAGTGGCAGCAGGAAAGAATTCACTTTACTATCATTTCAGAAGATTAATTCTAAGCTTCTCTCCTATAAACGTTGTTTTTCACTTCAGCAGGAGGTCCGGGATCTGAAATTATTCTGACCAGCTTGCAGGATATAACTCTTTGCTCCCTAATTTGCAATCCCTTGCCTCCCCCTACCAAATATGACTCCATTTGTTTAATGGTCATATAGAGGAGCCCTTTGGCAAGCTGTCTATTATGCAGCTTTCGAAGACACACCTTGTTTAAACTAAGTAAATCTATACAGTGTGAGCAAGAGTGTCCAACCTATGATCACACTGGCAAAGGTTGAGGGCTGAGCATGTGTGCATATAAGAAGAAATAATTGATCCACAAACATTTACTAAGTAGTAACTACATGTAAAAGGCAGCTGGGTGGCTCAGTGGATAGAGCCCTGGGCTTGGAGTCAAGAAGAGCTGAATTCAAATCCATTGTCAGACACCAGTTGTGTGACCCTGGGGAAAGACACTTCACCTCTGTTTGCCTTGATCCACCGGAAAAGGAAATGGCGAACCACTCCGGCATTGTTTGTTTATTTTGTGAGGACCAATGACATCATGGGTGATGCACTGATTTGCTCATAAATTGGATTTAAGTGAAGTAAAATTAGACAAAGTTGCTGGCATCATTCTCTCTTCCTGAGTCATTGAAGTCTAGTGACAAGATAAAAAAGTCAGGACAACTGGCAATGGCCCAGGAATGCAGTGGATGACCTTGGTGTCTTTGATGTCTGACCAAGCTCTGAATGTTCCACAGAGTCTGCTTCAGTTGCCTTCATGGCTGTTGGAACAAATTGTTCTCCTCTGTCTTTTCTGCTGAGAAAAGTCCTCACGTGCTTAGGGTAGACATCCCCCTAACTCACCAAAAGTTTTGAGACCTGTTGGTTACTTTCAAACTGGTTTAGCCCATCTGCCAAGACATTTTACCTGGGTGGGGCCACTGCACATTCTACAGCTTCTTGGAGCCACAGTGTGGACCCCAAAGGTATCATATGAGCTGCCCTAAAGTGGGCTTGTCAAGCCCTCACACCAGAGACGCCAGTCTTCCTGAACACCCCATGCATCCCACCATTCCAGTATCTTTGCCAAGAAAACCCATGCCAAGTACTGTCAGGCTGTGGAGCACAGGGCCACGAAGAGTCAGACACAACTGAACTACTGAATAATAAATAAATATAAGGCACTATGCTAGGCATTTAAATATAATGAAAACAATGAAATATGTACCGTCAAGGAAATTAACAGTCTTAGACTGCATGTTTAAGAAAATGTGTCTTTTTTAGATCTAATTTGCCCTTTCCTGCTCCCCAACACATAATATGCCTCATAAGAAGAGAGCAAATGATAACAATAACTAATAATAAATAGCAAGTATATAGTCCTGAGCATATGATCATTAGTTTATTATAATTTCACCACTTGAGGAGGTAAGTTCTATCATTATTCCCATTTTACAGATATGGAAACCAAGGCATAGGGAATTTAAGTGACTTGCCTGAGATCACAATGCTAGTTAGTATATGAAATTTGAACTCAAGACCTCCTGACTTTAACAAAACTATTCATTTCACCACCTACCTGCTTATGAAATGAGTTCTCCTGAAGAACCTTTAGAAAGAAGAAGTGAGCATCTTTTCTTCCTTATAACTAAAGTAAACATATCACACTGGAATGCACTAGGTGGAAGACCTGGGTTTGAATTCTAGCTCTGCTGCATGTGATCTTGGACAAGTCACTTAACCTCCATAGGTCTCAGTTTCCCAACCTTTAAGGTCCATTCCAATTCTAGCTCTATGATCCCATGACTGTCAATTCTTCTCAGTTAAGGGTTATGGAGAGGGTTGCAATTTAGTAACTGTCTCGGCCGCTTGAGACTGTACTTTTAATGGGCAATGAATTGGGGACAGAATTCACTTACAAATTTCATGCTTTTCCTAGACACCCATAGAACTCTACCCACAAGCAGTCAAGTGTAAAGTAAGCAGTCTCTAATCTAGGATCCAAGCTCATTTCACTTTCTTCTAACATAGCAGAATGGTAAAAACAGCTTGGAGTTGTGCCAGAATGAAGTCTAGCCAACAGGAATATCTGGGTTCAAATTCCACTTCTATCAGATATTGGTTACATGATGGTGTAACTTCTCAGTGCCCCAGGCAACTTTCTATGATAATAAGTAGCAGAATAAGAACAGATGTGCAATCACAGAGGAAGTTCCTCGCCAGGAAGGAGTTCCCTACACTAATAAAATCACAAGTTGAATCAAAAAAAATTTTTTTCACAGTGACGATAACTGGTATTTCAATAAGGGATGGGAAAAGATGTGGTTTCATTGGTACATATGGGGAATTCCCAAGTGAGGAAACTCCTACCAATGCAGGTCAGCTTCTTCTCTGTAAAAGTCTTAGGAAGTTGTCTAAGCTGAAATTGACTTGCCTAGGGTCACACATCAAGGATGCATCAGACATAATACTTGAACCCACTTCTTCTGAGTTACAAGGAAATCTCTTTCCCCTCCAGGCCCTGTTCCAGACTTGCTGGATTTCAAAATCTTGTTGGTACTGCTATCTGATGGCAGAACTTCCTTCAGTGCCTGGGCGACACCCCTGTAGCCTGCTCATCCTGGAATATCCCTCCACCAGGTATGCCCTCACCATCTCCCATTGGTGAGTTCCTCCTATAAATTCCATCTTGTGGAGAGGCCAGCCTGGCTGAACTTCACTCCCCTCCCACCTCTATTCCTGACTTCCTGGGCTTCAAAATCACTCATCTGACTGGATACCTTCATTCTCTAGGCTTGCACATACTCCCAACCTCGGCTCCACACACACACCCTCCCTGACACACACATCCTTCTCAGTGTCTTCCTGGAGGGTAAGCACTTGGCTTTTGCAGATAGATGATAGATAGATAGATAGATAGATAGATAGATAGATAGATAGATAGATAGATAGATAGATGTTAGGTACATAGATACATAGATGAGATGAGATGATTACAGAGAGAGAGAAAGAGAGAGATACATGTATGTGCAGCACAATGCCTGGCATGTGCTTAATAAATGCTTATTTGCTTTCTTCCATCCATTCGTTCATCCACTACTCAAGGCTTCCTCTTGACCTTCAGATTTCACTTTTAGATTTGTAAAATGGTTTATTTATATTACCTCATCTGAGATTCACAACTTTTTGTTAAGTCAATAGAACAAGTATGATTATCTCCATTTTATAGCTGAAGAAACTGAAATTCATAGAGGTAAAGGGACTTATCCATGATCACACAGCCATTAAATGGCAATCAAATTTGGCCAGGCATTGTTATGTCTTACAAGAGTCTTGAGCCTGAACATCCCTCTCCATAACATTACAGGAGGGCTACTGGGCTCACTCCCCACCTGAAGAAGAAGAAGAATTATCATTGTTCTTATTATCATAGCAGCTAACATTTATATAGTGCTTACTATATGCCAGACTGTGGGGTGAGTATTTTATGATTATTTTCTCACTTGATTTTCACAACAACCCTGGGAGATAGGTGGCATTATTATACCCCTTTTTCAGAGGAGGAAACTGAGGGCAATAGAGGTTGAGTAACTTGCTAACTAGAAGGCATCTGAGACCAAATTTGAAATCAGTTCTTCCTAACCCCAGGTTCAGTGCTCTATCCACTGTGCCACCTAGTTGCATGGCAAGAACATTATGATTTTTGATTCTTAAAGGTTGCAATAATGTCCTTTACCAGCCTCATCTAAAAAGTGCCTCTATGACTTTCCTGATCCCTGCTAGTCTTTTATTTCCAACCATGACCCACTGACTCCCAGAGCACAGTGACTTAGGACTGGCTCTCAATAGAATGAGAAGGAAATAAGGATATCTAAAGCAAAGGCAGAAAGCTGCTTCCGTGTTTAGTCCTGTCCTTTCTACTGGTACCATTTTCCTATTGTTCTCCTTCTTTTTCAGTGTCTATGCATTTCCTGCTGCAGACCAAGGTCTAGAACTTATATTACTTTTCTTGTTCTCCTCCACCTCCTTCAGGCAGCTGCTGCTATTTTACATAGGCTTTGGATGCCTGTGCTTGATCTCTCTGGCATCTATGTTCTGCTCGCTTGTGTTTCCTTAGCTGGCTGAAGACTCATCGCATCACTGACCCTCACTTTTTTCTTATTCTGAACTAACAAACATTAAATGAGTTGCTCTGTCTTTTTGACATGTAACTTTCAAAGCTATCCAGCTTTTCTTTGTTTCCTTCTTACCTTCCTTCTGTTCTTCTAGACAATATTTTTTAATTTGTCAATAACCTTCTCATATTTCTTTTCTTTCTCTTTTTGGCAACCCTGTTGCTAGTCCCCTCCCCCTCCACTACAGCCCACAACTGAAAAAAAAACCCTTGTAGCAAAATATACATAGTCAAGGAACACCAATCCCTACACTGGCCATATCTAAAACTATATGTCTCATTCTGCACCTTGGGCCCATCACCTCTCAAATCACATTGGTGAAATGCTTCATCATTTGTCCTCTGGATTGATGGTTCCTGACCTTCATATTTAATGTGTTCTCTCTCCCTTGTCCCAAGCTCTTTACCTACATATATGACCTGCTTCTACCTGAAAATTGGCATGACAACTGCCCTTTCAGAAGAGTATAAGGTGAAAGTATCACAACAACATCTCATAGACCAAACAATTTTCTATCTCAGATAAGTAGGTTAGTCTAGCCTCGGCCAATCTCAGAGAATGGGAAGGTCATTTTTTTTGTTTTCCAAGATAACACCCGGACCCACTTTTCTAGTGCAGTTGTAAATAGAGTGATAATCTTAGAGTTAGGAACATTTGAGTTCAAATCCTACCTTACAAGCTGTGTGACTCTAAAAAAAAAAAATCAGTCTCTTAGCCTTAGTTTCCTCATCTGCAAATGGGGGCAATACCATCGACCTCACAGGTTACTGTGAAGACTGACTGAAATAATGTAAGGAAAGCACTTTGTAAACTTTAAGTCACAATATAAATGTTAGCTTTCATTATTGTTTTTGTTACTACTTTAAGAGAAAATGAAGACCCTGAGTGACTTGCTCAAAGATATATATGGCTAAGTGAAGACAAGAACCCAGGTCTTCAGACTCCAAATAAAGTTCTTTTCAATTACTCTACACTTCTTCTAGTCATAGACAATACTTCTATAGAAAACTTAGATGTTACTCACTCCAATTTACCCACTCACAGCTGAGGAAACTGAGGTCAGAGAAATAAGGTGATTTGCCCAAAGTCACACTAGGATCACATACTACAAAAGCATTGGCCTCTTTGTAAGGCAGACTTTATGTTTGCTGCTTAGTCTTGATTCATAGGCTCGAGGTAATTGCTCTGGGCAGGGGTCACTGATTAAAAGGGGGGAGGGTCCCTTGTCTTTATAATACACTCCGAGGGACAGATCTTGATGAACATTCAACCCCAGGTGCTCCACCTGAGTCTCCTGGATGTACCCAGGGCCTCCAGATCCCATTGAAACCATCCTTGCTCTCTAAGTTCATCCTGGGAATCTCCCCTCGGGTTCCTCCTCCCAGTCCCCAACAGCACTGACCCACTTCTGCCGTTTGCGCTGTGTGGATTCCAGGCTAGATGGAAGCCAGGCAACCACTTGAAATCTTAATGAGACCAAGTTCATTTCATTATGTTGTCATTTCATATTTTACTATGTTGACAGTGAAGGCACAGGAGACCCCAGAGGGGCTTTCTGCTTCATAGGTAGGGTGCAGCAAGGTAGGGAAAGGAAGGGGAGGATGGGATTGGCAGGAGCAGACTCCTCAAAAAAATGTCTTCACACAAAACCCTCTTCACCCAGGCCTGAGCCCTAGAACAGAAGCAGAGCAGCTGGGAGTATTTCCCTCCTTGAGACCAAATGAGAGAAGAGGGAGAAAGCTAAATGTAATACTTTTCCCCAGGTTAAAACGGGGTTTGGTTCAAAGGAGATGGAAAGAGGGCAGGAAAGGAGGAGGCACCCCCTTCACAACCAAGCTCCCGCATGTTCTCTAATACAAACAGAGCTGGCCTCAGGGCATCATAGAAATTGCTATTATAAATTCAGATGGTGCACCAGGGGGTGCCTCATTTCCTATTATTGTAGTTGGTCTCGTGAGCCATTTGGGCGATAAGACTGCAAAAGTGCAAGCACTACCCCCGGGGGCACCGTTACAAACACATTATTCTAAAGCACTGCAATAAAGCATGAACTCAAACAACTTCATTGAAATGAAGATTAATATGGAACATGTGTACTTCAGCCCTGTACACCACCTCTTCCCTCATAGCCCATACCCTTCTCCTCTCTCCTCCTGGCATCCAGAAGGCCCACAATCAAATGGAACAAGGAAACAAATTAGAGAGGCAGCCAGGATGTGAGAACTAGGGCACAAGACTCCTTCTGTCCTCCCAATGATCTGTAGGCTGGAGGACCTAACACCATTCCAAAGGAGAGAAGAGCAAAGTGCTTCAGGACCTCGCCAAAGGACAAGAGAATATCTGACCAATTTAGGAAAGTCTGTATACAAGGTAAAGATTCAGAGAGGTTGCAGTTAGAGTACCTTTAGAGTTCTCCTCAGAGCTAGAAGAATGATTATTTCCCTTAGGCAGGCACCATCTAGCTGAAAAAGAAACAGCATTAGAATTTTTATGAGGGGAGGGGGAGAGTCTAGGCTCAAATGCTACTTCTGCTCTTTACTACCTGTGTGAAACTTGGACAAGTCACTTAAACTCTGTGGGACTCAGTTTCTCCACTTATAAAACAAGAGGATAGATTGGGTGATCTCCAAGACTATTCAGGCTCTAAATACACTCTCATCTGTATGAAAAAATAGCTGGACTAGAAAGGCCTAAATAGAATGCTTTTCTCCATAGTCAAGGAGCACTCTTAAGAATGAAAAGAAAAGGTCAGGAAGGGAAAAGGAGGATCATCTTTTTCTTCCTCAGTTCCTTGGCTCCACTTAGTCCTGAAGTCCCAATCGTACCACCTTATCCACTACTCTACCCCAGAAAATGGGTACTAAGTTCATTTGATTGTTGTTCTCCCTGCTGCTGCTGCTGCTGCTGCTGCTGCTATTGATAGACTGTAGGCCCTTAAAAGAGCCAAATAGCAGCATTAGGAACCCTAGTGAATCCCCAAGCTTCATACTCTGGGTGGTCATTTCATCTGCTGGATTGTTCTGTGTTACCAAAGGAGTTGCTGAGTGGCATAATTGGAGAGGTCTCCTTTTTCAAAAATGAAGTTTTCTAGCCTTCCTCTTCATGGGCCCAAGAGATAAGTTCTATGCAATGGAACCAACCAGCTAGAAATAGGACACCAAGTGACCCTCTATCAAGATATTTAAGGAGGAAGATATACAGTATTGGGGTAGGCAAAGATGAAAAAGAAACAATCCCACGTACATTCATAAATGTACAAGGCACCTAGGTGATGCAGTGGATAGTGTACTGGGCCTGGAGTCAGGAAGACTCATCTTCCTGAGTTCAAAACTGGCCTCAAATCTGGGCAAGTCATGAAACCCTGTTTGCCTCGGTTTCTCATCTGTAAAATAACCTAGAGGAGGAAATGGCAAGCCACTGCAGTATCTTTGCCAAGAAAACCCCAAATGGGGGCATGAAGAGTCAGACACAGCTGAACAACAACAAAACATTCGTAAAATTCCTCTCCAGCACTGAGCACATCCTATGCAGCAACTAATATAGTTTCCCTGTAGGTAAAGAGAGGAAAAGGAAAGATTATGGAGAAATGCACAAAGTTTAAGTGATTTGTGTAAGTCAGTGGGTGAAACAAAGCTAGAACTCAGAAGCTCTGGGTCTCAGACCAACCTTCCTTGTATCAAGTAATGTCTTAAAGGAAAAGATCCTTACCACGCGTATTGGAGAGAACCTCATGGTGTGACTGTCTATACTGGTCAAATTAAGTAGATAATAACATTTATGCTACATGGACTCTTGCTTGCACCCTTCATACTTTGGCAAAAAAAAGCTTTGGAGCTCTCTGAAACAACACTTCAGAGTCAAACCCCACTGGAAGCATGTTGAGAGCTATCACAGGGGATGGCTGAGGGCACTGACGATCACGGTGTAAAGGGGCAAGAAGGGACCCAGGACTGCCAAAACAGGCTGGCATTCTGGGTGGTTAAAATGAAATGCCAAGAAATTCCTGGTTTGAATGTGTTGCAAGTAGAGAAAGGGACTAATTAAAAGTAGGAGACAGATGCCCCAGTGGGATTCACATTCTCCTCTACTTTCTGTTTCTGGAAGGAAAAAAAGGATTGTCATAAAAATAACCAAACTGACATCAAATATTTAAATTTAAGAAATGAGAAAAAAAGAAAGAAGCAAAATTGAAAGTGAGATAAAAATACACCGTAAACAAGGCAAGGAGCCAGCCTGCATGTGGAAAGTTTTTTTTTTTTCTTAACTCGGTTGGCTTCATTTCAGTGCCAAAAAGGCCAATATTGCCTGCCCTGAGTGCTTCCAAGGAGAATACCCAGAGCAAAAGGGGCGCCCAGGTGGTACCTCAAGTTGTGTGAGCACCATGCCCAGGATATTGGTTCCATCCTGGCACAGATGATACACCCTACACTTTCCTCCATCACTTTTCTCACAAAGTTCCTAATGCCTGAAATGTCCTCCCCACCTTTCTCCTTCTGAATGCCGAGTCATCTTTTAAAGTCCAACTCAAATACCATTGCTTCCAGAAAGACTTCAAAGGCAGTGGTGGCATGACAGAGAGCTCAAAACCAGAGGCTAACTCTAGGAACCAAGAAAACGTCCTCAGCTCAAGTCATGAATTTGCCACTAACTAGCTGTGCGGCCAATAGACAAACCACCTCAACTCTAATGCTCACTTTCCTCATCTGAAAAATGGAGATGATTATTCTTATGCTACCTACTTCATATGGCTGTTGTTGACTCCTTAAATCTTAAACTATTGCACTGTTGGGTGTTTTTTTTTCATTAGCATTCAGTAAAAAAAATGGTCTGGTGAAAAGTCACAATACTGCTTTTATTCTTTTAGTGCTTCTTAGCCTATTCTTGTTGTTCAGCTGTTTCAGTAGGATCTGATTCTACATGATCCCATCTGAGGCTTTCTTGGCACAGATACCAGAGTGGTTTGCCATTTCCTTCTCCAGCTCATTTTACAGATGAGAAAACTGAGGCAAGCAGGGTTAAGTGACTTCCCCAAGGTCACACAGCTAGTAAGGTCTGAGACCAGATTTAAGCTTGAGTCTTCCTGATACCAAGCCCAGTGTTCTATCCACTGTGCCACCTAGCTGCCCCTCACACTGGTGTATAGGTGGTTAAAATAACTACTTTTCAAATTAAATTAAACTTTGGGGACATAATATCATTATTGTTGTTGTTATTCATCTCGTCCTTTTATCTTCCGTAATGAAATTCAAATAGAAAACAATCCAGGAACAAACTGCTAGCATGCTATTGTTAACTTACAATTCATAGTCTTCAGGTTCTAACAAGGATAGATAAAGCACATGATTTTTTAATTGAATAAAAAGTACGGGGATGTAAGTTCATCATATCAAGGGACACTGCACACATCTTTTGGAAGATCCCAGTAGTGGACAAGACAATGAGGACAATAAGTACCTCATACTATTCCCACATGACTTCGGTTTCCTCTGCTAAATTTACATATTTGGAAAACTTTTGTTTCAAAAGCAAAGATTGCGAGCATTTGTTATGGTGACATTAATTTGAAATGATCTTCTTTTTAAATTCTTATGGATCAATGTTAATGCCTGGGTGTCTACGGACGAGAAGTCTGTCAGTGATAATAGTTCAATACCAGCATAGTTTACTGGTTGTATTCTCAATATTTGGTGAGTTTTCTTTGTGTAATAGGAATTTACGAACTGTTAGTATTTACAAAAGATACCGAGCGCCTGGTATGATCATTTCTTTCTAGATAGCCATAAATGCTAAATTTCTGCAAACTGTGGTAATGTATTGCAAGCTTTCCACCACTTCTCAACATAATCTGCATGAATCAATTAGTTGGGGCTTCTTAAGAACAGCCTTTCTGTAATTTCTGGTGTCAATGACCCAATCATGAATTGCTACCATAAATCCATCAGTAACAGATAAACAGATTTACATGACTCAGTCACTCATTCAATGCTTCTTTCTGGATATAGTGTTGGGGTTAAGTTGATGTGGATGTCACACATGGAATTCTGTTTGATTTCATTCTTGGATCTTAGTCATTTCATAAGTTCTGCCTGGAAATAAACTATTTTCAGTTAAAAGTCACAAATGCTCAGGCTCCCTAAGAGTCTACCCAATATAGTGAATCTTTAAAAAACTTTGTTTGCCTTTGGCTGAAAAAAAAAATGAATGGCTTAATCAACTGAAATGGGTTCTTACTATACACCTTTGATTTCAGGATGCTGTTTGGTCTCCTAACATGCACCACTTCTGTTTTCTGCTTGATAGCTGGATCTGATTGTAGTTTACCTGAAGAAAACCAAAGTATTTTTAAATATTGCTATTATCAAGGTTCAATTTGACCTCTGAATTTAAATTTAATTCAGTCTTAATTCATACTTGGCACACATTAGGAAATGTATACCTATCAAATCCAAATAACACTTCCATATTGTTGAAAAACATTTTGAGGATATAAAGTAACTGTTCAATGTGTTCTTAAATGGAGCTACATGTCTTAATGTGTCCTATGTAAATCAAGTGATTATATGATATTTTGTGACAATGACCTTCTTAACTTGACAGTCATAAATGGTTTTATTCAGAAGGAAGAAAATGAATTGAAAGCTAGACAGAACCACAAAAAGGTTATTCTGACTTCTAAGATTTATTTGTTTATGTAAGATTTATGTATTCATTCATTCATATATATATTTGCAGTATGTGCGCCTAAGCCATGAGTGTAGAAGTGAGTCAGCGGTCGTGCAAAAATCAATGAAAGTGGCTTCAGCGTTGAAGTGCTTTTGAGCAGCTTGTTTAATAATCACCAACTGATATCAGTTATTCTTCACATCCCTGGGACATTTTGTGAAACCTTTGGTGCTTATTCACGTTTTCTATGAATAGACCAGCTAGATATTTATGTAATCTTCCATTGTTTTTTTCTACAGGTATTCAGAAGTGTTTTTAAGCTGCTTTTGCCATAGCAGTATTTGGCATGTGTCCTTAAATAGCTCTACCTTTCCTTCTATACGCCTTACTTTGGCAACAACCACAACATGTACAATGGGATGATGATCGTGAAATAGTTTTACACTGTCTTAACAAGTATTGTGAGAGAAGTCATTTGATGATGATTATAGAAGATTACAGCACTGGTGAATTTGTTATAGTTTGATGTTTTGTTATAGTTGGTCCACTATATCTGTGCCAATGAGCCCAAAAATTGCTTTTCAAATTTCTATTTTATGTATATCCATCTCCTTTTTGAAATTACTTGAAATATCAGCATTGCTTTTACCATCCCTTTCTATTAATGAGTGCTTTTTCCCCTATGAGTAAGACTATGACTGCTAAGTAGAATTTCTGAAGTTTCTGTTAAGTACAGATTTTTAAATTCTTCAACTTTTCCATTTCAGATTTAAGTAATTCTTCATATTCTACTCTTATATTATTTAATGTGGATTAAGAAGTGATGACATTTCTTATCATGGCATTGCATTGATTTGCAATACATTATTGTTGACCCATTATTGTTGCCATCCATTTTATTACTAGGTAGTATTTCCTGAGTTTGTGCTAAGTATAGATTGGCAGGGCCTTCAAGTTCTTCAGCTTTCCCCTTCCTCATTGAAATAAGTACTGCACTTCCTCTATTGTTTTACCCAATGTTGATTCAAGATGCAATTTGTTGTAACTGCCCTGTAATTACATTTAATTCATTATTGTTGAACTTGAAGCTGAGGATATCTTTGAAAAGAAGCAGTATGAAAGTCTTGCCTGAATCTTGTGCCCTTGGTATGATCTGTTTTCAATTTTGTCATGGCATGACATTGGGACATAATAAAAATTTTTCTTATCTTCAGTCTATGTCATGTCCTCTCATCATATGCCCTCATTAGCGGTCAGTGCCATGTCCACCACGGTATTTCCAGCAAATGCGGTGTTAGTATTTCTGATTTGTTCTGACATATCTTGCTATAGTACAAGAACAGGAAAGAACACCATTCATTCCATGATCCTCCATATGTCTTATCATCATAAGACCAAATGCAACCCTATGTCACCCCATTTATTACTTAGATTCATAGGAGAAATCATGTTACTTTGGCCAGGGTGTTAACCTGATCAGTGTTGAGGCCAGAGGCCAAATGGCTGATTTTATGTAGGCCTTCCTGGCTGTCATAGAATCTCAGGGTATAAACAGAGTCCCTGCTGTACATCATCCTCGCTAACATTCCCTTACTATTCCACTCCCCTCTTCTTCCCTTAGATGATGGTTTGGGCTTTGAAGGGGTTACTCTTATCATCATTATAGAAAAGACAATGGATATTTCACTACATCCCTTGCTTTATATGCTACATCAGGACAATTCTAATGATCATGGGTACACTCTGAAGGTTATAAAATGTGATACAAATTCAAAGCATTTGAATCACCCAAGAAAAATTAACAGACACATCCAGTGTCTGTATCTTTGTCTCATGATTATAGCTACCTGGACATTTCTGTAGCAATCTCTCTTAGAGATAAAGGAGGCACAATTCCACATAGCATCTATCAAGCAAAAACATACTCACTGGGCACAGTAGCTCAAGAAGTACAGTGGTTGTTGTTAGACTCCCTTGTCCACATAAAATATGGCTCCCTCTTCTGGGCAAAGAGGTAGTAATGATCCCAGTATCCCATTAGTTCCACACTCAAAAATCATTTAGCAATTTTTAAAAAGAGGTTTACTTAGCCATATCTATCCACAGCAAGGATATATAATAAGGATAAAGTCGTATGACTGCCTCACTCATTTCCACATGGAAATGTATTTGGCCAAGAGTGCAAGGTGGAAAGATGCAAATGGTCTTCAGACATCCAACAAGTCTGAGGGACTTGGAATCTATGTAGGTGGGATATTTTATACCCATAGGTGACCAGGAAGTACACCAATATAGCTAGAGGCTACAAGGAAGCTCCCTGAAGGGAGGCATGGCCCACCCAGTTCCCATGAAGAGCTGTATTGCCTAATAGGGAAAACTAATCCATGTTGAGGGGGAAAGGTATGGTCCTAACTAACATGAATAGAAGATGGGGGGAGATGTGAGCCTAACCCATGTTGTAGGAGAGAGGGAGAAGGCATGGGAAACCCTGGTAGATATTAGTGTTTATCATACTGCCCACTCCCCACTTCTCTTTCCCTTCCAACAGAACAAAATGAAACAGGAAAAGCTAGATGCCTTCCCTTACTAGGACCATTCAGGCTTCTTATCCCAAGAAGCTCAGAACCTTTCTGAGCCTAGAGGCCGAATCACTATTGAACAGTCCATGTTCTAAAGCCCCAAAGCCTGCAGAATGTTAGGCTCTCTGCTTCCATTTCTAGTCTCCTCAAATCATCAACTGCATTGACTAGAAATAAAAGGAGGGTGTGAGGAAAAGAGCAGGGATAGGGTTATTATTTCCTAGAGTTAAATCATCATGTGGGGCTAAGCGGACGACTGCCAATGCTTCTTTAATTAATAAGTCCCTGTCTGACTTGTCAGGGTCTCAATAAATGCCCCTAGGAAGTCACTAAAAGAACAATCGGCAGGGAAGTAGACCTAGATGGCAGGCAGGGACAGCCAAGCTGAACTATGGGGTCCCTAATTGATAGACTGTTTTCTTTTTTAAAAAAAGCCATTCTAATTGCATCTAATTATTAATGCATATTAATTAATGTGTGATAATTGGTCATTTTCAAATGGATAAATGCTAATGTGTTTAATTGGTACTATTTCTAAAACCTCACCCCCTTTGCCCTATTCCTTTGAATACACTAGGACACAGGAACATCAAGAGACTCTAGACACACAGTTACCACCCCAAAAGCATACACACTGACAACAAGAGTGCCAGCCCTATCCAACAGCAGCCAAAATGATTCCTAAGAATTGAGGGCCTGTCCTACATCCAACTCTTTCTAGTACATTTGGGCTCTTCCACACCAAGGGAAGAATGTAATACTCATTCCTTTCCTGGCCCTCAGAATGAAATCCTCATTTTGTTTTTACACTTTGTTTTGTTTTTTCTTGAGTCCTCTTTTTTTTTATTTAGTATTTAATTTTTCCCAGTTGCATGTAAAAACAATTTTTTACATTTGTTTTTAAAACTTTGAGTTCCAAATTCCCCCCCTTCCTCCCTCTACCCCCTCCCCATTGAGAAGGCAAACAATTCCATATAGGTTACATGTGTGTAGTCATCCAAAACCTATCCATAATAGTCATGTCATGAAAGTAAACACAAATGAAAAATATTCAAGAAAAATAAAGTTAAGAAATCCTCTTTTTGAAGAAAACACCTGCAGAATGAAACTAACCTCACAGTTACACGAAATATTCATAGAAGTAATTTTGGTGGTAGCAAAGAACTGGAAACATCCATCAGGAAATGCCAAAACAAATTGTGGTATAAGAATGTAATAGAATATTACTGCGTTTTGTTGTTTTCTTTTGTTTCTTCCTTCTCGTGGTTCCTCCCATTAGTTCTGATTCTTCTTTACATCATTACTAGTGTGAAAATATGTTTAATATAAATATATGAGTAGAGCCTATATCAGGTTACATGCCATCTTGAGGAGGGGGAAGGAGAGGAATGGGAGAAAATTTAAAACTCAACATCTTAACAGAAGTAAATGTTGAAAACTAAACATTAATCATAGAAAATAAAACTAAACAAAAGAATATTACTGTGGGGTAAGAAACAAAAAATATGAAGACTTCTGAGAAGCATGGTAAGATTTGTGTGAACTGATACAGAAGTGAAATAAGCAGAACTAAGAAATTGATAAAAACTCTGAGTACAATGTAAATGGGGAAAATGACCGAACAACAAACCTTGGACCTCAAGAAAAGATTTTTTTAAAATGCGCTTCACTCCTTTTTTGCAGAGGTGGAGGATGCTAATCTTGAAACATTCCATATATTGTCAGATTCAATTGATGCGTTGGTTAGTTTTGTTAAATTGACTTTTTCCTCCTTTTTGTTTTATTCTGCTACAGGGGATAGGTTGCTGGGTAGGAAAGGCAGGAGAAATATTTTCAGAAATGAAAGTGATGTAAAAATCAAACCATCAATAAAAACTATAACTAAAAATTAAATGAAGAAATCCTTTTTGAAAATGAAATCAATTGGCCTGAACACTCAAGTCCAAATGATGCTACCTCCACACCAATGTCAGTATTATAAACACGATTTCTAAGGTAACCAAGGCCCAAATTAAAAGAACCTGGCAATGGATCTTAAAATTAGGCAACTGACTATTTAAAAAACACATAAGTTACACATGCAAACGAATATTACCCCTTTGAAATCATCACCCAAAGTGGCTACACACTTATTTCCAAATGTTCTGCCTTTACCCAACACATTACAGAGCTTCCTCTTTGGGAATTGCCTTCAGAACCACCTTTTAAATGAACCAAGAAGACCAGTGGAGTCTAGGAGCTCAACTATGTCAATCAAATCACTGAGTACCATAGTTGAGCAAAGGAATATTACATATCCGCAAATCATACTGGCTGTTGTTTAGGATGCATGAAAAAAAAGCCAGTTTTACCCCAAAAGTTGTTGCAAAGTCTCAGAACCTGGACCACTGAACTATATGGTGAAACAGTAGTGACTAGAGTGTTCATCAAGCAAGAGACAGACAAACACTGCACAGAGTAGACAACATGAGATTAAATAAGGGTGTGAGGTTTTACTACACCACAGCAACTAACACAAATAGCACTGTAGGAATGGACCAATAGAAAGCAAGAATTATAATTTGAGTGACTCTAAGTCAATTATTTCTTCATTGAATGAGCCAGCCTGGGGATACAATAGGGGAGCAAGTCATATAATAATTCAAAAGGCTCCAAACTTGTTGAGTCTGGGGAGTTATTCACATAAAGTGGTCTTCCCTCCTCCAACGAGTATAGCCAGTCTTGTTACTTCATTATGACACTTTTTCGTTTTAAACAAAAGTAGTAGCTCCCCTACTCAGTCTACCAAATTGCTAAGCAGCCTCAGTTCCAAAAGATGTTCAGCTGTTTACAAAAATCAAATAATAGATTTAAAACTGGATGGGATCTCATGGATCATCTAATTCAACCCCCTCATTTTACAAATGGGGAAACTGAGACTCAGAAGGGTAAAATGACTTAGCCAACATAACAAATCTAGGAAGTAGTGGAGATGGGCAGAGATTCTTTTTAAAATGTAGACAGTGAGGTGATTCAGGGGATAGAGTGCAGGACCTAGAGTCAGGAAGATTCCTCTTCCCAAGTTCAAATCCGGCTTCAGACACTTACTAGCTGTATGATCCTGAACTAGTCACTTAACACCGCTTGCCTTGGTTTCCCCATCTGTAAAATGAGCTGGAGAAGGAAATAGCAAACCACTCCAGTACCATTGCCAAGAAAACCCCAAAAGGGGTCATAACAAAAGAGTCAGACATGACTGAAAATGACTAAACAAATTAATGTTGAAATGAATAAATGATTACAAAGCAATAAAGTGGCAAATGCATGATCCAGTGCTGCAGTATCTCTATGGAGGAAAAATAAACTGACATTTGCCACTTGTCTGGCAAGGATGGCCATTAAACAAAAATATTCCTAGGCAAAAGTATCATCAGTGATTATAGGATCATAGACTGAGAGTAAAACAGGATCCTAACTCCTCATTTTATAAATCCATCCTCATAGGAAAGAGACTTGCCACTATTGAAGATATTCAAAACATTGTATACTATGATCTCTTTGCCTCCTACCCACTGAGCAGGGGCATAGTCACATTCTCAAGAATTTTAACTGAAGGTGGAGAGTTATAGATATTGAGCCAACCACCCATGGAATGAAGAGCAGAGGAGCAACTGGTTCCACCTAAGACTACCTTTTGAAAGTAGAGGTCAGAGGATGAAGCACCTCCTTCAAGGTGGAGAGGTGAGGTCACAAAGATGCAGAAGAAGACACACATTTTTTAACATAGATGATGTTGGAATTTATTTTTCTGAGCATATTTATTAGGGATTTTTCTTTCCTCTTTCTTTTTCTTATCAATAGAATGGAGAGGTGGGAAAGAGAGAAAATGAATGCTTAGTAATGAAAAAAAGCATAAAAAAGACACATTGCAGGGTAAGGAGCAACATTTCTATGAGAACAACCCAAAATCAAGAACTAGATAAACTGAGTAAACTCAAAGGGTCAGAGGTAGTGGACAGCGGCTAAAATAGAAGCAGCTTCAAAGCTAAGAATAAGAACAAGGTCTCAGAAGGGGCTGTGGAGGGATGAGGACCAGAGAAGAAATTATAACAGCCTGCCACTAGAGAAGGAGCATCCAACTACACAAAGAGTTAACTCAATTTTCAGCAGCCATTTGGTCTGTGGGTGCCTTTGCCTGGATACTCCTAGACATTTTTAGCCAGTTTCCACCCTCCAGTTTCTTCTGAAGTCCCTTTAGCTGGAAGGAGAGAGAGCCTGATAACTATCACCCTCACCCTCATTGTTCTCCATGGCAACAGCAGAGTCCACCTGGCATTAGACACTGAACATTGGTAAGGAAATTCTCAACTGTTGGGGAAAGTGAAGCTCTTGAAAATGTTTTGTGCATGGAGCATATGACTGGAATAAGTGTATAGTCTGCCAAAGGGACTACTTTTAGAAGGGAAAATATTCAATTGAACATACATTCTGATATGTCTATTCAAGAATCACTTTCATTACTTTATTTCCAAACTTCATAATGGCTTCTTCTAGATTCAGGCCAGGGAAAGGACTACATTCTAACAATCTGACCCAGTAACCAATCCCCATTGGACAGAGTTCAAGATGGAATTATATTATGCCAAGTTCCAGTTTATGAAAGGTCATGTCATATAGCAAGGCTCCAGTTTGTTCCTTTGAAATCACCACCATCATATGGAAAGCCTTTCTAAGAGAAAACAATAAAGGACATGACCCCAGCCTGAGTGTAATTTCTCAAATTCTCAGTTACCAAATATCCAAGGACTTGGGTGAGTGGCGCCAATACCAATAACAATGACTGTCATATCAAAGAATTCCCAGATGTTCCAAATGTTCTAAACAAATAAAGACTTTTGCCCCTTTCTTAACAAGTCGTTGCCTCCATTCGAAAGCACTTAATGTCACATGTGAACACCTAAGAACAAATGGAAATATCAGTCGAATGAAAACTACCTGAAATTAAAGTCTACCCTCAGACGGAGCACGTCAGGGAGAGGAACAAACATTTATTGAGTTCCTGCTATGTGCCCAGCACTGTGCTAAGCATCTTGCAGCTATTATTTCATTTGATCCCAAAAACGACCCAGCAAGATTGATTCTATTATGATCCCCATTTTATATAAGAAGCTGTCATATGCCCAGAAGGCACATCCCATCTCGGCAGGCAGCTTAAACCAAACCTGCTTCAAACCTATCAGTGAGTTAAGGGTAGGGAAGGTATGGCAAGACTGCCCCTAGCTGAATGGGTGGATGAGAACAATTTGTTCCAACAGCCACAAAGGTGGCTAAAGCAGGGGCTGTGGAGCAATTAGAGCTTGGTTGGATATCAAAGAACCTGAGATCATCAACTGCATCCTTGGCCATTACCAATCCTCTTGACTTCTGTCTTGCCACTGAACTTTGATGACTCCGAAAGAGACAGTGAGGCTGATGATTTTGCACAGCTCTGCCACACTTAAATCCAATACCCAGGCAAGTCAAGACAAAAACCATGATGTCATCGGTCCTCTTCAAATATGAAGGATGGGCAACAGATGAGAAAACTGAGGTAGAAAGCCATTAAGTGATTTGCTTGGTTCTCAAAGCTGGTGTCTGAGGATGGATTTGAAGTGAGGACTTCCTGTCTCAGGCATGGTGCTCTATACACTGTGCGACCAAGCTGACTCTTCATAAGAATATTGGCAAGAATCGGTAGAGGCAACTCATGATTAGACTGTCTAGTTGTTTTCTCATGCTCTTAAGAAACATTCATTCCCAAAGTCTGGTTTTTCCCATTCTTTTTATCTTGTTTGTTCTCAGTTCATAAAATTATTGTGCTCGGTATCCTCTAGGGAGCATTATTGAGACTTAAGAAGCTCTCCAGTGAAACAGGATTGAGAAGAGCAAAGATGAGGATCAATGCAATGACTGTCTCAATACTTTTGCAGTCCCTTTACCTCTGATTCTAATTCTAATTCTGCTTGGAGTTCCTAAAGATCTTTCTGTCACAACTGTCACTTACTCTCTTTTCCACCCTCAATCAACAACCCCTCTGTTCAGGTTCACTCCAAATACCGCAGCCTGTCCAGAGCAGAAGTTGCTGACATCTATCAGCCCCCAATTCACTCTTCCTCTTACCTCAAGCAGTTTAGTGCTTGGCTTAGATGATCTCTCCACCACAGCCACTGCCCTAGTTCAATATTAAATGTTCAAGAGATCAAAGACAGAGCTAGAAGGAACTTCAGACATCATCTCATCCAACTTTCTAATTTTACAAAAAAGACCCAGGGAGATTAGGTGATTTGCCCTTGGTGACACAGGTAGTTAATAAAGGCACGGATTTGAACCTGAGTTACCCGACTCAAAATTCAGTGCCCTTTATACAGTTGGCCCTTCCATATCGCAAATCTCCCCATCAAGATTTAGATACATCATAGGTTGGCATAGGAAATTAAATGGGAATTTGGGGGGGGGAGTTTTGTGGAAGCCACAGATGACAGGTGAAAGCTGGCAGATGATACAGAAAAAGTATAGAAAATCAAAAATGCATGAAATATATGTATAGTATCATATGATATCAATATATATTATCTTTTAATGCCTTAACAATTCAGACTTCTCCTCTGGTATGTAGTGAAAGTCAAAAAAATTTACCTGGATTTTCCAGGTCACGAGGACACCATGCCCTAATCCCTGTGATGTGTACAGGATAACTGTACTGGCACGATGTTGTTAATGTTAATGTCCCTTAGACAGCCCTACCTTCCAATAATATCCACTCTAAATTATCCACCCAGAGGGATGGTTCTACCTTAGGTCACATCATCACCAAATATTCCATGATCTTGAATTCTGAATTTTCGGATGGACTCTTATCTTTCATTCTCACATTCTGCTTTCCTCTTCCTGAATCTATTACCATCTGAAAACTCACCAAGACCACTAGCCCTTCTTTTCCTCTTTTCTTCCAGGTCATTACCCTGCTCTGACTTAATTTACTTGTCTTCTATCTGCTTTTGATGCAAACTGCCTGTAATCACCCTGATCAGGTTAATGAACGTCTTGGGGCTCTAGTGTCTAAGGTTGTAAGTTGCAGAGAAGGCACCACCTTCCATTGGAACAGGGAGTATCCTCAACCAGGAGTTCCCTAACATAATGAAATCACAAGTCCAATTCCTCTGCACACAATTTGGGTTCTAATCAATCTGGCACTATTCTTCCAACCTGGCATTCCATCTCCTGCACCTATGTTGTGGCACTCAAGCCAACCTAGCCCACCATCTCCCTTCAGATATGGTCCAAATCATTATTTTTCATCAAGCCTCCATGAAGCCACCTGGTACCACCACTACCACACCCATTTGTTACTGATCTCTCTCTTCTCAAATTACTACATGTACACACATGTAGTCTTCCCCCATGAAAATATGATTCCTCGAAGGCATTTTCTTTTGAGTTGTCTTTGTAATCTGCCAAGGCTGACACTGTCTTGTGCTAAGTAACCCCAAATGCTACTTGAATTTAACTGAATCACCACTCTAATATCCTGACAAGCAGTCATTCAGCTTTCCATCGAAGACGTCCAGTGAGGGGCAGCCCGCTACCTCTTGAGGAAGTTCATTCCATTTCTGGACAGGTCTAATTGTGAGAAAATTTATCCTTACATCAAGCTTAAATCTGCCTCTCCAAACCTATTGTTTTTAGTTCTACCCTCTGGGGCCAAGATTAATCCTTCTTCACATGACAGCCAGTCAAATACTTAAAGACATCATTCCTGTCCCTGCCTAAAGCTTTTTGTCTTTGGGTTAAACATACTCAGTTGGCTCAACTGATCATCTAGTCTACAGTCCTTTTTACCATTCTGGTTGCTTCTATTTGGAGCCAATCTATTTTGGTCTAGGGAAGCTGGCAGTACAATGGATAGAAGGGCAGCTAGGGGGCAAAGTGAATAGAGGACAAGGCTTGGAAGCAGGAAGACTCATTCATTTTCTTGAGTTCAAATCTGGTCCTAGAGTCTTACTAGCTGTGTGCCCCTGGACAAGTCACTTAACCCCATTTGCCTCAACGTTTCATCTGTAAAATGAGCTGGAGAAGGAAATGGCAAACCATTCTAGTATCTTTGCCAAGAAAACCACCTATGGGGTCACAAAGACAAGACTGAAAAGTAACTGAACAACAAATATAATAGATAGAGTACTAGACCTGGAATCAGGAAGAGCTGACTTCTAATCTGGCCTTGGGCAAATCAAATAACCACTCCCTGCCTCAGTTTCCTCATCTGTAAAATGAAGATAATTCTATAAGAATGTATTTACCTCCCGAGATCATTGTGAGAGTAAAATCAGATAATATTTGCAAAGTGCTTTGCAACTCTTAAAGCACTATATAAGTACTAGCCATTATTATGGTGGCTATTATTATTTTGTTCCTAAAATGTTGTAAGCAGAATTCAGCATGAAGCTCCTGGAAAATCAACACGGGCCAGATTACTACAGCATACTCACCTCCTTGTTCTAGATGCTGCGGAGCCCTCTGGTTCACAGGAATTGATACACTTTAAGTGCTTTACAAATTTTAAAGTGCTATAAAGATGTGAATTTTGTCTCCAGAGTAAAGTATGAAAAGAAATTATCTGCACAAGGGGGGAGTGGCCTAGAAACCATAAGTTTGGAGCACATGAAAGACCTATTTCCCTCACGTTTCCCCATTTTCGTATGATGAGAATTGTCGCATTCGTAGGGCGTGAATTGAAACACCCTGGCAAGTGCTTTTAGTGATCAGAGAGAAGAACTACACAAATGCAAATTTCAAAGACTGCGCATTCAAGGGAAAATGATGGGGTGCTAGCAGGTCAAGAAAACGATGCACTAAACTCGCCTAGAATACATGAGCTCAGCTCCCACCTTCTGCAGGAAGCCTTTCCCAATCTATCCAGCTACTAGGGAGCCAGATTATACTATGGATAGAGTGCTGGACATGGAATCAGGAAGATCTGGGTTCAAATCTGACCTCAGATACTAGTTGTGTGTCACCAGGAAAGTCTGTTAATTGCCTCAGTTTACCAACCTATAAAATGGGGTTAATAACAGCACCTATATCCCAGGGTTGTGAGGATCAAATACAATAGAAATTGTAAAGCACTTGGCACTTACTACATACCTCCCACATAGCAGACACTTTTGTTGTTCAGTTGCTGTTCCGTTTGTTGTTCATATTTGACTCTTCATGACCCCATTTGCCATTTGCTTCTCAAACTCCTTTTACAGACAAAGAAACTGAGGCAAACAGGGTTAAGTGACTTACCCAAGGTCACAAAACTAGTAAGTATCTGAGGCCAAATTTGAACTCAGGCTCACTACTGCTACCCACTGTGACACCAAGCTGCCCCTTAAACTGGCACTTGATAAATGTTTATTCCCCTCCATCTGAGATTATCTTCCATCAATTCTTTATATATTTTGCATTTACTTAGTTATTTACATAAGACTATGACCTCCTCAAGGACAGGCACTGTCTTTTGCCTTCTTTATGTCCCCAGTATTTAGCACAGTGCCTGGCATGTAACAGGTACTTAATAAAATTATTAACTAATTGAGCTCCTAGAAGGCAGAGGCTACTTTTGCTTTTCTTTGTATCTGCAGTACTTATCAGAGCAATCATTTAATAAAGGCTTGTTGAATGATTAACTCTGCCTGTGCATCTGGCAATTCATATTTAAGAAGATGTATCAGAGACAAAATCCGACCCTGTTTTTTTTCAGGATTCTCTAGAGATCATAATCATAACTTTATTTATGAGGTACTTTTAAGGGTTTACCAAGGGTTACCAGTAATTCTGTCAGGTAAGTAACTGAAGTACTATGATCCTCATTTAATGGATGAGGAGCCTGAAGCTCAGAAGGGTTTTGATGTACCTATGGACACACATATATTGGATTCAAGACTCTGACTTAAATCTTCTGATTCTAAGCAAATGCTCTACTGTAGGTTTCTAAGAAACATAGTCCATAGAATCATAGATTTAGAGCTAGAAAGGATCTTCAAGTCCATCAAACCTAAACTGCCTATACACTTTGACCCAGCAATACCACTACTAGCCCTATTTCCAAAGATGATTAAGGAAAAAGAAAAAGAACCTACGTGTTCTAAAATATTTATAGCAGCTCTCTTTGCAGTGACAAACTCGACCTCTTCATTTTATAGATGAGGAAAATAAAGCCCCAAAAAAGTAAGTGACTTGCTATGGGTCACATATCAAGAAAGTATATGAGGTAGGATTTGAACATGGGTCTTCCTAATTCCAAGTCCAGAGAGCCAATCACTATACCATGTTGCCTGTCACATATCAGAATGAGGCGATGGGATGTTACTTGTCTAAAATACCTTTTGTGTTAATAAAGGCCTTCCTACTGTGAAAGACTGAAAAAATATCTCTGATTCTCTCAAAAATAGGCTCTGAAAAGGCAAACTGAGCATCTGTAATGATTTAAGGTAGGAACATTTTCTATGTTAAGGAGCAAATCAGTCAATCAACACCCAACCTTTCAGACAGGCTTTATCCACACTTCACTGGTCTCTATCTGTTCAAGGAACAGCAAAGCATCTTGGGACACATCCTGCAATAGGGTGAAAGAGTACATACTTCAAGTGTTAATTTCAATCAATGAATGAATATTTATTAAACATATACTATTACATAAAATACCTTCCCCTGCCAAATCAAGATCAGAAAGAAGTGTAACTCAAGGCCCCAGCCCTCAAAAATCTTACAAACTAGTTGAAGAAACAAAACATGCTCAAGAAAGGTTAAATACTGGTATAGGAGTTAAGTAATAACATCAGTCAATGGGACATGATTCTTTGCCAGATGAGAAGTATAGATGACTCTGAATTAATAGGAAGAAGAAATCTGTCTAGGTTGAAGTAATCTAGAAGTACTTCGTGGAAGCAAAAAGACTTAGTCTGCTAACTTAAAATTTCAGAATGACTGAAATCAAGAAGGTATTGGACTCGACTCAGGTCAGATTAAGAACAGAGAACCATATTTAAATCAAGGCACCGCATTTCAGGAAGACAGTGATAAGTTAGAGGTAAGGGTGACCAAAATGGCAAGGTATTCAACACTATTCAATAGAAAAATAGATTTAAAGAGTGCAAAATGTTTCTCCCAGCCCTTCAGATTCACTATGTGAGCTTTCTCCTTATACTGCCAAGAACTAGATTTCTATGTTATTTCTTGTCCATCTTTAAATCATCTTTCTCCACTGCTCACTACCCTATTTCCCTGTTCCAGCTTCCCTTTATGGATTGTCTTTCTCCTAGCAGAATATAAGTTTCCTGAATGCAAAAACAGTCTTGTTCACTTATATTTGGGTCCCCAGTGCTCTAAGGGTTTCATAAATCCTTTATCTACCTACCTGGTTACCTTCCTACCTATCAATCTAATCTGGAAAATAAAATAATTCAGGGAGCAGAGGAATGAGCAGATACGATAGTTATGCCCAAGCATTTGACAGGCTGTCATTTGTAAGAGAAATTAGACTTTATTTGCTTGACCTCAAATGGCAGAACTAGTAACAATGATTAGAAATTATAGAGATGGGGGCAGAACCAAGATGGCGGCTGGAAAGCAGGGACTGGCGTGAGCTCCCCACCAAGTCCCTCCAAAAACCTATAAAAAATGGCTCTGAACCAATTCTAGAACTGCAGAACACACAAAGTGGCAGAGGGAAGCAGGGCTCCAGCCCAGGACAGCCTGGATGGTCTCTGGGTAAGATCTATCCCGCACGGAGCTGGGAGCTGAGGGGAGCGGAGCTGAGCGGAGCAGAGTCCAGCGTGGGCGGCACAGACCAATGAGACCGGGAGCCGGGCGGAGCATGCCCTGGCACCCTGAATCAGTGAGCTGCAGCAGATACCAGACCTCTCAACCCATAAACAGCAAAGACAACAGAGGAGGTTAGTGGGAAAAGCTGCAGGGACTGAGGTTCGGCCACTGCCCCTGGGGCAGTGGAGGTGGGGCAGCTTTAGAACTACAGCTCCAGTTGCTTCTGGCCCCAGGCCCACCTGGTGGGAGGAATTAAGTGGCTGATCAGAACAGGAGTGAAGAGCCTGCTGAAGATTTAAGCCCAGT
>CM053624.1:211915161-211925500 GCA_028646595.1 Phalanger gymnotis
TGCCCAAGGGGCTATAAAAATATGCATAGCCTTTCACCCAGCAATACCACTCCTAGGGCTATATCCCAAAGAGATCGCACAAGTGGGAAAGGGACCTGTATGTACAAAAATATTTTAGCAGCTCTTTTTGTGGTAGCAAAGAATTGGAAATCAAGAGGATGCCCATCAATTGGGGAATGGCTGAACAAATTGTGGTATATGAATGTAATGAAATACATTGTGCTATAAGAAATGGGGAAGATACAGACTTCATAATTACCTGGAAAGACCTACATGATATGATGCTGAGTGAGAGGAGCAGAACCAGGAGAACATCGTACACAACCACAGACATATTGATTCTGTGATGACTAACTTTGATAGACTTGGCTCTTCTCAGCAATACAAGGCTCAAAGATAGCTCCAAAGGACTCATGATGGAAAAAGCTATCTACATCCAGAGAAAGAACTTTGGAGTCTGACTGCAGATTGAGGCAAACTATTTGCTCTCTTTTTTTCTCTTCTTTTTTGGTTTTGTTTCTTCTCTCTCATGATTCATTCCATTGGTTATAATTCTTCTTTACAAGTTGACTATGTGTAAGTAAGTTTAATGCAAAGGTTCATATAGAATCTAGATCTGACCACATGCTCTCTTGGGGAGGGAAGGCAAGAAAATTTTAAACTAGAGAACATGTTGAACTGAGTGTTGTAAACTAAAAATAAAAAACCTAATTTAAAAAAAAAGTTGGGACCTATTGATAATCATATTAAAGAGTATCCAAAACACTAATAAAAAGAGAAATGCAAATCAAAGTAACCCCAAGGTTTTACCTCACACCTAGAAAAATAACAAGGATAGCAGTATCACTGTTGGAATAGTAGTAGAAAGGCACACCAATGGATTGTTAGTGGATCTGTGAAGTAGTAGAACCATTTTTTGGAGTTTTGTTTTTGTTTTTGTTTTTTTTGGAGGGGGGAAGGCAGGGCAATTGGGGTTAAGTGACTTGCCCAAGGTGACACAGCTAGTAACAAGTGTGTCAAATGTCTGAGGGCAGATTTGAACTCAGGTCCTCCTTACTTAGGTCCAGTGCTCAACCCACTGTGCCACCTACCTGCCCTATACTAGAAAGCAATATGAAATTATAAAATTATAAAAATATGAAATTATAAAAATAAAGGGTTAGAAGCATTCATACCTTGAACCAGAGGTTCCACTGCTGAGCATATCATGAAGAGGTCATTGATATTTTTTTTTTAACAAGAAGGTCCCAAATTACGATATGTATTTATTTCACTAACCTGTACCTTAAAATTAGCATTTCCTTCAATTATCAATTTTTTGAAAACATTATTCTGACAAGGGATCTATAAGTTTCATCAAACTGCCAAATGAGTCCATGACACAAAATAGTTTAAGAATGCCTCAACTATACGATGTCTACGATGAAAGTTTCAAAGGTCACAGCCATGAAAGGACATCCCTTGGCAATGTGCCAATACTGGAATCTCATTACAGAAAATGTGTATCTCAACTGAAAAACCGATGTTCCTTCCAGATCAACTATTCTTCCAGCCCCATTCAAAGATCCTAAATATCCAGTGTTTGAGTGACAGGTGGACAGTCATCCTCTCCATTATTAGGTATCACTTATTTGTTCACCATGTAGCACCTGTTTGGGATGATTGTGTTGATTAATCAGAAACCCAACTAAGAAAACCACAGTCTTTTCCTTGGCTTAGGACTTTTATTTTATTTTGCAGAATGTGGAGTTCTAAGAAAAGAACAGATCCCCTTCTCCAAGGCCCAGAGACAGAGCGCACCATATGTGGTGATATCAAATTCTGCACATGCTAAAATTTGGGTAAGGAACGAAGCTTTCTTTACAAATTCACCTGAGGAGCATGGGATTTAAAAGGAGAAACGGACCCTTGGAGATCATCTGGTTTTACAGATGAAGAATCAGAAGTCCATATCTAAAACTAGAAGGGATGCTGGAGGCCATATAGTGCAAACTCTTAATTTCACAGATTAAGATATGAGACTCCAAGACATTAAGCCTCAAGGACCTACCCAAGAACTTACCTAAAATAACAAAGCAGGAGAGTGAGAGTAGGCAAAGTCTTCCAGCTCCAAGTCTTTTCTTCCTTCTACCATGCTGCTTCCGACTACCTTAAAATTTACTCATTCTACCCCACCCCAAAGAAGTTGAAATCACAGGGCAGTTGGGTTTTTTACATGAAAGAAACCTAAGAATAAGCATAATTAATAGTAGCATTAATAACAATAGCTAACATTTATATAGAACCTAATATGTGCCAGGGACTGTGCTAAGCATTTCACATAGATTATGTCACTTGATCCTCCCAACAGCCATATAAGGTAGGTGTTATAATGATCCCCATTTTACAGCTGAGGAAACAGGGAAAAAAGAGGTAAAGTAACCTCCCCAAGGTCACATAACTAGTAAGTGTCTGAAGCTGGATTTGAACTTAATTTACTCCAGGGCCCAGAACTGTTTTCACCACGCCACCTGTCAGAAGATATAGTTGATAATACAGTACCTTAGATATAATATAGTCCAATCACCCCTTTTTTTAGCCTACTGGCTTCTCTGGCTTCTTTTAAGTACAAACTAAAATCATGTCTTCTATAGGAAGTCTTATCCAACTCCTCTGAATTCTAGTGCCTTCTCTCTTTCAACTGTTTTCGATTTTTACTATATATACCTTGCTGGTGCATGTCTTTTGTACGTTTGTTTTCTTGTTGTCTTCCCCATCAGAATGTGAGCTCCTTGAGGGCAGGGACTGCCTTTTGCCTCTCTCTGCCTCCAAAGCATTTAGCACAGTATCTGGTGCCTGACAAATGTTTGTTAACTGACTGAGGGACTTTAGAAAGAAACATGTACCTTCTCTGTGACCTCAATTTTCTCGGTTATAGAAATAAAGAAACTGAGTATTGGAAGGAATCTTCGAAGTCATGTAATCAAACATCGTGAGTCATATAATCAAACATCCATTTGGACCCCTACTCCATTCCAATTAGTATTAGTTCAGTGATATTTGATAAGAGGGCAATGATCATTAGCAATTATTATTGATATACTCATCTAGTAAAAAACATTTAGTCAGTCCTCTAACAATAATGCAAGAATAAACACATACTAATATGTATTTTACATAAATCATATAGAGATAATTAGATAAGTTCTTATTATAGGTCTTTATAGTAGGCCTCAAACTTTAATCCATATTCACCACTTGTCTACCAGTTATGAAGCTAACTTATGCAACTATAAGAATGTTGACAAAGATATCTCCTCTTGTTTTGCTCAAATTCCGAGTCCAAGCCTAGTGTTGGTGGCATGATACAGAAAGTCGCCCGATTTGTTTTTGTACTTCCAGACCACCCACTCTTGCCCAACATGAGAGGGGGGGGCCATCTTCTGACCACTTAATAACCAGAAATGACTCTTGCCTTGGTGGTTTTATGATGACTTAATAAAGAAATCCATGCTTAACGCTATCCATGACCCCCTACCCCTGCTGATATACCATTTTCTGGCTGATACATCATTTTTGACCCTCAAAAACAAGGTCCAGCAACCAATGAGATTTTTCACCTCTTCTGTCTGGGTATCAAACCCTATAAAAGTAAGGTCCTGAGGACCCAGGGGGCATCTCAGATGGTGAGGAAGATCTGAGGTCCACTTCATTAGATGGGGCCATGGACCTGTCAATAAAGTGTGATTGGCTTGGAACTCTGCCTCCATGGTTTACCTTGCACATTGACAATTTTGGAACCCACAACATTGACCTAGAAGCAGGCAAATAATATCACTACAAAAGGACATCCAACATTTGACTGAATTCAGTTACTCAAATCAAGGAACATTTTTGAAGCACTAGGGATACAACCAAAATGAAACACTCCCTCCTCTCAAAAAGTTTACATACTACTGGGAGGATGGAACATATACATATGTGCGTGTGTATGTATACGTTGTATAATACATATACACATATATGTACATATACATACACATATGTGTACATATTTACAAACACACATATTTATCATATATAAATATCATATATAAAGATACACAAATAAGTAAAATGTCCCTACCTCCCCCAGGTTGGAACAAGTACACCTGTTTCCAGCCCAGGCACTCATCCCCATCATTGAAGAGAGCAAGCCCAATGGAGAAGAAGCCCAATATCCCCTCCAACACTAATTCTAAATGCCAATAAATTGCCATGGATGGGCAGAAAAGCCTAAGAGCCCAGGCAACACCAAGACTCCTTAGATCACTGATTCTGCTTCCAAGCCAGCTACCATGGCCATCATTAAGGGAAGCAACTCCTATGAAGACACACACTGCCATCCCCACTACCCACCAAGACCAACTGTTGACCAAATGCCATTACAGGGTAGCTAAGCTCAAGAGCATAAGAATAGCAGTAGCCCACCTCCATACTACTGGCCCTGCTTCCAGTTTGCCCCCACAGTCCTTGTCCAGAGAAACAATACTTACAGAGATAAGATCTAAAAACTCACTCCATAGATGCTCAGCACCCTCTCTCCCTTAATAGCCGTAATTACTTGTGACATATAAAAAGTATAAGAGAAATAGTTTCTGGGTAATTTATCATGTTAGCAGTAATTAATAAAAGGGGTCAGTGACACTCTCAAATGCCAAAGACTCCTCATGAAACACACTCAAAGCTTAAAAGAACAGGTGTTCCTGAGGATGGTAATAAACTCCAATTGGTTAAAAATTAATTAGAAGAAATAAATATTATAATGAGAGGTAGGCTTATTCTAATGAGGGGCTGGGGAAATCTGACTCTGATCACTCATTCTTGGACAGAGAGATTTATTTCTTATCAAGCCTACCCTAGATTAGGGCAATCTAGACAAAAGGGTGTCAACTGCTGCTCAGATCTGGCTGCTCAGATTTGGCTGCTCAGATCTGACTGAGTGGAATGCTATGAGCCAGAAATCACCTTAGATTAAGTTCTTTGTAAGGTTTTCTAGTTGGGTGGGGCACTCTCTCAAGAACTTTGGAATTGATTGTGTGACAGGGGAAGACATTGGCATAGGACTGCTCATCGTGGTGTGCCCACATCAGAGAAGGTGGTGCGCTCTATGAGCAAAGCAGAAATGAAACAGCTCAAGTGTTTAGTATCCACCCCAAATGTTCACACAGACTATTTGTGCCTGACCTGGTAGAGCATTCAGAGCTCATATTGGCCTGATCAGCCACAGCCAGACACATTGAATCTTGACTCAAGCATAGTGATGTCACTTTGGTCCCCTTCAAGAAGAAGGACAACAACCAACCAACCAACCAACCACTTGGGTGACACAACAACTCCACCTAGATAAGATGGTCTGGGTGGCTTAAATTGTTGGGGAAGGTCAGGGATCTTCCCAATAATTTGTTACTTAGTAATTACTCCTCTGATACTGAAGACTCAAAAAAGAAAGTTCTCCATCCTTGACACCGACAAATGTTTCAACATCAGAAAATTATGTGCATTATTATTAATGGAAGAAGCACTGTGGCCTGCCTTGCAACTCTACCCAAAGGACCAATGAGCCTTCCCACTGGAATTGTGGCTGAAAGGTGTTTTCTCCTCCATTAGAACATAAGTTCCATGACAGCAGGGACTGTCTATTTACTGGTTCCATTCAGTCATTCAAATAAATAATAAATATATAAAGCAACTTCAAAAAAGAAAAAGTGCTAATAAGTAAAAGAACTCTTATGAGAGATAAGACTTTAGGTATGCTGTGAAGGAAGCTAGGCATTCTATAACTCTAATAAATGAGAAAAGCTCTAAGTTTTTGCTAGTCCTTCCTTAGACTGAACTGAAGTCTACATCCCTGTGATTTCAACCCACTCTTTCTAGTTCTGCTTTCTGGGGCCAAGCAGAAAAATCTCAGCACTCTTCCACATGGCAGCCTTGAGATATTTGAAGACAGCTGTGATGCCCTCCAGGGTAGCTAGAGCACTGGGCTTAACAATCAGGAAGACTCCTCTTCCTGAGTTCAAATCTGGCCTCAGACACTTACTAGCTGTGTGACCCTGGGCAAGTCACTTGACCTGTTTGCCTCAGTCTCCTCATTTGTAAAATGAGCTGGAGAAGAAAATGGCAAACACTCCAAGAAAATCCAAAATGAGGTCACAAAAAGTCGAACATGATGGAAACAACTGAACAACAAGATGATATCCTCCCAAAGTCTTCTCTTCTCCAGGATAAATACCCCAGTTCCTTCAACCATGATGCTCCACAGTCACACTCCAACTAATCCTCATCATTTTTATCTCGGCTTCATCCTAAACCACCAAAGTCAATCCTTCTTTGAAGTTGCTATTGGAGTCTGATGACTTTTTTTAATTAACACATTGGCTTTCCTTTCCTTATGTGTCAAGTGACTATGAGAAGAAACCATAGTATTATTGTGGATCTAAGGAGAGAGGTCATCCAACCTTGAAACAGTAACCTCACCAATTAGGGGTACTAGATATAGTCACCTCAAACTCTCCCAGTCAGTGGCTCACCATTTCACAGTAGGGAAAGAAGGGATGATATCCTGGGCCTCTTATCCCTCCCACCCCAATATTTCTTTCTGTATAGCCGTGACCTATTTCATGAAAAGCAGCTGGAACACAGCTCGAGACCCATTGGCTTGGAACATGGCATACTGACCTGGTGCTAATGAAGTCACAGTAGCACAGGCCCCCAGCTGGGTGAGGCAATGCTGGCCTCTACCAAAGAAGCAATAAAAAATTTCTAACATGTGCCAGGGGAGGGATTATCATATGGGCTCTTGCCTTTTATGAAATAGGAAAAGTGGATTTTTCCAGTTGAGTGCATTTGATCGCTTCTCCTCCATTTATTTTAAAGCTGAACATCTGATCTGGCAGAGACTTTACACATTCATCTGAAAAAGTTTTTCAGGCTTTCTTGCCATTGTTACACGGCTAGGGATTGGCCTCCCATGACTGGGGCACACCCTTTGTCATCTCTCCCTTCAGCATTCCAGATACATTCCATTTGCTGCCATTCTTCCCAGAACTGACCAACAATTAATTCTCAGTATTTAATTTGAACACCTGCTTTTCCCCTTTTCCCACTCCTTCCTCACCCACAACTCAGACATCCCAGAAATTGGTCAGCTGCCCGCAAAAATTATAAAAAAAAAAGGGAGAAGGCAGAGACACAGAGAAAAAGAGATAGAGGTTGAGATGTGCTAAGGTTGATCTCCAGGTCATGGCAGGACCCTCAAATCCAGCCTCTGGCTATGATCCTGGGTGAGTCCCTTAACCTCTGTTTGCCTCAGTTTCCTCAATTATAAAATGGGAAACTAAGTGGCACAGTAGAAAGAGCCCCCACCCTAGAGTCAGGAGAACCTGAGTTCAAATCCAGCCTCAGGTACTTACTAGCTATGTGACCCTGGATAAGTCACTTAATCCTGTTTGCCTCAGGTCCTCATCTTTTCCAAGAAAACAATTGGAAATATTGAAAAATGACTGAAGAACAACAGACAGACAGATAGATAGATTGATAGATTGATAGATGTATAGATAGATAGATAGTATTTGTTTCCTATGCCACAATAAGCTGGAACTTATGAGAGTAGAGACCATGTCTTATCCAAACTTTGGGTTTCCCTCACCTAATACAGTGTTCTGCAAAATAGGTGTTTAAAGAATGGATATAATTTTAGGAACTACTTCACAGGGTTGTCATAGGGTTCAAATGAGGTAATATTTGTAAAGCATTTAGCTCAATACCTAGCACATAGTAGGTGCTATATAAATACCTATACATTATACCTCCCATTATCAATGTATAGAGCCTTGTGAGTCAGAAGCAGAGTGTCTACAGGAAGCAAAAACAGCTAACTGGACCAACACTAATATTGGGATGCTTGGGGGATATGAATCATGGAAAGTCTGGCTATCTTAACATGGTTAAAAATTGACCATTGTTGGCTGGTAGGGAAAAAGAAGGGGGAAAGAAGCAAGGGGCAGGAAGAGACCATTTAAAGTCAGGAGAAAGAATCCAGATGTGGGGTCCCTTGTGTTTAGTCCTGGGTCTTATACTCCCCTGGTGTTTTGAAAGTGTTTAATGGGCAGTTCTTAATCTTTCTTATTTCATAGATCTCTGTGGTTTCACCACAGGCTAATGAAGACTATGGACTCCTTCTTGGAATAATGTTTTTAAATAGTTGAAGGCAATGCTAAATTTCAGTTAGAGGTTAGTAAAAATAAAATGAAATTTTTTTGGTCACCCAAGTTCACAGATCTGAAATTTATCCAGATACCTCATAGGAGTCCACAAATCCCCAAGGTTAAAAACTCCATCTCTAAGGAGTCATTTGTAAAGCTGTTTTATCAGTCAATCCACAATTGACTAAAATCAGAGGAAATGATTTACAATAACTAAGTTAACACTTTATCTACAGAGAATTGAGGGTCAGAACGTTAATTCATTAATTTACAACAGGGACACTAGTGAAGAGGTACTTGATTCTACTATCCAGAACACCATCTAGGAAATTAAATTAACAATAAGAAAGTCACTTGGTCTCAACCAAACATGGGTTGGAGGAAATCACAAACGATAAAAAAAAAATCATTTAAATTACACGACACTGAAAAGTTTTGAAAAATCAAAATTAATGCAACCTGTATAAAGGAAAATGTTGACTCTGGGGGAAAAGCCAGGAGGACGGGGGGCTTGAATTGAATAGCGTATTATTATACTGACCAAACATAACACCGCATAATACTTGAGAAAATGCACCTCCCTCTTCTATGGCAGAGATGGGGGACTAGGGGTATGAAATGTTGCAAATACTGTCAGACATGGTTGCTTTCACAAAACTGCTCTTGTAGCTTTCTTTTACAATCTTTGTTATAAGAAGTAGCTAGGTGGAAAGGGGAGGGGATGAGACAAATTCAGAAATGTGGATCAGGCAAAACAGAAAATTTTAATGAAAATTAGACCTTTTTTACAGAGTCACTCAGTTTTTACTTGGTAAACACTAAATCACAACAAAAGGAGTTTGGTGGTTTTTAGAGATATTTTTCCCAGTCTGTGATAATCAAGAGTCCATTATATTGAAGTACCACCTTTCCAGTGAATGGTGCCTCTTGTAGGTATCATATCCCTCCTCTGGACTAAGATGGAAAAACAAAGAGGATTCCTACTGTTCAGCACTCTCTTTCTAGATTCCATAAAGATAACCATCCTTTCATTATGGTCAAGCACTGCAGATACAATTAATAAAAATAAAGATAGTCCCTGTCCGCAAGAAGCTTACAATTTAATGAGAGGGGAGGGAGACAACACACAAAGGGAGGCATAAAGGGGGTGGGGAGGAGAGAACACTAGGGAGTGCTCTGCATAGGAGCATCTTGTTCCATGGAGTTGAAAAGGAAGACCAGCAGACGCAAAGTGAAGGAGCTAGGAGGTCAGTGTCTCTCCCCTGTAAAGGAAGGTATAAGGTAGAGTTTTGGTACTCTACCTCCAGCCCTCCAATCAAAAGAAAGAGGAAGTTGAGGGAGATAGTACTGATCAAGAGTTGAGTTAGCAGTATGGTGGTATGAGGCAGCTAGGTGACGCAGTGAGTAGAGCACCGGCCCTGGAGTCAGGAGGACCTGAGTTCAAATCCAACCTCAGACACTTGACGCATGTACTAGCTGTGTGACCTTGGGCTACTCACTTAACCCCAATTGCCCTGCCAAAAAACGAAAACAAAAGCAGTATGGTGGTGAGATTGGCTGATATCCTCACAGCATCTTATTTTATGGAGTTGAAATCAGGCAGACCAGCAAATGCAGAGTAGAGAATAAAACACCCCAATCTTTACTGATTAGATGAAAAATTGAAGGCCTTTGCAAAAAAAATAAGTGTAGCTAGATATGTTGTTAAGCAAAATTGTCTCCTTAGCATGGCTTTTGTTTACTTTGAGTGAAAGTACTTTCAGCTGTTAAGTGCTAAGCCCCAGGCCCAAAGCCCTATCAGGTGTGAAACCTGTGTGGGTGTAGATTGATGACTTAAGAGGGGCCAACTCGGGAACCAATGGTCTCTGGTCGTTGAGGCGGGTCTTGAGAACGCCAGAAGCTCAGCTGCGAGGAAAGGTGAGCCAAGAGACAACTACAGCGGAAGCGGAAGCTGTGGAAGCAGGAAGCTGCGGAAGCAGGAAGCAGCGGAAGCAGAGCTGACCCGTGTGTAGAGCCAGGAGTGAGCGCAAGGACTTGAGGCCAGTAAAAATGATTTGGCTAAATACTATCTTGTTTTTCTGTGGCCTCCTGGTTACTCTATGAGGCGAGCTTTCTGG
>CM053624.1:211925600-211942320 GCA_028646595.1 Phalanger gymnotis
GGGAGGCTGGTTTGCGGATCTGCTGCGGTGGGGCCTAAATAAATTTTTTGTTGTTTTCTACTTAGAGAATCTCTCATACCTTGCAATTTCGAACCATTCAGACATATACATGATTATATTTGAGATTATAAATTTGGCCTTCCTACTACACTAGAATCAGAGCAAAAGATACAAAATTGGAGAAGGGGTGGAAATTCTTTAAATGGAGTGCCTGGGATGAAATTCTGACACCAAAATCTATAAGAAATTGACATATTTACAATAAAGAAGTGACACAAAAGACAAAAGACACAAATAATTTTCAAAGTAAGAATAAGTTTTCAACAACTATCTGAAAAATTGTTCAAAATCACAAATAATCAGAGAATATAAATAAAATCATCATCATGCATCTATCATATTAACAGAAATGGAAAAATTCTTTACTAGAAAGTATGTGGAAAGACAAGAATGCTAATTTATTTGTGGTGGAGCTGGGAATTGGTTCAACTTTTCTGCAAAGCAATTAAGAATCAAATGTTACTAAATTGTTTATACCTTTTGACCCTTGAGCTCCCATTACTGGGACTATAGTCCACAGAGATTACTGAGAGCAAGGGGGAAAAAAATCATGTTCACAAAAATATTCACAGCAGCATCACTTATCATGAGTAGTTTGAAACAAAAATTGGGGAACGACTGAACATACTAGAGTATATGTATGTAATAGAATGATACCATTGCCTGAGGAATGTTGAATATGAATAATTCTGAAAAACAGGAGAATGTTTTAATTCATTGATAGAGTGAAACAGGCAGATTTGAAAGAACAATACACAATGAGATAAATGAAATACTAAGAAGGAACAAAACTCAGCTCAAATATAATGGACAATACTGATAGCCTATCTAAGTTTAAAAGTACAACCTTTCTTCCTAATAAACTACAAAAGTGAAAAATGGCATGTAGCTTCAGTCACAATCATACTTTTAGCATATTTTGTTTAACTTTTCAGGGAATTTCCTGTTTAGAGAGATTTGCTTGGGGTTTGTTGGGTTTTTTGTTTGTTTGCTTGCTTGCTTTGAGGAATGCCAATTGTATCATACAAAGTGTTGCAAAAAAAAAAAAATGATTATCTCAATATCCATGGTCATAGATTTAGAACTGGAAAGAAATTTGGAAGTCACATAGTTCAACCTATTGATGACACATAAAAGGAAACTGGGGCAAAGATTAATGAAGTGACTTTACAAGTGTTAGATAGAAGTGGGAGGTGAACCCAGATGTTTTGACCCCAAGCCCAGCCCTCTTTCCACGATGTTACCACTTCAGTGATTAGTGATCTCACAGATGTAGGTATTCCTTCCCATAAATACGTCAGAGGATTTCCACCAATATGGTAAAGGCCCCACTTTAGATCTCTTGAAATTGAAAGAATAACATTGGCGAGCACAAGCCTTTCCATTGGTCAGTCCACTCCAGTTACATAACCAAAAACCAAATCACCAAAAAAAAAAAAATTTATTTGAGAAAACAGCTCATTCTCTTTAACAACCCTGTCAGATACAGCAAACCTAGACTGCAAACCTCCTTGGGAAGAATTCCAATAAAAAGAGTCCTATTCTAATTCTGAAAGACTCAGGATGGAGGGGAGAAGGTGGAACAGTTTGATGCTAAGGACCCTTTTAAGCTAAGGGTTGGATTTAGTTGACTAGTTAGGAAAGAAAGAGGACCCTTTGCTGACCACTACTCCCAGAGGTATGCTGGAGTCAGCTCTACCTGACCAGTCAAGTGCTAAATTTTTTAGCGTGAGCATTTACACCTCAGAAATCAGCAAATGCTATAAATTAAGATTTGATTTATTGTTCTATTGACTGTCTAGTCTTAAGAAAGTCACAGAATGGAAGCGAACAACTTAAAATTATTAGTTTTTAAAAGATATTTTAAAAAGACAAACTGACAAAGAAAATGTTAATATTGCAGACTAAACTTAAAAGTATGTGCCACATACTTTTTTTTTTTCTGGAGAGCCAGTTGTTAAACATTTACCAGCACACCCCTGTCTTATCTCACTACAAAAATGTCTTTTTATTCTTTGAATAAAACACATTTCCTCATTACTCAATATAGTGCTGACCTATAAGACTCTGAAATTATATTGATGGAAGGTGACCTAACATTCCACTTTAGTCGGTTCCGCTTGGCAAAGGAACAAGGGCAGCAAAGTACAATTTTGCAGATATTTCTTCCACCCCCACTGACCCAGAACACTCACGACAAGCCCCAGAGAGCCTTGCTCCATTCATAGGAACCTTAGCACATCATAGCGTGTATTTATATATAGTTCTTTACAGTAACAGAACACTTCAGATACTTTAGGCCGTCTGATCTTCACAATAACCTTAGGATATAGAACTGGAACAAATCTCAGGAATCATCTAGTCCTACCTACCTCCCCACCTTGAACAGATGAGGAAACTAAGGTCCAAACGATGATAAACTCATCTGTGGTCACACAGCTGGTAAGTGACAGAGACCAGATTCAAACCAAAGTCTTCTTACCACAAATCTACTGTTCCTTCCACCCCTGCAATATGATCTCTGGGACTAGAAAAAAGCTACTTTCCCCTTCCTTTTTTCCTACATAAGTTCTTCCAACTCTCCAATTCTTATATCACTAAACTATGTAAAAGTAGAGAACAATCCTTCCTTTCCCCAATGAAGTCTTTGAAATGGTAACCTCTCAATCTCCTTTCAAGGAGAAAGCACACAAAATCCACATCCTGCACACAGTGGGTGCCCAATCAATATCTGTTCATTAGATTTTATTTTTAGCCCCATTCCCAGGGCAGATACCTAGAAAAAAAGTACAACTGGGAATATTTCCCATCTTCTGCTTGTTGTGTATCCAGAGGCAAATCACTGAAAGAAGTTATGCCTCAGTTTATCTGTCAGTCAATAGGGGATGGAGTTATTCCAATCTCTGGGCCTGACCCTACAAAATTTTGCAATTTAGTTTGGAATCTAAGGTCTGGCTTTGTGGTTTGAGGAGTTGGTTTGGATGCTGAGAGGAATTTGGGATGTCCATCTCTCATATCTTTTTAAAGTAAAGGTCTGCTGTAATGCCTGTACTTCCCTGCCCTGAGAAATAATAAGAAGAGTTAGCATTTACATAGTATTTATTATGTGCCAGGCAACATTCTAAGTGCCGTTACAATTATTATCTTACTCAATCCTCACAACCACCCTGGAGCTGCAGGTCTTCTTGTCCCCATTGTACAGATGAAAAAACTGAGGCAAGCAGCAGGAAGGAACTAATTGATAACCCAGAATGCACACACATACACACAACAACAATGCAGCAAATATATAGACACAAATATAAACACACACATACCAAAAGCCCAACACGTACACATAGTAACAACTCAACAAGATGCTCACACATGTTATATGCCTAACAGCCTAATACACATAAAAGCTACAAACATACACCAACCATTCAATATATATAGAAACTCTCCTACACACAAACACCCTAATATATACCAATATAAACTTTCTCTTTAAAACCCATATGAGCCACTCAGTACACACACACACACACACACACACACACAACACTTACACATATCTTAACAGACACATACCAATTGCCCAGCATATATACACCATTATGGCCATGGATCAGCAGCCCCAATAAATAGATGCACACACTAAATCCAAGCTCACACACACAAACAAATATATCAGCATATGACCACCCGTCACATCTGTAGCTTAGATAGATAGATAGATAGATAGATAGATAGATAGATAGATAGATAGATAGATAAATAAATAGACAGACAGATAGAAGGTAGATAGGTAGACAGACAGACAGATAGCTGTTGTTCAATTGTTTTTAAGTCATTAGTGACTCTTAGTAACCCCTTTTGGGGTTTTCTTTGCAAAGATACCAGAGTGGTTTGCCATTTCCTTCTCCAGCTCATTTTACACATGAAGAAACCAATGCAAAGAGGGTTGAGTGACTTGCCCAGGGTCACACAACTAGTAAAATGTCTGAGGCTAGATCTGAACACAGGAAGAAAAGTCTTCCTGACTCCAGGCCCAGCATTCTATTCACTGTGCCACCTAACTGCCATATAGATTCATATCTATATAGAGATAGACCCGCAAGGCCTCTAAATCATCAACACCCTCTTATACATTTATGTAAAGGGAAAGTATAGTCGTGTAGAAAGCCATTTGTGAAACAAATATTCTCTTTATCTTCAGAGAATATCTATGTGGATAACATTTTTTTCCCCTGGATACTCTTTATATATGATACAGACAAGTATTGTCAATAGAAAATATCCCTTCTTTTCCAAACATGATTTGTGAGGTTTCAGCTGCTGGAATAACTGCCTCTTACTGTCCTCATAGCAATAACTCTGCTTCTAGGCAAGGAAAGAAATATTCTCAGGGGCCTGCTATCATTTATGAATAAATCTTTCTTCAGTCATATCCGACTCTTCATGACCCCATTTGGGGTTTTCTTGGCAAAGATACTAAAGTGGTTTGCCATTTCCTTCTCCAGCTCACTTGGCACATGAGGAAACTGAGGCAGGTGGGGTTAAGTGATTTGCCCAAGGTCACACAGCTAGGAAGTATCTAAGGCCAGATTTGAATTCAGAAAAATGAGTCTTTCTGACTCCAGGTCTGGCACTCTATCCACTGTACCACCCAGCTGCCCTTGATCTTCACAGCCCTGTGAAATAGATGATAGTGTTTCTTGCCAGTATGTAAACTAAGGCAAAGAAAGGTTAAATGATTCTCTCAGGATAGGATTCAAATTCAGATCTTCCTTAGTCCCACTCCAGCACTATCACCATCCCACTTACCACTTCTTTTCTCCTATACCTCTCTTCCAGTGCATAGGAGAAAGAATTTTTTTGGAGAAAGAATATTTGGGCAGCTTAGGGAAAGGCTCTGCAATGGCATCCCCTATACATGATTGTTAACCAGAGGTTTGGGACTCTTGTCAAATACCTAGTGTTTGATTTACCATTTAGAATATAAATTCTCAGAAATGGTGAACTCAGAGGTGATCTAATTCAATCCTTTTCTTTTTCTAGCTAAAGAAACCAAAGTGGGTTGGGACAGGTGGGAAGGGAATGCCTTGTCCAAGGTCACACCACAAGTAAGCAACAGAACCAGGGATTCAAAAACCAATGTTCTGACTCCAAGTAGAGATCACTTTCCGCTAAACTAGGAAAAGGAACCATAAGATTTTTCTTTGCCAGTTTCTAGGACTGCTTTCCCATCCTCATTCAGTGGAATTTATTTCAATACAATATGCTGCAAATGTATTAACTTGACTTCTGCCATCTTTGCTTGTGGATCTAGACTCCGCCCTACTTTTGACAATCTCATCCCACCTGTAATTATCCTAACTGCCAGTATTTGGTAAGCCAGCTAGGAACCTGGACTGCCCTGGCACTGCCCTACTTACCCTATCTTCCTGAGGCCTGACTAACAGAAGCCAGAGCTTCTATATGCTTGCTGAGAAAGTCCCACCATAGCACCTGGCTCTTAGGTTGGCCCCCTCATTCAAGTCAACAATCATTTATTAGTAATAATAATGGCTTGATTTCCATAACATAACTAGTGTGCAAATATGCTCTACATGATTTCACGTGTAAAACCTCTATCAAATTGCTTACAGTCTTGGGGAGGGGGGGGAAAGAAGGGAGGGAGCAAGAAAAATTTGGAACTTAAAATCTTCCAAAAAATTAATATTGAAAATTATCCTTATCTGTAATTGGAAAAAATTAAAATATCATTTAATTTTTAAAAGTGAAATGATAATGGCTTGAATTTATATAGCACTTTAAGGTTTGTGAAGCATTTGATATATGTTATCTCATTTTATTGTCACAACAACCTTAGGGGATAGATGTTATTATAATTCCATTTTACAGATTAGGACATGGAGGCAGATGGAGTTTAAGTGATGTGCCCAGGGTTACACAGCTGGTAACTGTTGGAAGAGGGTTTTGAACTCAGTTCCTGACTCCACACCCAAGGTCGCTGCATACTGTATGCAGTGCTAGGTGACATATAAAAATTTAAATACGTCACAACCCCTCCCCGTGGAGAGATTACAATCAAGTTGAGAAAAATGACTAAAACACAGCTAACTATAATACACACTATAACATGACAAAAGGATAAGATACAAAACAAAAGGCTATATGAGGAAAAAGTCTGTTACCATCATAGAACTTCAGGAAAGTCTAAGTGGAGGAGGTAACATTTGAGTTGATAAAAATTCATAAAGAAAAGGAAATTCACAAAGGAAATTCCAGACATGAGGAACAGGGAGACAAAAGATCAAGCCACATGAGAGTTCTCTGTATATACTAAGGAAAGGGGATTAGTTCAGTTCGGCCGGAATGTAGAAAATACAGATGGTGGTAATATGAGGTAAGGCTAGAAAAGTAGGCAGTGTTAGATTGTGGAAGGCTTCGAATGCCAAGCAAAAAAAAAAATGTGACCTTTTCTCAACAGGCAGTATTTTTGAGTAAAGGAGTGATATGCCCACTGAAATCATTTTCAACCTGGAAAGGTAGACTACAGTAATTTTGCTGTCTTCCTACCTGGCCTTGGCCCCCATCACCATGGCCCTCAGAGTAAGTTAACATATATATATGTCATGGGAAATGGAATTTCCTTGTATTAAAAATATATGCATTCAATGTGACCTTTTATATTTAGCTCATGTTTCTGGTTGAAATTTGTGATATATGTGTGAGGTATGTTACCGAATCATGCTTTCAATATGCTTTTGTCAAATGCAAGTTTGTGGGTGTCCTGTGTTTAGTATTCCTTTTGTGTTTAGCAATAAAATACCTGTCCTATACCTGAAAAAAGTATATTTATAAAAAGTCATATTTTATAATGTCTTTTGTTGTGTCCCTCTATATTGTGCCTTAGGCCTCTAGCTCCCTTAATCCTAATTCTAGTAGAGAGAAAAAGAAACCAGGCCTTGATGGCCTGATGTGGGAGGAATTTAAACACCTCATGAGGCTGTGGGACCAAGAAGACTTAGGCATTCTATCCAGAAATGTTTAATGCTTGATTGGCTGACTGAGGATCCTAGAGGGAAATCAGAGATTCTGAGAGGTCCAATGACAAACAGGGCCTCTCTCTTTATCCTTCATGCTTAACCCCAGTCATGGACTTTTTGGTTTTGCCTCTGACTGCCAGGATATGCTGACCTGATACGCAACAACTTCCAATAACCTTTCAATGGCATCAGTGCATAAGAAGAAGGACATGATCACATGATCATTACTATTAGCGTGCATTTCCCAGAGACTTTTTATTTGAAAATTGTTTTATAATCATTGATGTGAGCTTTGCTCACGGCAAACCTGGAAGGCACGTTAGTCTCTACACAACACTAGTGTAAAGTTATCACTCAGTGCTCCCAGGAGCTAATGAGTTTGCTCACCAATAAAACAAGCCTATAATAGAAATTATTCATGCAGTCAAATAATTGTTTTAAAAGATTTTGCACCCTGAAGTCATGAGACTGGGGACATTTCTCTACTCAAAAGCTTTCAATAGCTCCCCATCAGCTCCTGAATTCTTCAGTGTGCCATTCAGGGTCCCCAAGAATCTGATTCTCACCATGATTTAAAGCCGTGTCTCACACTACTCCCTTTCATGTGCTCACCATCCAATAAACGCTGATCTAGTCACCGTGCTATAAACTTAGCCACCCCTGTATCAGCTATTCAAGGTTGACAGAGCAGAGCCTCTTCAAAAACCGAGAGGCAGCGAATTATAACAGGCATGATATAAACAGGTCTTTATGGTCTCAGCTGGGGCCACAGCAACTATGAACAGAGCCCTATCTTCACAGCTAAGTGGCCAACAGGGAGCCAGGCTATAGTTATAAGGCTATTTGACAACAGTAACACATGTGGTGCATCTGGGACTCCATCCTCAATAGAAACTACTCTTCACTGGAAGCTATTCTGGGGCCATATTTAACATCCCCAAAGACCTCCTTTGATATTGGTGATCTTGTTAGCCCCATGCACTTCTCTCTCCACATCATTTGCTGAAGTTTATTGGAGAAGGAAAACTTGGCAGCTAGGAAACTCAAGAAGAGCTTGGGCTGCACGCCTTATGAGATTTCTTCTTCAGCTTATTTTTTGTGTGAAGACCACAAGATCCAGACATTAGAACAAAAATGCTGTGTTTGATATGTGTCTCTGGAGAAGTAGATATACACAGTGGGGGAAAGAGGGGAATTGTCATAGAGGTTACTAAATTATATCTACTTCTAAGTGACCAAAAGTTTTTGAGAGACTTGAGTGAAATGGTCTGAATGCAAGAAGTCTCATGAGCTAATTGATAAGAACTTATCCCAAACTGGGCTAATTAAGCTCTTTTCCCAGGTCATTATAGTTAGGGAACTCCCCATGATTTCCTAGAAAACCTAGGAAAGAAGCTACATTTTCTCCTGGCTCACTCTGATTTCCTTCATCAGCATCATCATCATCATCATTATTGGTAGCATTTATTTGGTGCTTAAAGTTTGCAAAGTGTTTTATATGTGTTATCTTATTTGATCCTCACATCAACCCTGAGGGGTAAGTACTATTTTTATCCCCATTTTATAGTTGAGGAAACTGAGGCAGAGAAAGTTTAAGTGACTTACCTAAGGGCACACAGCTAGCAAGCATGAAAGGCTGGATTCAAACTCAGGTCCTCCCTGATTCCAAATCCAGCACTCGATCCACTGTTGCCATACCCTATGCCAGGAATTTCTACACCATTGCCACCTTCCCCATCATCATCATTGCTTATTTTAATCATGCTGAGCCTTCAGGAAGAGACAGCTCAAATGCCAATCTCCTAAGCCTCCCATGATCCATCCCCTCCCACCCTGAAGTAATCATCACATCCTCAAATTTGCATAATGGGTTTTTTTAATCCCTCATATGCACCTATATTTTTTATATTGTAATTATTTGAGAACATGTTTTATCTCCCTGAATAAATTATAAACTTGTTCAAGTCAGGAATTATGTCCTATTTAGATCTAATTCCCCCCCAATACCTAGCATCATGGTCTGATTGTACCAGGTGCTTAATAAATGTTTGATAAATTAATGAAATCTATGAAAGACTTGGAGATAAGGACCTGAAACCAAGCATTAATAACCTTATTTCCCTTTTTTTAATAATGGTTATGTAAATGCACAATACAATATTGAAATTGATAGCATTATTAAAACCTTTACTCACCAATTATAATTTGATGAAATTACAAATTAATAAATTCTACAAATTACACACAAATTAATCATTGACTAGATTATTATCTGACTCCTCTAGAGCTGGGCAGAGAATCAAAAAGCTACAGTCTGGACTAGGATTGGGGGAAGGGGGAAAGAGAGGAGTAAGGCAAAGACAGCAGATAGGGAGGGCTATAAAGGGGTTTTTGAGAGTCCTCTAAGGATTCCCAAATCTCCATAACACAGGGAAAAGTGCAGATCCTAGGACCCATCTCCCTCAATATCAAGTATTTGGAAAACCTCTTGCCCTGCCCCACCCCCTAAAATAACCCTCAATTCCCAATACTTGAGAAGTCAAAGGACAGAAAGATAGGAGACAAACTTGATCTCTGAAATTTTGCCTTGGGCAGTTCAAGGCCCACTTTCCCCTCTCTCTACCTAGAAACCAGATAGGAAAAAGTTGCTCTATTTGAGAAAAAGAGTAGCATAAGAAAGGAAAATTCTTTTTTTTTTTCCTGAGGCAATCATCGGCAAGTGAATTACCCAGGGTCACATAGCTAATGTCTAAGTCGGGTTTGAACTCAGGTCCTCCTAACTCCAGGGCTGGTGCGCTATGCACTAAGCCACCTACAGGAGAATTCTTAGTACTTTCATTGCTCTTGGTAGCTAGGGAGAACCAGATACAAGAAGTCAAGGGTCTAGAAACACCAGGAATTTCCCCTAGCTCAAAAATATTATCCCAAATGCTGCCAATTAGAAGCTCATCATCTCCTTTTTTAAAAAATACCAATTGGCCTGGGGCTGCTGAATTCCAAGTGATTTTGACATCTCAAATTACCTCGGAAAAGCCACCCTACTCTGAGTCCCAGGTACTCTTCCATTGTGAATCATACCCTCCCCAACCATTCTAGATGGAATGCCGTCCAATCTGAAAAATCTGTTTCCTCCAAGGAAGACCCAGTAATCTCCCTTTTACTATGCTCTAGGATCTGTGTGTGCCTATTGCTGAGTTCTCCTAAAGTAAGGGCTCTTAATTTGGGAGGGGGCCATCTCCTGTCCTCCTGGTCTATATCTGGACATTGGGCCCAGAAGGCTGGTAACCTTGCACAGCCCTCCCTCACTTAAATCCAATTCACTCCTAAGTCATGGCATCACTTTCCTGATGTAATGGTTCTCTTGGAGAATGAAGGACAAACAACAACCTGTGAGTAGTCCAAGCTGCCCCACTGGGGACCCAGCTTGCTTCCTTCCTTCCTTCTGTCCATCCATCCTTCCTTCTTCCCTCCCCTTTCTGTCTCTTCTTCTTCTTCTTCTTCTTCTTCTTCTTCTTCTTCTTCTTCTTCTTCTTTTCTCTCTCTCTCTCTCTCTCTCTCTCTCTCTCTCTCTCTCCATATAAGGTATCACACCCTTAGCACTCTGCCCAAATGAATGTAAATGTAAATTTTGATGAGTGTAACATATCAAGATATCTTGGGGTTTACGGGCTAGATTTCTTTCTTAAAGACCAAGCCTTAAACCAAATTCACTCTGGCTCTCACCGATTGACCAACAACAGGTATCAGCCCAAGCTCTACACAGTGGCCACTATTTATGGTTTAGGCCCTGAAGGCTCAAAGTGAATATAAATAGTAACTTTCTATTTTGGCCAGAAATCCTGAAGGTCTTCCTCCTCCCAGACTGATTTTTTTTTTTTTGATTAGGTAAAAGAGGCCATTCCTTGGCTCATTTCTTACCTAGCCTTAATCACTGAATAGGCACTGCCTCAGTCAAAGTGAGACCTGCGAAAGATCTTAATTTAAAAAGGCCAAGGTCTCTCACTGTATCCGGGGCCATCTCCAATCATACTGATCTGTATCTTCCCACTAGACCCAGATGGCTCCAGAGGAGAAAGTGAGGCTGGTGACTTTGCACAGCCCTCCCTCACTTAAATCCAATTCACTTGCAAGTCATGGTATCACCTTCCTGAAGTCATGATCCAATTGGAGAACAAAGGAGAAACAACAATCTTAATCTGCAATCTATGGATCCCCAGGGGGTCTGAAGATAGTTTTCAGGGGATGTCTGTGAACTTGATTGGGAGAAAAAAACTACAACTTTATTATCACTAACATCTAACTGAAAGTTAGTGTTTCCTTCAATTATGAATGTAGGCAACAAACCACAGTAGCATTAATACTAATTGTGTCATTAATAGAAATCACAGGTGTTTTCATATCACATTTACAGATATTACAGATATCTCAAAATATCACTTATGCTCATCACTATTTAAAATTACTGTATTTATTAGACCCACTGCTAGATTTATTATTATCTATCTAAATGTTAAAATATTTTGATAACTATTTTTCAATATAATTGTTTCTACCCTAATCTCACATTTTTATTTTATGCATTAAAAATATTGTTCTGAGAAGGGGATTTATAGATTTCAAAAGATTAACAGAGTTTAATGAAAAAGAAAAGCTATAATGAATCGCCAAATTCACCCAGACATTGCATTGTTAGGCATATACTCTAAGAAAGAGAGTGACAAAAAGGCCTCATATACACCAAAATATTTATAGCAGAGTTTTTTGTTCTAGCAAGAAATTGGGAAAAAAAAACCCAATGCCCATCAATTAGGGAATGGCTAAACTAATGATAGTATATGAATATAATAGAATATTATTATACCTTGAGAAACAATGCATGGAAAAACTTGCTATCAACTGATGCAAACTGAAGCAGAGCCAAGAACCTCAACAATATGAATGCAAAGAACAAAAATAAGAAAACTGAGACAAATGCTGTGAAAATGTAATAGCCTAGCTTGACCCTAGAAAAGACATTTGAGAAAGTATCTCCCTCCTCTTCTTTGTAGAATTAAGGAGACCGCAGGTATGGAAAATTACAGATAATGTCTAACTTTTTTGATGTGTTAGTTATTTTGTTGAGCGATATTTCTTCTCTTTTTTGTTTTTTTATAAGTGTTGATTCTATGGAAGGGTAGAGAAGGAAACACTGGGAAATATAAGTAGTATAAAAATAAGGGATAGCAGTACAAATTTTTTAAGATTAATTTATTTATTTTTAGTTTTCAACATTCATTTCCATAAGATTTTGAGTTACAAATTTTTTCCCCATCTCTCCCTCCTCTCTCCCCCCAAGATGGCAAAAAAAAAAAAATTAAGTTCTTTCTGACTAATTCAAATCACTTTTATTTAGGCTCATTTTCTCTCATTGTTTCATTTGTGAATTATCCTTGTAAGTTCTTCTTTTTCTATTCCTGAAACACTTAGTTTATCTTTACAAGCTAAATAGTAATGCTAATAATGATAACATAAGATTTAAAAAGTCTCCTAACAAACACTTTATAACATAGCACAAGGCCCATCACCCCAAGGAAGCTATTGAAAGAATAACTCTCATCAAAACAAAGAAAAAAAATAGATGGTGGTTCTCAGAGCATATGGTAAAGAGGTTTAAAAAAAAACTTACCAAAAAACTTCTAGAACAAACAGACATCACTTCACTGATCAATAGCCAATGAAGTACCAGAAGGTGAAACCTGTGAAATGGGTAAGATCCAAGAGTCTATCCAAAGAAACTCCACGGGCTTCAAAATATTCTTCAAAACTTAGCAAATTACATTGGAACTGGAACATCATCACAGACAGAAATGTTACTCACAATCACCCAGACATTATAATGATCCTTAAATATCTAGGAATCTTTTTAATAGATGTCACCATATCAAATACTTCCAATTGCCAAATGACATTGAGTAAAAAGTAAAATGTAGACTTAAGAGAAGAAACCAAAAGCATGTGAGAATGAGATGAGTTAAATTATCATCTTCATCGTCCCAATACTTTTACTCAATTATAAAAAGCAGTCATTCTGTTTGGGCACATCTGAGCAGTAATTCACAGATTAACTATAAACAAATAGTAACAAAATAGTGACTTGTCCCAGGATCATTTCTATCAAAATTCTATTGAAAAATATGAGAACAAGATGATAATGCTTAGCATTAATGTAGTACTTTATAGTTAGCAAAATATATTGCATACACTAACTAATTTGATATTCACAACAATCCTGTGAGGTAGAAGCTTTTCTTAAAAAATGAGGAAATTAAGGCTCAGAAAATCTAAGGCACTGGCACAGGGTTAGTTTTGTTTGTTTTTGTTTTTTGGAGGTGGGAAGGCAGGGCAATTGGGGTTAAGTGACTTGCCCAAGGTCACACAGTGTGTCAAGTGTCTGAAGTCAAATTTTCACTCAGGTCCTCCTGACTCCAGGGCTGGTGCTCCACTCACTGCATTTTGGCTGATGAGTATCTAAGGCAGTATTTGAACTCAGGCCTTTCAGACTCCTGTCTAGTGCTCTATCTACCAAACTACAATATCTCAGTCTAAATCTTACCTTACCCTACTTCATAGATGAGAGAAAGATCAAGAGTGGAGAGGGTTTAACTGTTTGGGAAGGCAATGTATTTATCAAAAGTCTTTGACATCATCCCACATTATCTGGGCTTTATTCCATTCTCTGATGGAGAAGTGGGCCTTCTTTTCATCAAGGCCAACCCTTTATATGTACTCTTGATAATATTGCCTCTCATATACACAAGAGATTGCACTTACAAGCATCTCCGCTCTCCTGATTCTTAGGTTTTCTCTACTGATGTCTTTCTTCCCTGGGGCTGATAATCACTCCCAGCATATCCTCTACCCTTAAGAAACTATCACTATCCCCTAACATCTTCTCAAACTATCTTGCTATATCATCTCCTCCCAATCAAACCAAATTCCGGAGGGGGAAAGCAATCACGGTTAAGTGATTTGCCTGGAGTCACAGAGCTAGTAAGCATCTGAGGCCAGACAGTCAAAACCCAGTTCCTCCTGACTTTGGGGTGGGTGCTCTGCTCACTACTCCACCTAGCTGCCCCAACTTCTGTACAGTCTTGTCTAAGTCATTTAATATCACTCTGCCTCAGTTTTCTCATCTGAAAAATAAGAATGACACATTTACTTCACCTACCCCTATAGGGCTATTACTGGTATAAATTGAGATAAATTACATTGAGCATTTTTTAACTGTGGAACACAGAGACAAGAAACCTGAGGAACCAGAATCCTCAATCATATTTGGCTCATCGTTTTCCCTCAAGCCCCACATCCAATAAGATGTCAAGTACTATTAATTCATCTACTATAATATCCCATCCATGCCCTTCAGCTCATGCTTTCAATACTATAGTTCATGTCCTCAGCACTTATCCTCTCACCTATTGTAATAGTTTTCCAATCAGAGCCAACTTACTGGAGCCAGTTTTAACCTTCTACATTTCATCCTTCATAGAACTGCCACATGTTTCAACAATAGGGCTAGCAGCTTCTGTGGGGGTGTAAGATCCAACCACAGCCAGCACCCAGAAAGCTGCCAACAGCACAGGTTCTTTTGATCTGCTTAACTAAGGAAAGCAAGGTGAAGGGGTTTGCAGGCTTACTTTAATTGAGCACACAAATCATTCACTTAGTTCAGGGAAAAAAGCCAGCACCCTTAATTTCAGAGCAAATTACAAACAAATTACAAACATCGACAGACAGAACAAATGCAGATTCATAGTTACCAACATCTAGGTTCAGCCTGGGAGCTCAGAACAAGGGCTACCCCGGAGTCATGAGCACCACCACTGCTGTGGAAATGAGCTCCAAGGAAGAGGAGGCCAACCCCTAGTTTTATATCTTTTTTGGTGTCAGGGGTGAGTTACACATGCGACTCACCCACGTGACCTAGAATTGTAACAAAGAGGAGACTTAAACCCACGTGGTCTAAAAGCCTCTGCTGTCCCAGACATGTAAACTAGGCCTTCCCTGCAGTTAGCCCTACCTTGGGCCCCACCTTAGTTGCCAATCCACACCCACATAGGTTTTACACCTAATAGGGGTTTGGGCCTGGGGCTTAGCGCTTAGTAAGACTCAATGAAATACACTAATTACTCAAAGCAAACAAAAGCCAAACTCTTCAAGGGCACTTGTTGAACTTAGTGCTAAGGAGCCCATTTTGCTTACCAACACACCACATAATCTACCTAAGGGCACAGATCTGACCGTGTTACTCTCCCAACTCAAAAACTTTAAATGGCTCCCTATTGTCCACTGAATAAAATGCAGATCTTTCAGCCCAGCACAAAGGGCCTCCACAATCTAGTTCCGGCCTACCTTTTCAGCTTTATTTCGTATTATTCTCCTTCAAGCACTCTGCTGGCAACAACTTAGACTACTAGTTGTTATCTCGTCTTATTTTGGCTTCATTCAACCAGGTCACCATTTTCCTAGAAAATAGTCTCTCCTCTCAGAAGATCATAGAATCATAGATTTAGTATTGGAAAGGAACTTGGAGGTCAAAATTCAATGTTCTGGGGGGGCAGAGTCAAGATGGCAGCTGGAAAGCAGGGACTAGCGTGAGCTCCCCACCAAGTCCCTCCAAAAAACTATGAAAAATGGCTTTGAACCAATTCTGGAACTGCAGAACCCACAGGGTAGCAGAGGGAAGCAGGGCTCCAGCCCAGGACAGCCTGGATAGTCTCTGGGTAAGGTCTATCCCGCACGGAGCTGGGAGCAGAGGGGAGCGGAGCTGAGCACGCGGACCGACCAGACCAGGAGCCAGGCAGAGGGTGCCCTGGCGCCCTGAATCAGTGAGCTGCAGCAGTTACCAGACTTCTCAACTCACAAACATCAAAGACAACAGAGTCAGTTAGTGGGAAATGCTACTGGGGACAGGGAGTTTGAGGTTCGGCCACCGCCCTAGGGGCAGAGGAGGTGGAGCAGCTACGGAACTACAGCTGCAGTTGCTTCTGGCCCCAGGCCCACCTGGTGAAGAGGCTGCTGAAGATCTAAGTCCAGTCCAGGTTGGGGGTTCTTGGGGAAGGAGGAGTGCTGGTAAGGCGGAGCTGGCACATCCCCCCAAGAGTGGAACATAGAACTACAAGCAGTCATACCCCACTGAAAAACTCAAGGGTCAAGGAAGTTGTCTGGGAACAGGCAGCAAAAACACACCCAGATTCAGTCTCAGACTTTGGAATTCTTCTTTGGTGACAAAGAAGACCAAAACATACAGCCAAAAGAAGTCAACAAAGTAAAAGAGCCTACAACAAAAGCCTCATGGAAGACCTCAAAAAGAATTTGGAAAAGAAAGTTAGAGAAGTAGAGGAAAAATTGGGAAGAGAAATGAGAAGGATGCAAGAAAACCATGAAAAGGGGGCGGAGCCAAGATGGCGACTGGAAAGCAGTAACTGGCGTGAGCTCCCCACCAAGTCCCTCCAAAAACCTATGAAAAAATGGCTCTGAACCAATTCTAGAACTGCAGAACCCACAAAGGGGCAGAGGGAAGCAGGGCTCCAGCCCAGGTCAGCCTGGATGGTCTCGGGGTAAGGTCTGTCCCGAACAGAACTCCC
>CM053624.1:211942820-211967630 GCA_028646595.1 Phalanger gymnotis
GCAATGGGGCATAGAGATTTATCTTGCCCTACAAGAAAGGAAGGGAAAGGGGAATGGGAAGGGAATGGGGCGACGGAGGGGAGGGCAGACTGGGGAACAGGGCAACCAGAGTGTACCCCATCTTGGAGTTGGGGGGGGAGGAAATGGAGAGAAAATTTGTAATTCAAACGCCAATGAAAATCAATGCTGAAAACCAAACATGTCAAAAATAAATTAAAATAAAAAAATAAATAACCGTTAAAAAAAAGAAATAAAAAAATTTAAAAAAAAAAGAAAATCAATGCTGAAAACTAAATATGTTAAATAAAATTTATAAAAAAAAAGAATTCAACGTTCTTACTTTTTTTGATGGAGGCTGAAGCACAGAATGGTAAGTGACTTGCCCAACATCGCATAGCTAGTGAGTGTCTGCAGGGAGATCTGAACCCAAGTCTTCCTGACTCCAAGTTCAGTTACTATTCCATTATATTGTAATGCTTCCACACCTATCCACATTTTTCTCTGCATTTAGGCGTCAACTTAGGTGCCACATCCACCCTGAAGTCTTGCCTGGTCCCCCTTCCTCCTTAATTCTTATTCAGACACTTTGTCTCTCTCCTTGGCTCGAGTCACAAACAACCTACCATGAATCAAATATGTCTATGTTCACTCTATATCCAATCATCACCACCACTGCTACCCTCCCAAATGAATTCTTTGAGGGCAGGGATTGTGTGATCAGTTGTCTTTGAATTCCCAGCATCTAACACAGTGAATTGCACATTGTAGTTGTTTAGTAAGTTCTTGTTGAACTTTAATTGCATTTAAAATATTATAATGGATGCTTCAAAACCTACAACTTATTTAAATCAGTGGCAGAATTGGGAGTTGCCCTCCCAGGTCCCATGGTTATGGCAGATGTAAAACCTCCTGAGATACACTGCCTTGCAATTCAATAGCTATGCCCTACTTATCTCACTAGCTAGATGTTTTTTGGAGACCATAATGCACTACTGAATAAATTCTGCAGCATAGAAATGGTGGGAATTGCCTACCTAGAAAGACTGGAACCTTCAAGAATATAGCAAAGAAACTCTAGAACAAACCCCATTCATCCACACAGCTAGAAGCCACTCAACTCAGGTTGTTGTTGTTGTATCATTTCAGCCATGTCTGACTCTTGGTGGCCCCATTTGGGATTTTCTTAGCAAAGATACCAGAGTGGCTTGCCATTTACTTTTCCAGCTCATTTTATAAATGTGGAAACTGAGGCAAGCAGGATTAAGTAACTTGCCCAAAGTCACACAGCTTATAAGTCTGAGGCTAGATTTGAACTCAGGAAAATGAGTCTTCATGACTCCAGGATGGAACTCTACTACACCAATAGCTGCCTTCAACTCCAGTAGAGCCAATAAATAAACAAGTGCAGTTGGAGCATTCTAACCAGATAAAAGTATTCCCTAGTAAGAGAGTATACCTATGGCAAATATAGGTATACTCCTATGTCCCAAAAGTGAGACTGACACAGCTTCATCTATTTCTCATTCAATGTTTTTCAGAGTCAGAAAGTAGCCTACTTGCCAAACTTTATCTCTCATAAGTACAAATATAAATCCAACACACACTTATTAAGTATATATTGTGTCCCAAGAACACAAGGGAAGATTAAAAAAAAAAAGCTTTCATTAAATTTAAAATTTTGGAAGTAGATGCAACATCAAGATAACTATAAAAACAATACTACATAATAAGGGCATTTAGGAAATCAAAATACCATATGAAGCCTAAAGGAGACAATCATTACCAGTTTGGGGAGGCAAGGATCAATGGAGCATTAAATTGAAGAAGTGGCGTTGGGCTTTGGCTTTAAATAACAGGGAGCAATATAACATTAGAAAAGGTGGAAGGATACATTCTGGGTATAAAAGGGCTTTGTCTGCCCTCTAGGTTGGGTAAGGATCTAAACACTTATTGGGAATGCTGAAAACTATAGTCCTCAAAAGCCCCAAAGAGACTGGAGCTGTTAAGATCACTGAACTTCTGGTGGCACATGGAAGTTTTTGAATCATTCTGTAACAGGGCAGAACAAGGCAATATGGGAAGACAGTCAGACAACATAGTGTGCAATGAGGCAGTAGCTCAGAAAGAAGGAATCATCATTAATTCATCTACCATAATATCATATCCATGTTCTTCTACTCATACATCCAATACTTTAGTTCAGTTCCTCAGAACTTATCTCCTGACCTGTTGTAAGCAGCACTGGAACAAGTGGTGGATAATTGACCTGAGGACTGACAATAGGCATTAATGTAGCTAGAGATGCCTCTGATCATCAATTTGACTGTTGAAAGACCTCTGTACAGAAGTATATCTAAACTATTTCCCTCTCAAAGATCACTGGAACTGGTAACATATCAAAACTGCCCCTTTCCTACGTTCATTTATTTCTACCTGCAATTTGTAGGTGTTTTACCTCCAAGTTTCTTATATTCTTTTATAATTACTGATACAGTTTGTGTCTTTGAAAGTGCTTTCCTTTGTACAACAGCTATGATCAGTTATAAATGCTTCGTACTGTATTTCTATTTCACTCATGTTGGGCAAATGCCACTGGAGGATACCACAGGCTAGTTAGAAATTCTCAGAACTTAAATAGGTCAGAAATCTAAATCTCTGTCCAAACACTAGAAATTTTCCTAGGTGGAGGCTCAGTGAACTATATGGGAGAGAATTTACAGTTATAATTTAATTCATAACTTCACCTTCTATAAAATCCCATAAAATACCAGAAAAAGTGATCCCTTTGGAAACTGAGGATCATTTTGTCCTAGGCTATGCCAAGTCTTTGTTGTATCCACTTAAACAAGCAGCTCAGTGGAGCAGAAATGGATGAGCAGTCATGTTTTTACTTTGACCTCCCTCTAGAATTTGGGAGTAAGATTCAAATTCTCAAAAATCACACTTTCTCTTCCCATATTGTGACAGAAGAGTTACCTCTTGTGGCTGCTGTGAGAATCAAATGAGATAACTGTAAAGTGCTTTGAACAGTGTTTGGCACACAGTAAGCACTATGTAAATATTTATTGTAGTTACTGCTGCTGATGCTGCTGGTGCTGCTGGTGCTACTGGTGCTACTGTCATCGTGGTTATTGTCATTATTCCTTCAGACTTCAGCTAAAATCTCATTTTCTGTAAGAAGCTTTCCTGGTCTTTCTTAAAATTAATTAATTCCCTCTTTAGTCCATTTTAACAATTTTTTATGGAAAATGAGAAGAAAGCAAGCTATAGTCTAACTCACACTCTAGATTTGGGGAGAGCAAGCAACTCTTCTTTGTATATAGTATTAGTTTTGCTACTCTGTCTCCCTGTTAGACATTAGTAAGCTCCCTAAGAGCAAGAAATACTTTTGTCTTTCTTTGAATCCCCAGTACTTAGCACAGATCATAGAACATAGTAGGTGTTTAATAAATGCTTGTTGGCTTGACTTCATTTTACCATAAAAGTCATTGATAAGTGGTAAATTACATGCTCATAAGTTTGCTAATTACCAGTCCTTTCAAAAGTTTTACAAGCACACTTTCTATATGCTTTGGAAGTGAATTAGATATCTATCATCATCACCACCATTTAGTCAAGAAAGAATCAAAAGTATAAGTTGTCACAAATCTTAGTTTAGTTTTAAAACTGCATTAAGACTATTGTAAAATACAAGTTTCATGGTGAGGACTATTTTTAATTTTTGCCTTTGAATCTCAGAACCTAGCATAATGCTTCGCACATGGTAAGTGCATAATAAATATTACCTATGTAACCTTTTCAAGTCATTTCACATATTTCCTCATCTGAAAATGAATGAGTTGTATTAGATTAATCCTAAGATACCTTCCAGCACTAATATACTATATATGTATGATACTATAATCCTAGGGTACAGTCTAAAAAGATTACTAGGTTGAAGCTTAAGGAACCGTGGTGCTCTCCAACTAGGAAGAATTGGTTGCTAGAGTGGAAATAAAGGGAGTCTTGTGGCTCCATTTCAGGATTTTTTTTTAATAGAAAAAGAAAAGAATGCCAGGCATAAGTCTCACACACATCCTAGATTGGAGAGAGCAGGTTTCAACGGTTTTGAAGAAAAGATTCTTAGGATCAGATGGACCAAAATTCTACAGTGGGAGTGAACCCAGGAAGAACAGCAAGCTATCAAAAAGAAAACTGATAGGACAAAAAGGGAAACAATTCTGAGGAGGAGGAAGTGGAGGTAACGTTATCTAACAAAACTGAACTGCCTGCACAGTGAACTCACCAACCGACTAAGCAGTTTAAAAAGTGATCTCGAAGAAGGAATGTGAATGGGAAGAGGATAAAGACAAGTGTGTATCATGAGTGCGATGAACAGGATCTGGATTGCTACAGCCCAAAACAAGCAGAGCATGGATACGAAAACTAAGGACAACGAAAAATAAAGGAGCTTTCTTGGTGAAATTGAATACAAAAGGATCAGAAAAGCAAAAGGATGACCCATTAGGGGGAATAAGATGATCATCAACAGAGAAAAGGTAAGACAACCCAATTTTTACTTTGCTTCAGTTTTCTCTGAAAAGAGAATGATCTTTAGATTGGAAAAGGATGGAACAAAAGTAGCCAAAAGGGAATTCACAATCAAGCTAAGTAGGGAGACAAAGAGAGCACTCCTAGATGAGTTCAAGTTACCAGACTCAGATGAGCAACATCACATAAACCTGAAATGGCTAATGGATGTGACTGTTGAGCTACTATTAGTGATTTTTAGAATACCATGAAGAACTATGGAGCTATGGTCCCAAATTTCAAAAAAATCAAGAAAAAAGCATCTGCAAACCAGAAGTCAATACATCTGAATTCAATTCCAGGCACAAGTCTAAGATGCATTATTAATGGTATGGTTAGTGAGCAATTAGAAAAGGATATAGTTATCACAAAGAGATGACGTGGCTTCATCAAGAAGAAATAAAACCAAATTAACCTCAATCCACTTACTGACAGTGATAAAAAAAAAAAGGGGGGGGAGTTTACAAATAATTTATTGGATTTAGAAGCAGAAAACTAGGAATCAAATTCCAAATCTATTACTAACTATTATGGCGGCCCTTAGACAAATCACTTAAGCTCTCTAGACTTCAATTTCCTAATCTGTTAAATAAGAAAGTTGGACCACATGACCTCTAGCATCTCTTTAAGTCCTAAATCTGTGATCCTATCATTCTGTGATTTTAATAAACCAAAAGAGTCTCACAATCTTTTGATGCTCATGCTCTCTTAGACAAATATTAAAGTTCCAGTGGTGGAGAACCTGCAGCCTGAAGGCCCAAACTTCAAATTCAGTCAAATTCACATTCAGTCAAAGGTCCATACCTGAGGACCTGGAGGGCCACGTGTGGCCTTCAGGCCACAGGTTCCCCACCTCTGGAAACAATGAAAAAGTTAGAATTTAGAATTGGCTGAATGGCCTCAGCCAAAAGAATAGTCATTAATGGAGTGATGTCAGCTTGAAAGCAGATCTCAATTGAGGTGTCCAAGACATTTAGACTGGCTCTGTACTTTTTATCACTTTCATCTGTGATTTGGATAAAGGTGCAAGTGGCCTGCCTATCAAAATTTCAGAGGATATAGAACTTAGAGGGATAGCTAAAGCACTGAATGACATTCCAGATCCAAAAAGATCTTTAACAGGTTAGAACCTTGAACCAAATCTATTAAGATGAAATTCAGTAGGGATAAATTAGGTTCAAGAAATAAACATCACCAGTGCAAGATGGGGAAGAACCATCTAGCACAGAGATTGTCTGCTAAAAAGCACAGTGTACTGTGAGCTAATTATGAGGCAAGAATGAAATGAAATTAAATAAAAGCCAATGAAATCTAAAGTTTCACTGAGATCTCCAGTATGCAAGACTAAAGGGGGAAAATGCCTCTTTACCCTGTTCTAATAAAACTATATCTGCAGTAGTGAATTCAAATCTGGTCACCACATTTCAGGACTGGCACTGATAAGCTGAAGAAAATGCAGAAGAGAGTAATCAGGATGATGAAGGCCCTCAAGATCACATCATATGAAGACCAGATAAAAACAACAGTGGCCTGGAGAAGAAAAGACTTGGTGAAGCACGGAAGCTGCCTTTGAGCACTTCAAGGACTTTCATATAGAAGAAACATTTGGCTTTTTCTCCTTGGCCAGAGAGGTAAAACACTGGAACAACGGATGAAAGCTTCAAAGAGGCAAATTTGAGCTTGGTGTAAGGGGAAATTATCTAACAATTACAGCCGTGCAATTAACAAATCATTTTTGAAAGAGCTAAAACTATCAACAACCACATGAAAATTATTCTTAATCACTAATAAGAGAAATGCACATTGAAATTACTCTGAGGTTTTCAGCTCACATCCATCAAATTGGCAAAGATTATAAAAGATCTAAATAGTCAATGTTGGAGGAGTTGTGGGAAGAGAAACACATTAATACAGTAACAGTAGGCCTATAAATTGTTCCCACCATCCAGAAAGCAATTTGGAATTATGGGAGAAAAGTCACTAAATTCTTCATGCCCTTTGACCCAACGATTCTACTACTAAGAAAAAATATGTAAAAGATAGATCAAAGACAGAATGAAAGACCCTATTTGTAGAAAAGACTCATAGCAGTACTCTTTTTTTGGTAGGAAAAGAAGAATTAAAAAAGGAATGCTTACCAGCTGGGAAATGACTAAACAAATTATGGAATATATATGAAAATTAAAATGGCTACTGTAATGAATAAAACCTCCAAAAGACGGTTTCCAGGTAATTAATAATCAATTTATTAATTAGGCTATAATCAATAAATTGGTGATGAGTGGTCTCTCTCCATAACCAAAGACAACAAGGGAGGCTCTTAAACACCTTAAATCCAGAGTGTGCTTTCTGACAGTGAACTCTCCTGACAAGTTAAATTCAAGCCTGATTGGTGGACATTTAATAAAGAGGTAAGCTAACAGTCTTCAGCTCCTCCTGCTGAGAACATGGCTTGATCATGAGGCTAAGCAACAAAACATCTGGATAGGAGAAGCCATTTCCATCTGGATCTCTCAGGCCAGTTTTCTCCTTCATGAGCCGGGTCACTGGAAAACTCCAATGGAGAGGATCAAGGACAAGGACACATATCCCAGGGAAAAGATACATCTGAGGCTGACTTTTCTTTACATAGTAAATAAAAAGTAAGGGTCCCTGCCCAAGTAGATGTCCTGGGGCTGGGAGATTATCTCATTGTTACACTCTAAAACCCTAGCTCAGAAGTTGGGTGCTAACAGAAATAGGAGGAAAAGGAAAGATCACAAATTACTAATTAGAAATTAATACAGTAGCATAATGTTAATTTCTCTCAAGTATCATAAAAATGATGGGGTTAAAAAAATTCAAAGAAAGATGGAAGGATTGATATGAACTGACATAGCATGAAAACATTAGAATCAAACAAATAACATGCAAATTGACTACAAAAATTGTAAATGAAGAGAAGTGTAAAAGCAAAATGAAACTGATTATAACAACCAATCTTAGTCCCCACAAACTGATAAAGAAACATACTGCCCTCTGTCACAAGAGAGGAAGAGGACAGTGAGTGTAGAATGTTGCACATGCTATCAGATGTTAACACTGTGTTGGCTGGTTTTTCTCAATTGTTTTTATTTGTTAGGGGAATGAATGCCACTCATTGGGAAGATAGGTACTTTTATTATCTTCATTGAACAGTTGAGCAAAACAGAGGTTAAATGACTTGTCCAGGATCACCCAACTTACAAGTATCCGAGGCCATATTCGAATTCAACTCTTCACAATATCAAGTCCAGTGTTCTATACACTAAACAGCCCAGCTTCCTCTTCCCTTAAAAAAAAAAACTGCATTTATGTTGTATATATTGTATAAATATTTGTATATATTATATGTATATGTTTAATGTATTAAGCAGGATGTAATGTCATTAATATTAATATAATTTTAAATATATAGATTTAATGTACTAAATATAATTTAATGTTATTGTTTAATATTAATTTAACTATATATTTTAATATATGCTTAAATATATATTTGTATATATTACATAAATGCTTTGAATATATTTTGTATGGAATGTTCAGGGAGGAATAGCATCCTTGGCATGCAGGGTTGCCCGGCCCTTTTCAGAACTGCTCATCCACCTTTGGTGTACACCTGTCACCCAACTCTCACCTGTGGCTGGTACAACAGCCACATGCCAGTAAATCATATTGACAGATGGTCTACTCTAAACCATGTCGAGGGTCAAGTTATGGGGATGTCTACCCCAAGCATGTGAAGACTTCCCCCAGTGGAATGGGTGGATGAAAACAATTTGTTCCAAAAGACATGAAAACAGCTGAAGCAGGAGCTAAGAAGCCCATGGAGCTTGTTCAGACACTGAAGATGCCAAGGTCATCCACTGCATTCTGGGCCATCACCAGTAATGCTGACTTTTGTCTTATCACTGGACTAGGATGACTAGAACAGAGAGTGAGGCTAACAACTTGATGCAACTCTGCCTAGCTCCAATCCAATTCACAGGAAAGTCAAGATATTGCAGCATGATGTCTTCGGTCCTCTTTGAATATGAAGGACAAACAACAACATTTTGTATATACTTATATGTGTATATATTCTTTCCTCCCAAAACAATATAAACTTCTTATGAACAGACACAATTTCATCATTTCTTTATATCCTCAGAGGCTAGCATGGTTTCTGACACATTTTAGCCTCTTAATAAGTGCTTGACAATTAATTATATCTGGAATAGTGGTTTCTGGCTGTGATACAAAAACAAAAGGCATCAACAAAAGTTTTGGGGGGCTTTTGTTGTTGTTTCCATTAGAGCTTTCCAAAAATGAAATGGGAGGCCCAAAGCAATAAAGCGTTCTCTCATGGAGTCTTCAGTCATTTCTCAAGTACACCATTGAAGGGACTCTAGATCAGTTACATGTTGGACTAGACCACTGCTGAAGTCCCGTGCAATGCATAATATCCAGCAAAGGCCACTCAGGGCAGAGAGGTTAAGAGTCTGAATTTCCATTCCGGCCTGACTATATCTAGTGCTCTTTCTCCTGGCCCAAAGGAATTGAAGCAGAATACAACTCAGACCCATTCCGCCATAAATCATGGCAAATGGCCCTCCCTCATGTTCCTTCTCTAGCCCCAGCCCCCACCCTTCACCCCCTTCATTCCTCCTACAGCACGGGTCAGGATCTCTGTCAGTTCTTATCACTGTCACAAAGCAAACTGGAGAGACACAGCAGAGGCCTCAGTTACATGTGCACCCAGGCACCCTGCTCTGCCTCACCTCCTCCCCGTATTGCTCTCATCTTTCTTCCTGTACTTGCACAGATTCACCAAGTGCCTGACTGATAGGACCCCAGACCTCTCCTATAACCCAATGAACCTGGAACCCTGAGATCACCCTCCCTTCTCAATTCATTTGCAGGAAGAGAGGTTCTCCCCTCCTCTCCCTGCTTCACTTCAGGATTACATTTAGGAAGCCAATGTGACCTATTTAGGCTCTGACCTAGTTACAGCAGAAGCACCAATTGCAAACACCCTAGAAAGAGAGAGAGAGAGAGAGAGAGAGAGAGAGAGAGAGAGAGAGAGAGAGAGAGAGAGAGAGAAGGGAAGTACTAAGAACAACAACAAAATTAACTAGTTTTAATGGAAAGAAATGACAAGGAAGAACACATTACTGCTTTAAAAAAACTGTGCTGAAGGACAGCATTTACAGAAAACTTGGAGACAGCTAAGCAATTCTGTTTGGCACCTGGATGGTCCCCTGCATTTGCTAACTTTTTAAGTGGCTCATTTTACTTTACTCTGCTAAAAAAACAACTCTTGGCCAAACAGTTCTAAGCAGCCTGTGGAAGTGGTTTCCTAAAAAGAAATGTATCAACCTATAGCATAGATGAAAAAACTGAGGATCCACAGTGGGGAGTTTTTAGTTCAGGTGACTGAGGTAGATCTAGCGAAAAATGGGATTTGATTTCAAGTATCCTAACTTTTGAGGAGATTGGAATAGATTGTTTGATTTCAGTGCTCTTGGATTTTTAGGAGATTAAACTAAATCTCTAAATTCCCCTTTATCTCTAACATTCCATACATCTACAATCCCACAAGCTAGCTTGGAGTCTATACAGGCTACCCAGAAGGAGAAGGTAATCCCTTTCATCCCAACACCATAACACCCAAAGCATCACAAATAGATTGAAGGAATCCTGTAGTGCTTCTGTCAGTAACAATGAACTGCAGCCAGTTACCAACCAGGACAGATACAGAAAGGTTTAGCTCATCCCTGTGCTGACTGGCAAGCAAGATCTTCATCAATGCCAAGGGTAGAAGGAAACAGGATGGAGGGAAGGGGCAAATCTGCTCAAATCAGATTGGCTGAGGTGCAGAATAATCCACCCTAGAAAGGGACTTAAAATATGCAACACATACCCAGAATAAAGTGAGCTGAAACTACAGAACAATACATGAATATCAAAAGTATTATAAAGATAAACGACTATGAAAGACGAAAGAACTCTTATCAATATATTGACCAACTTCCATTCCTCATCGTGGAAGACTCATGATAAAATATTTTAGAAGATGGACTAGGGATGCAAACTGAAATGAACCTTTTGAGACATAAACAAAGTAGGAATCCTGGGGATTTTTTGACTCTGCAGATTTTTCAAAAGGGTTTTCTTTTTCTTTATCTAAAGGGACTGGGAAGTGGAAAAGAGAGAAAGTGGATCTTTGTTCACTGAAAAAACAACAGAATTAAGTTTTTTAAAAGCACATTTACAACACAAAGATATACAAAGGCTCCTCAGCTGCCTTAAAATATTCTACCCATTCGAGTTTCCTTCCAGCCTGCCTCATCTGACCCGGGAGGATTATACTTTGTTCATCCTTTGATACATTTTTTTTTATTCATTCATTTGTTCACTCATTCATTCATTTTTATTCATTTACTCATATTCAGTCATTCACTAAGTAATTCAGCTATTCATTAACTCATTCATTCACTTACTTTTTTACTCATTCAAACAATAAGCATGTGCTCACTCTACACCACAACTCAACACTTCTAAACCAGCCCAATCCAAAAGCTTCCTCCATCCCTAAAGAATGAGAGAGGTGTCAAAGAAAGAGAAGTAAAACAGTGCTTTGTGTATCCTATAAATTTACTGGATGTTATTTGAACTGAGATGAGCTGAGCTGAGTTCAACCGGAAAGCACTTAAACTGAAATGAATCAGTCAGTGAACTAGCATTTGTGAAACACACAGCTAAGCTTTGCGCTGAGCTTCAGAGACCCAAAGAAAGTCAAGAGACAGTCTTTGCTCTAAAGAAGCTCACAATCTAATGGCAAAGACAACAAATTTCACCAAATAAGTATAAAAAGATTCATACAAAATAATCTGGAGAAAATCAAGAGAAGGAGGGCACTAGCATTAGAGGAGATTGGAGAGACTTCTTGCGAGACGTCCAGGTTTACATCTCTAGCTGCCTGTTGGACACCTTGGACTGGATGTGTCATAGACAACAAACTCAATGTAACCAAAACTGAATTCACTATCTCAACGCCCCACAAATCCTCCTCTCTTCCTAACTTATTGTAGAGGGTACCAGCATCCTTCCAGTCACCCAGACTCATAGTTTAAGATTTTTGAATCCTTGAATTCCTTTTGAATCTTTGAATCTTCACTCTCTCTCACACACACTCACATCAAGTCTGTTGCTAAGGCTTGTCAATTTTACCTTCATGACATCTCTCTCACATTACCCTTCTGTCCTCTGACACTGCCATGATGAAAGCCCTCATCACCTAACTCCTGTTCCTGCTGTTTTTGCTGTTAAGCCATTTCAGTTTTTCAGTTGTGTCTGACTCCCCGTGACCCTATTTGGGGTTTTCTTGGCAAAAACATTGGAGTACTTTATCATTTCCTTCTTCAGTTCAGTTTACAGGTGAGAAAACTGAGGCGAATAGGATTTAGTGACTTGCCCAGGGTCACACAGCTAGAAAGTGTCTGAGACCAGATTTGAACTTGGGAAGATGAGTCTTCTTGACTCCAGGCCAGGCACTCTATCCACTGAGCCACCTAGCTGTCCATCACCTAACACTTGGACTATTATAATAACCTGCTAATTGGTATCTCTTCCAAAAGTCTCTCCTCACTTCCACCTATTCTCCACTTAGCTGTCAGAGTGATCTTCCTAAATACAGAAGATTACCATGTCACTCCCCCTCATCCAAGTCAATAAGGTCTAGTGGCTCCCCCTGCCTTCAGGATCCAATTCAGAATCTTCTGTTTGGCATTCAAAGTCCTTCGTGACCTCATCCCACCCACCTTTCTAATTTCAGACATTGACATTTCCTCCTAAGATTCCTCCTAAGACATTCTCTTCAATCTAAAGACACTTCACTTCCTCGCTCCTCCTGGAACAATAAGGGGAAAGGAATAAGCATTTATATAGCATCTACTATATGCCAGGCACTATGCTAAGCTCTTTCTACAAATATCTTGATTGATTCTCAACAACAACCTTGTGCTATTATTATCCACATTTTACAACTGGAGAAACTGAGGAAAATAGAAGACGAGTAACTTGCCCAGGGTCACACAGCTAGTAAGTGTCTGAGACCAGACTTGTACTCAGGTCTTCCTGATACCAGGCCCAGAACTCTATCTGTTACACCATGAGATCCTTGAGACAAGACATTCCACCTCTCAACTCAGGATGCTTTCGCTGGCTAACACTGCTGACTGAAATGTTCTCTCTCCTGATCTGTCTCCTGGCTTCCATAGCACCCTTCAAGCCCCAGCTAAAAGCTCATCTTCTTCAAGAAGCCTTTTCTGATGCTTCTTAATGCTAGTGCCTTCCATATATTAATTATCTCCAGTTTATCCTGTATTTAATCTGTTTATTCATAACTGTCTGAATGTTGTCTCTCCCATTAGTGAATTCCTTGAGAGGAGGCACTGTCTTTTATCTTTCTATGTATCATCAATGTTTTTTAGCACAGTGCCTGGCACATAGCTGGCACTTTAAAATGTTACTGTTAACTAACTGACAGAAGATGGGACTTTAGCTGAGATTTAAAGGAAGTCGGGGAAGCTGAGGGTAGAGTCACCTCCTTAGACTCAACCTAGTTATTCTATCCCATAGTGCATTGTAGGCTACACTAGTCTAGGTCCATCCGGGAATTGGTTGTTGTTGTTGTTTTCCAAGATGGAACAAACCAACCAAATTCAGTTCAAATGTAGATTCTGAAAGTATCAAAGTAAAGGTGGGAGTCATGAACCATAGCACACTTTCGCCCTCCACTCTCTCTCCAAGTCTGTCCAAGTTCATATTCATTGTTTCTATAATGCCAGCTACCAATCTCATCCTCTGCCATCCCTTTTTCCTTTTCCCTTCAGTCTTTCCCAACATCAGAGTCTTTTCCAATGAGTCCCATCTTCTCATTATGTGGCCAAAGTATTTAAGCTTCAGCTTCAGTGTTTGACCTTCCAATGAATAGCCTGAATTAATTTCTTTAAATATTGACTGATTTGATCTCTTGGCTTTCCAAGGGACTCTCAAAAGGCTTTTCCAGCACCATCAATTAAGTGCCAGTTCTGCCATGCTAAGCTTTCCTTACAGTCTAACTCTCACAGCCAAAAATTGCTACTGGAAAAACCACAGCTTTAACTATACAGACCTTTGTCAACAATGTGATGTCTCTGCTTTTTAGTATGCTGTCCAGATTTGCCATAGCTTTCTTTCAAAGGAGCAAGCATCTTTTAATTTCATGGCTGCAATCACTATCTACAGTAAACTTTGAGACCAGGAATATAAAAGCTGACACTGCTTCCATTTCTTCTCCTTTGATTTGCCAGGAAGCAAAGGGACCAGTTGCCAAGATCTTAGTTTTTTGGGGAATGAAGCACTGGGCCATTTCAAGGCATTTCAACATGAATAAACATCAGATATTTTATTGAAATGCACAAAAAATTTGAAAATAAAGTATCTTCAAGAATGATTGAACAAAGTGATATATTAATGGAATTGAATATCATTATTCCATTAAAATGACAATGAATTCAGAGACATATGGGAAGATTTCTATGAACTGTTGAAGAGTGAGGAAAGAAAATGCTGAAGAATATGCCAAATGACCACAATAATATGAAGGCAAATGAAACTAAAAGGAAATCCAGCTCTAATTAAGTGCAAGGACTCAGCAGGGTTCTGGAGAAGAGGTGATGAAACCCATTTCTTCTCCTCTTTAGAGAAGAAGAGGACAAGGATTGAGGAATACTGTAAATGCAGATAGAATCACTTTGTAGGCTAGTTAGTATGGCTTAAGTGTCTTTATTTCTAAGAAGGATTCAGTGTGTGTGGACTAAATAAAGAAATGACTGTGGTATAAAAAAAGACATTAATAAAATGCTTTGAAATAAATGCTTAAATCAGGACTTCTTACCTCATTACAAAGTGTTATTTAATGTCAGGTTTTTTCTGGCTCTGTTCTGGCTGCTGTACACATGGCTCATACCCTCCAGTTGGTTACAATTTAATTCACTTCAAGAGTTCAGAGACAGGGGGTTTTCAATGGTCAAAATATAGCTACATAATAATTAGGCTTGGGCTGTCGACACATACACATAATAGAAACAGGAACTTGGGCAAGGTGAATAGAGAACACTAACTCTGCCACAATGGGTCTCCTTTTGTGCAGGCTCAATCTCATTAGGCCCTAAGTCAAATAAGATCTTGGAGGCAAGTGAGAAAGTCTAACTATATTAAGGAAAATAATTGGAAAATGATTCCTTGAAGCAGCTCTGATACAGTAGAGCAAGCAATGGGTCTGGAGTCAGGAAGACTTGAATACAAATCTACCCTCATATATTTACTAGCTATGTGACCCTGGGCAAGTCATTTGATCTCTGTCTGCCTTAGTTTCCTACACTGTAAAATGAGGATAATAATATTGCCTACCTCCAAGGTTGTTGTAAGGATCAAATGAAATAGAATCTATAAAGTGCTTAGCATGGTTCCTTGCACAGACCAGGAGCTTAAAAAATGTTTGTTCTCACCTACACCTAGTAGACATAGGCATGAAAAGGAGAGAGCTAATATTTGTCTGAGAACACTGTGCTGCACTTTTGTCAGATGGCTAAAGTACCTGTACCTAGAACTATAAGCCTGACCTTATTAGGGCAAGTTCTGGCCACCATACCTTAGCAAACTAAAGGTTCCTGGAAAAGTGTGGCCTCTGTTAATGGAGGAGATAGTCTATAGCTATTTCTTAGTATTTTATTTCTTTAAATGACTCTGCTTTAAACTAATGTGCCCTTTCTCTGCCAAGAAAAAAAGTAGATACATCAGTGGGAGCTTGAGAGTTATTGTTTTGAGTGAATATTGCCCTACAAAGAACTTGGAATAAAAGTAGCTATTCTGGAGACCCCACATTTAAAGTGGGTAGGGAGGGATGGATGCCACAAGTCTTATAAAAATTTATGAAGCACCTACTATGTGCAGAGCACAATACTAAGTGCTTTGTGCAATAAATAATGTAGATGCAAAATGTTTTGCCCTCACAGCTATGGTTCATGGATGTATTTTAAGATCTAGAAAGATTGGTGGTAGTTGCCTGTGCCCTAGTGGGCTAAATGCAACCAATGTGCCTTTTGGTAGATTCTAATATTAGCAGAATATTCTGAACTGGGTAAATCTCTGGAGATCAGAAAGGTAAAGATAACCAATTGGTCTTGTCAGGAAAACATCCTTGATTTGGGCACATTTCTATTTCTCTCAGTTAGTATTCCAAACAATGGGAAGGTAGGCAGGGACCCATATTTAGTGGGTTTTTTTTTTTCCTTTCCCTCCAGTTACTTGGTATGCTATAACTATATTTGGCATCATTATCCTCCTCCAACACTGAAATCCACATCAAATTCAATGGCCATCAAAGTAGGCCAGGTAAAGATAACAGAAGGCAGACAAGCATGGAGCATGCTGGATATACTACATTCCAGGGTCGTACCTTCCCATTCCTAATGTTCTGAGCTCTACTTTCAGATGCCCCTCTCAGTGGCTCTTGGATAGATTCCAGAATCACATCCAATGAAGTTATCTTCCCCTTGAGACTAGAGAGAAAAGGAGAACAAGGAAAATTGGGGAATTCAGAGGAAAAAAGACAGCAGAGAATCAGGGCAGAGGAAGAGAAGTCTCACAAATTCTCAAAACACCTACAAGTAGACAAAGGCCTGAAAACCAGCAGAGGGTGAGATGCTTGCCAGAGATACAAGCTGTGAATTAGACTGGAAGCTAAGCCAGCCCAGTATGATATTACATCCCTTTAACATACCTTATTCAGTCCCTTTACTCTGAGGGACTCTCACCAACTCATGGGGCAATAGTTTGTACTGGGGGTTGCATTTTGGAAAGGGCTAGAGAATATCAAGAAAAAAGCAACTAGAATGATAAAAGGTCTTGAGGTCATGGCACAAGGGGATTAGTTGAAGAAACTGAGTGGAAAGAAGGAAAGTTATCCTAGGGAAGAAAAAAATTAGGAGGGAACACGATAGTAATCTTCAAAAATTTAAGGATTACTGTATGGAAGAAGGATTCAACTGATTTTGCTTAGCCCTAGAGCAAAGAAATGGGATCAGTGGTTTGTAGATAATAAAGGCAAATTTAGCTTTGACACAACAGAAAAAATAGGCTTAAGAATTATTACTCAAGTGGAAGGCACTTCCTTGAGTAGTAGTGTTTCCCAGTGACTGCTCAAAGACTACTTGTCAGATGTTGTAAAGCACAACGTCTCAGTTATGGGATAGACTAGATGCCTCATGAGGTCCCAACAGACTCTGGAATTAAAAGAAGACTTGAAAAAAATAAGTTCCTGAGCTAAAAGTGTGAGCCAGTAGCCTATTATTGACCACTTACTTCTATAATCAATCCATTCCTCATTTCTCTTCACATTTACAGAAATTGGCTCTTTATTAAGCAAAAGGCTAGAACCTTATTTTTCAAATGTTTGGGGGTGGGAGCAAGGTGATTCTAGCTACCATCTGGCAAAGAAGACACCATTTGCACATCAGGTGAAACATCTTAATTTGTTAAAAAAAAAAAATGGAAACAAGCCACAGAAGAGGCAGGACTTAACTATGAATTCTGATGTCCAGAATAAACTTTTCATAGCATCATTTCCAATTCTCTAGCTCTCAGTTTCCCCATCTGTTAAATAAAGCCAACAAGAAGTGGGGAGGGAGGTTTGAATTAGATGCATACTATGACCCATCAATACTTGATGAAACAAAGCAAACTAGCAGAAAGCTTAAGCAGCTTTTGCCATTGTTCAATATATCAAAAGGAAGATTTCTCCTCTAATTGCTGTGGCCCACCCTTTAGGAATTTCTTTCTCCCATCTCTTCTTAAGAAGTAGTCCCTCCCCCTACTACATTCAACACTGTCAACTTGGAGTCTATCCAAAGATATGAAGAATGATTCTTACAACGATGTGAGAGAATCCTAGAGTATAAACAAAACTTACAAATACCACTTGGATTAAGTTACAGGTACAGTCCTAAGTCATTCAGTTAGCTTGGCTCAGCTTCCAGTCATTAAATGGTTATTTCAGATCCTCTTCTTCTTCACAGACTTTTCTCCCTAATTCACCCTTCCCCCACTTAAATATCCCAAGCCTTAACATACTGAAGTGTTGGGTTTTTTTGTCTCTGTAACTTCATCTTGTATGTCCCAGAAGAAGGATCTTTTTTTCTGTTTGATCCCAGGTCTACTTGCCTTAAATATAAATAAAACTGTTCTCCTTACAGTTACAGAGATAACCAGTGTGTCCTGGAATACGTGACCTAAGAAGAGCCTTTCTCTCTATACAATTGCTCATGAGCCATCAGGGTAACAAACGCCTCCTTTCCAGTATGTGAGATTGGTTAAATATCCTAGTTAGCCCAGATTTCTAAAGAGAAGGTAGAGTACTTCCTATTCCTAATGAAAATAAAGCACAAAAAAAAGTAAAGCACCACCTTAACACATTTTGGCAAAACTGAATGATGAGAGAGAGAGAGAGAAAGGGGGGGGGAGGCAGGAAGGGAGGGAGGGAGGAAGGAAGAAAGGAAGGAAAGAAGGGAAAGAGAGAAAGAAAGAGAGAAAGAGAGAAAGGAAGGAAGGAAGGAAGAAAGAAAGAAAGAAAGAAAGAAAGAAAGAAAGAAAGAAAGAAAGAAAGAAAGAAAGAAAGAAAGAAAGAAAGAAAGAAAGAAGGAAGGAAGAGAGAGAGAGAAAGAAAGAAAGAAAGAAAGAAAGAAAGAAAGAAAGAAAGAAAGAAAGAAAAAAGGAAGAAAGGAAAAAAGAAAGAGAGCAGTTCCCTCCAAGGAAACCATCAGATTTGGAGAAAAAGTATAAATGAATTCTGTTAATATCATTAAGGCTTCCATTTACAAGGGTATTTCATTTGAACTTCCAACAGAGGACTGACCTGTGTATAATAACATAGCCATAAGGATGTAGAGAGGGAGGCGTGGCAATTACATATTTCTGCAGCACAAGCACAACACTTTTGAAAGTTACACATTGAATATACATGACTATCACAATGTAAAAAAAATAACAACAACCAAAAATAACCAAAAGTTCATTTTACAAAGTTACAAAGAACAAGCACGACTTGAAAGAAGAGAAGGAAAGAAAGGCATTTCCACTCCCACCCTCACTGCAGAGGTAAGAGATCCACAATTTGCTGTACATTACACATCTTCTCAGATTTTTCTAATATATTGATCGGTTATACTGATTTTTTTTCCTTTTCCTTCGTTTCTTTGAAAACTATTTGTTAAATGAAATGGCTACCTGGGAAAGAAATTCATGGGACAAAAAAGTCATCAACAAATGCTTTTCTTTTCTTTTCTTTTCTTTTTTGGAGGGAGGAAGGCAGGCAGGGCAATGGGGTTGAGTGACTTGGCCAAGGTCATAAGTGTGTCAAGTAAGTGTGTCAAGTAACTGAGGCCAAATTTCAACTCAGGTCCTCCAGACTCCAGGGCTGGTGCTCTACTCACTGCACCACCTAAATACCCTAAAAGCTCATTTTTAAAAAGAAAATTACACACTGGAATTTATTATATACTTAAAATAAAAGGCAAGTGCTACATAATAGATGCATAGTCTTATGCACAATCCTCTTTCTGTTCTAGTATGTAAATGTGAATACTCATTTAAGCTGGCTTAAGCTCTAGACAAAAAAAATCGAATGAATACACTGTGTATGTATATATAAATATATGTGTGTGCTATATGTTTATTATGTTTATGTGTATGTATGTTATATATATGTGTATGTTTTCTGGGGGGGAAGATATACGGAGGGACATGTGTGTGTATGTATATGTGCGTGTGTGTGTGTATTTGTGACTCCCTACCCGAGTACCATTCTTCTTGGTAGACTCTCCCCCCGAAAAAATTTATACTTTTAAAAATTTAAATTTTAACATTTAAAAAAAATTTTTTTAATCTGAAAGAACCATTTAATGCTTAAAAGCTGAGCCAAGCTAACTTAGACATCTTTTATCAGGAAGATTGCACAACGATATAGTAATTCAGATAGACTACATATCTACTAATAGTTTAAAGTTCCATCCTCCTAGAGGTATGTTTGAGAGTCCCAGTCATGTAGTTACACCCCCACCCTATTTTCTTGCCTCCTCTCTATCTCTATCATCCTTTCTCTAACTGTTTTTCTAGCAGGCTGATTAACCCTGGAACCCCCATCCTAAATTAGTTCATCCTGGATTCCCTTTTTGAACTGAATCTACATTTTTCTTTAAAGCATTTTCCTCTGCACCAACAACCACCACACTGTTCGATGAAGATTGCAAGAGATAGAGAACAAACAATCAATTTGGAGTCAGGTTATAGATTCAAATCTTGACTTTCCTCCTTCCTATCTCTGTGACCTTGGACAAGTCATTAGCATTAACATTAACATAGGCTTCCATGTCTTCAACTATAAAATGATAGAGATGGACTAGATGATCTCTGAGGTCTTTTCTATTTCTGCATCTATCATTCTATAATACTCTGACCACACCCCCTGGAGGGCACGTAACATAGGAAGAAGAAGAGTTAGCATGTTAGCAAAATCCCAGTCGAAACTACACATATTGTCCTGGGTGTCCCAGAACTATTCTTTCCACAAATAGATTTCCATAGAACAAGAATATGTCTGCAGTTCAATTATATTTTAATTCCTCTGTCTCAATCCTGAAAGAAAACTAAATCAGAGATTTCTGATTGGGGTGGGGGAGATGCGGGGTGGGTGAAGACATTTCCCTCGAGCAAAAAATGATGTACCCCTGCCCAAGGAATCTGGACATCTGGTGTCAGGTTGGTCAAAAATTCAGTCAACACTGATCTCAGGCTTTTACAACTTAGAGTCATTCATTCTTTCCATGAGCTCAGGGACCAAAAAAGAGCATCTTTCAGCTATGCCTACTCTTGGCTCCAGGTACCACCAAAGGGAATATATCTACTATGTACGTACATCAGTGAATTCTTAAAACATCTCAGAGCTGCTGGCTGGAATCAGTGACCCCATTTGAGAGAACGGAAAAGAGTCCCACAAGCAGGACAGTTTTGAAAATAGCATCTTGAATTGATCGTGTACTTAAAAAGGAAAGCAAGCTGCATATAATACACCCTCACAGCATCGAGTACAATTCTCCTTTTCTGTCCTACTTTGTAAAGGGAAATGCTCATCTTATTTAGTCTTGGTTAATCTCAGAATTTTTATATGTTAAAAACAGTGAGCAGCAGTGAGAGGACCCCAAGGAAGGCAGAGATGACTAGGGGGGCCCAAGTCCTTGGAGGTAGGGACAGCATTAACCTCAAAAACCTATTTGACGGGCAGATGGGTGACACAGTGGATAGAACACAGGCCCTGGCATCAGGAGGACCTGAGTTCAAATAAGCCAGACACTTAAAACTAATCAGACACTTATTAGCTGTGTGACTCTGGGCAAGTCACTTAACCCCAATTCCTTAAAAATCAAAACCAAAAACCTATTTGGGAATCTCCACGTACTCAGAAACAGGGCATGGCATTCCACACAAAGAAGGCTGAAGGAATCATGCACTCTCAGGGGTGGGAACAATGGCTGATTTCTCCAGCCTGCATCACCAGCAGACAGCCCAATAGCATCTGCACGGTTGCAAAGGGAACGGGAATTCTTGGCTCAGTAATACAAATAATGATAAGAATACATTACATGCTTTATAAGTCACAAAATACTTTACATGTGTCAATGAAACTGGGTTAATCATAATAGTTAGGACTATTACGTAAATAAGTTCAATGTGAAGGTGTATGTAGAACTTACATTGGATTGCATGCCGTCTTGGGCGGGGACAGGGGAGGACAGGGAGGGAGAGAAAATTTGGAACCCAAAAACTTGTGCAACTGAGTATTGTAAACCAAAAATAAACAATAAATTTACATTTTAAAAAAGAACATCAGTGAAATTGGCAAGTGGCATGATATTGGGTCCACAGTCTTTCTTGAAGACACTAGCAGAGAGCTAGGGAAGTCAGGTGCTGGTGGCAGGATCTCGGAGAAGGGCAGCACCTGCAGCAAGTTTTTGACTGAAAAGCTTTTCTTTTATGCCACTCAGATCTCTCCCTGGATAGGAAGCAAGCAAGTCTTCATACATGAAATTTCCTTGGTACATGAAAAACTAAGGTTCTATGAGAGAATTGAGTTTGCCTACACACGAGTATTTGTAAAGCCACAAGAATTTAAATGGGAATAGGCTGATGTGCAAAAGAATAAAATAAGGTAAATTTTATCAAATGTTCAAAAATAATAACAGAGTTTATATAGCACTTTAGGATTCGCAAAGCACGTTACATATGTTATCTCACTTGATCCCCACCACAATTCTGGGAAATAAGTGATATTACTATCCCCATTTTGTAGTTGAGGAAACTGAGGCAGACAGCCAGCGATGTCTGTGGTCACATTTGAATTGAAGTCTTCGTGACTCTAGGACCAGCACTTAATCCACTGCTCCATCCAGCTGTCTCAGGTAAATGTTTCTCTGCCCATCAGAACATGCCCCCATGTTTATATAAAACACACATACACACATACACACACACATACGCACACACAAAAATGATTATATACACATGAAAACATACATATATGCACATACAAATTCATATATAGCTATTATATAGCACTTCAAAGTTTGCAAAGCACTTTATATAGAATTTATATATCAAACAACTTTATAATAATTATATAAGAACTATAAACATATGATAGTAAACAATATACAACATATACAATATTATGTTATATAATATATATTTTATCTATCTAGCTCTCTTCCATCTTCCCCCTCCCCTCCACCTTTCTGTCTCTCTTTTTCAATTCTCACAACAATCCTGTGAAGTAGGCATCAGTACCTGCATTTAACAAATGTGGAGATGAAGCTAAAAGAGATTAAAATGACTTGACTATTCTCCCTCCACCTTAGCATCACACACTGCTTCCATATTTTCAATGAGACTTAGAATTGGCAGATTTTTAGCACTCAGAGACAAGTTGGAAATCATCTAAGCTAACTCATTCCTGAGCAGGAATCCCCTTTCCAGCATCCCTATTAAGAGCTCACTTTTCCTCAAAAACATCTGGAGAAAGAGAATCTAATACGTCCGGAGGCAACCCATGCTAGGAACAGCTGGTTCTACTTGTGAAGAGATCTAGCTGTCAGGAAGAGCTCCCCTACATTCAGCCTAAATTTGAGAGTTCCACTAACTGTTCTAAGCTCTCTTCTCTGGGACCAAGCAAGGCGAGGTTAAGTCTTCTTCCACATGATAGTGCTTCAAATACTAATAGAGCTGTATTATAGCTAATAGCCCTCTTTTCTCAAAGTTGAACATCCCCAGTGCCTCAAAGTAATCCTCATCTATGAAGGTCTCCGTTCAGTTTCTCCTTTTCTTCACTTTCAAACATAAACATATGTGACTTTCCCAGTCGACCTCCTCTTACTCAGGTGCTTAATGCCCTTCCTAAAATATGGGACTCAAAATGGAACTCAATAGCCCTGACATGGTACAACCAGGTGAGCTTACCTTCCTTGTTCTTGACCTTTGCTTGCTTCTACAGGGACTGTAATTGACACATAGTAGGTGGTTAATAAGTGCTATTTATTGACTGACTATGGTTTATCTTCAAAGGCTCATTCTAGTTCACTCCACAGAGGCTATAGAAAAAGTGTCAAGCTGAGAATGGGGGAGCCAAAGCCAGATTAAAATGTAATTGGGAAATATAATACAAAATAAATAATGTTAATTTGTGTTTTTCTAGGTCAAAATGTGGCCCATAGGTATCCATTTCTATTAGAGTTTGATGCCACTTGGCCATAGGGTAATGAAATTCTAGACACAACAATTTACAAAGACCATCTAGTGAGTTGCAGAGGATCTGTGAGCTGTGTTAATGGAGGGAGAACCAACTTTGATGAAATGAATTGAATTATAGAAGTATTATCTGAATACAGGATCATAGGCCTCTAAATAAAGATTTAGAGTGGGACAAAACCTGAGAAGGTCATAGCTGCCTCTGTACTACGTGTTCTATGAAAACAGGGGTCAGGTTCATTTAAAAATTGGCATCACCTCTGAAGCACAGCACTCTGCAAAGAGTAAGAACACACATGTTTGTGGAAGCTAACTGAGTGTTTTGTTTCGTTTTGGCCCAAACTTGCAATTTCATCAAGGTGTAGAACTCGTCTTAGAAATTTCCTCTCCTGATACAGTTCAGCAAGTGTTCCATAATCTACAGTCTCAGAGAGTTACCTGGAAGACCACTGATGGTGAAATGATGTACTCATGGACATGCAGCTAGCCTGTGTTCAAGACAGGACTCGAATCCATGTGCTTCTGACTCTAGGCACTCCAATCACTGTGACATGCTATAAACACTTAGTCATGTTCTTCTTATCACACAGGGTTATGGTGAAGCTCAAATCACAAACACACGTAAATGTATGTCATATATATGTATGTAAATTTATATGTATATGCCACATATATATCCTCATGGGTGTATATATATATACACACACACACAATCACACACACTGATATACATTCTTCTTATCACACAGGATTATTCTGAAGCTCAAATCACACATATACACACACTTATATATGTAATTACATTTGAGCTTCAGAATAACATAAGAAGAATATGTATAATACTCCTTTTACAGATAAGGAAAATGAGACCTAGAGATGACAAGACATGCCCATGACCACACAGCCACTGAGAGGCGGGATAGCACTTGAATCCAGGTCTTCCTATTTAAAGTATGTCTTCTTTGCAAAGTCCATCACCCGTTCTAGAACCGAGCTAGGACCTAAGTGCAAAAGGAAGAGGAAGAGAAAGGCCCTCTAAAGAGGATGTCATAAGAAATACAGGGGGTACAGCCAGTAAGTATCTAAGACTACTGTGCCACTTAGCTAACCCTTATCATACATTACTTTGTATCATAATGATGGTGTCTTCTCCCCTCTAGTAGGTAATAAGATCCTTGAGGATACAAACTAATAAAATAAGTCTATTTTATCTTTTTAATCCCTCTAAGTGTATAGAAAAGGAAGGAAGAAAGGGATGGATAGGAGGAGGGAAGGAAGGAAGGAAGGAAGGAAGGAAGGAAGGAAGGAAGGAAGGAAGGAAGGAAGGAAGGAAGGAAGGAA
>CM053624.1:211974801-212004785 GCA_028646595.1 Phalanger gymnotis
CTGCTTCCCTCTGCCACTTTGTGGGTTCTGCAGCTCTAAAATTGGTTCAGAGCCATTGTTTTATAGGTTTTTGGAGGAACTTGGTGGGGAGCTCACGCCAGTCACTGCTTCCCGGCCGCCATCTTGGCTCCGCCCCCGCAGAAGAACCCATGAAGGTATCTATAGGGTGTGAAGAATACCAAAAGTAAATAAAAGACAACTCCATCTTGTTTACTCAAAGTACACACACACATAAAAACAAAGCATAAATACTGCTCATTGCAATGTATATAATATAATTCACTGGCTTGGTTTCCTCCAGGACACCCAGGCATAGACAATACATCATCCAAACCAACACCACTGCTGTTCGGTACATTTTCAAACTTCCAAGGACATTATTTAATTGGCAAAAACAGACTGACCATCAATTAGTAATGGTCTCTGAACAGATACAAAATGTGCCACTAGATTTTATTTTTCATTGTTAATATACCTTACCAAAACGGACCCCTCTTCACAATATCCGTATTCGGTGGTGTTGTTAGCAATGACTGAAACTGTTATTCCATTTTGTGAAGACAAAATCTTTTGCTGCACAACGCTGAACAAGACCACAGGTAAATCACGTTGGATGTAATCACTCACATAGGTAGTATTCAAGGACATTATTGTATAGGCAGCTAGGAAGTACAGTGGATAGAGCCCTGGAACCGGGGTTCAAATCCAGTTTCAGACACTTAGCTGAGGGACTCTGAGGAAGTAACAACCTCTGCCTCAGTTTCCTCATTTATAAAATGGGGGTAATAATAGCACCTATCTCCCAGGGATGTTGTAAAGATAAAATGAGATAACTTATACAATGCTTTGCAAAGCTTAAAGCACTATTTTTGTTGGTCAGTTGCTTCAGGCGTGTCCAACTCTTTGGGGTCTTCTTGGCAGAGATACTGGAATGGTTTGCCATTTCCTTCTCCAGCTCATTTTACAGATGAGGAAATTGAGCTAAATAGGGTTAAGTGAATTGCCCAGGGTCACACAGCTAAGAAATGTCTGAGGTACCATATTTGAATTCGAGAAGATGAGCCTTCCTGACTCCGGATTCGGCATTCTGTCCACTGTGCCGTATACATGCTCTTAAAGTGCTATACAAAAATATAAATAGTTCTCATGGGCCATTATGAGATTCAGTGAATAGGATGCTGGACCTGGAGTCAAGAAGACTAGAGTTCAAATCCTGCCTCAGACACTTGCTAGCCGCATGACCTTGGAGAAATCACTCCAGATCACTCAAGCTCACTTTTCCTCATCTGTAAAATAGGAATAACGATCTCCTACCACCTCATAGGGTCTGGAGGGTCCAATGAGATAATTGATATAAAGTGCTTTGCCAACCTAAAAGCAAAATAGAAATGTTAGCTATGAAGATGGTGGTGAAGATGGTAGTGAAGATGGTGGTGATGATGGTGGTGACGATGATGATGATAATGATGACGATGATGATGATGATGTCCGATCACTCTAGAAAGCATTTTGAAATTATTCAAAGAAAGTAAATAAAATATCTACACCCATTGAATCAGAGAGTCAACTACCATACATAAGCATCGAAGAGGTCAATGATAAAAAATAAAGCCCCATACACCAAAATATTTATAGCAGTACTACTTGTAGTAGTAAAGAAGGTGGAGGGAAGGAAGAGAATAGATGGCTGTCACCCGAAGAATGACTAAACAAATTGTAGGAAATAAAAGCATGGGATATTATTATCCTTTAAGAAATAATAAATATGATGAATACAGAAGTATGAAAAGAAACATGAAACTATAGAAAGTAAAAGAACCAAGAAAACTGCATAATTATTTTCTTTCGAGGGGGGAAGGCAGCACAAGTAGGGTTAAGTGACTTGCCCAAGGTCACACAGCTAGTAAATGTGTTAAGTGTTTGAGGCCACATTTGAACTCAGGTCCTCCTCACTCCAGGGTAGGTGCTCTACTCACTGAGCCACCCAGCTGCCTGAAAACCACACAATTATTGCAGTAGCAGTTGTTCCTTCTTTTCATTTGTGTCCAACTCTTCATGACCCCATTTGAGGTTTTCTTGGCAAAAATACTAGAATGGTTTGCCATTTCCTTTTCCAGCTCATTTTACAGGTGAAGAAAGTGAGGCAAACAGGGTTAAGTGACTTGCCCAGGATCACACAGCTAGTAAGTGTCTGAGGTCAGGTTTGAACTCTTCTTGACTGCAGGCACTCTATACACCTAGCCACCTAGCTGCCTCACACAATGATTACAATGATGTAAATAAAACATCAACAAATATATAAAAATTGAATGCCATTAAGGTACAATGACCATACTTGGCTCCAAAGGTGATGAGAAGTCACACACACACACACACACACACACACACACACACACACACGCACACACACACGCACACACACACTGTTTCTTAGAGAGGAAAGGGGAGAAGCATACACGTGGAACATTCCATACACCATCAGACTTTTTCGATACATGGGTTAGTTTAGTTTAACTTCTTTTTTCCTCTTTTTTGGTTCTTTATCATGAAGACTAGCTCTTTTAAATAGAAAGATTAGATTGGGAAACATAGATGAAGTTAGAACAGAAGATCAATAACGTCCACTCTAAAAAACTCAACCATAAATAAGAGCTCAACACACGAGATCTTGACATTTGGTGGTTTTTAAAACATTTGTTAGCCTCATGCCACTTTCTGAATCTCCAATCAATAAATACTAGATCAGTGTGACCTTTGCTGCATAATTAGAGGAGATAAGACAACAGTAAAAGGAAAGTCTTGTTTCCTATTTTAACTACCAATCTTTTCATATGAATCCAACTGAAAATGTCTTTATTAAAAAGCAGAATATAAACCTTAAAAAAAAAGGAAATATCTTTATTATACATTTACTCTAAGAAATGTGCTAAATCTAGGTTGATAAAGGCCTTAAACAATCAAGACTGGTGTTCAAATCTATTTGGAGGGAGGGAGGAATATCAGACAAAGGAATGAGATGTAATATTTGATGCCTTTAAAAAGGAACATGAATCTAAATGGAGACAGTCTGTTTCTGTTGGTCAGTACATAATTTATTTCATGCACTGGGACTAGTAGCAGCCTTTTCTTCAGTAAAAGAAGAGTCTCATTTCAAAGTATTTATACTAAAATCAGTGAATTCATTTTATTTTGTCCACAGTTTCTTTAGTTTAATGAGAAGCCTATATTTTAAAATTAAAAGAGGGTACTATACTATTGAATTAAAATGTAATGCTGTAGGCTTGTTAAATGAGCTCAGTAGATTATACATGGCAAATATTCAAAATACTATAGTGTGCAAGTAGAGGAGGCCATTGTGGTTTCTATAGGTCAAAGAATTTCTAGAAAAGTAAAGAAGAGAAAAACAACATTATACATAATGCTAATATTAATTCAAATGATATTAATGTTAATAGTAGTAGGGACACATTTTGCAACCAAACACAGGCTTTCCATACATTGAACCAATATCTATATTATAGCATTCCACACTTTTTTTTTGTGTGTGATACAACAATCCACATCTAAAAACTAAAGTACTGTACTGTAAAATTAAATTTTTAAAAACTCACTTTTTTGAGACTTTAAAGTGTTCCTATGATGGGGTTTAGGATGTGGGAGCCCCCTTTGAATTCTCGTTGAATCTTCCCACTTGATGAGGTTTTTGTGTGAGGCCTTAAGTCTTTCATTATCACTAGGCCCAAATCGTTATTACTCTTAACCTAGCCTAGCCCTCCATTTTCTGGCTAGTTTCTACCCTTGATCCTATCAAAATGTCTATACCCAAATCAGTTACCCTTAAACTAGCCTAGTCTTCCTTGGTCTGTTATCTCCAGGTAGCCTTCAGCTACTTGCCACCCTTAATCCCATTCTCCAGATCAAGACCCTCCTTAGACTCCTCCTCAAGACCCTCCCAAAATCCCTCCTGCCACCACCCCGAGACCACCCTAGATCTCTCCCACAATCTTTCTGTATATAAGTCTCATCTTGCCTTCATGAAGGTGCTCAGATTGAAACCAGCATCACAAATGGTGAGATTTTTTAAGACAACCCAATATGGCAAATCTGTAATAAACTGTTTTTCTCTTTGGCGGAGAAGGTTTGGGTCGAATTCATTTGAGCAGGATCTGGTGTGTCAGTATTTTGGGGTCTCAAAAACCTTTCAACCCCAAACCTCATCATCTAGGTACTATCACTTACCCCACTAATGCATATTTGAACCACACTAAATTGGAAGCATTCTTTCATTTATTCACCAAATATTTAAACGCCTGCTATATGCAGAATACTATTATAGACTTTGAGGAAGATGCAAAGTTTCAATAAAATAAGGTCCCTGGACTCAAGTAACTTATATTGTGGTTTTACCATATAGCAGGGACACAGTTTGCTAAATAGCAACTTGTGGGAACCAGGAAAACTTCTAACTAGTATGACAAAAAGAAACATTTCATCCTATTGGTTTATTGGAAAACAGCACAACTTATGACTACCCAGAGTCATATAGAAGGCATATTGGTAAAAATCAGCACTTCCGTATTCCATAATGTGGAATTCCTGAACTGCTCTGAAATGCTGCCGAGGCTGGTTGGGAAACCAATGTCTGCTTCCTCCTGTTTGAGGTTGTTGCTTTTTCCATTACCCAAAGTACTCTCCTCTGGCCTTACCAACCTAAGTGCCCAACGGCCTGATGGGCTCAGTGCTTCACATGCCTATGTGAGGCAGAGCATTGGGATCATCGTTCCCGTTCCTCTCTTTTTTTCCCCCACACGAAACTCAAACCCATCCTGCTACCCTGGTCACTCTGGATCAACACTGATTATATTCTGTAGGCGTAGAGGGGAGGGAGAATGAGGGCCCAGAGGACTGCACAGCCTTCAGAGCAGATGTTTCACTCGCACATGGCTGGGCTTTACTCTCGGTGGTAAGGGACAAGCATCATTGACTAGTGGAGATGGGCAACTGTACTCCTCTGAAAGGCTTGCCCCTCAGGCCTCCATCTGTAGAACATTCAGAACTACGGCCCTTCTGGAGTTTGGGACGGTAGGGCACACATTTGCCAGAGGGTTGCTCCTGTCTTCCCCATGGACTGATTCCTGGCTGTGCATAAGGTGTGGGATCCCGGGAAAATGAACCCAGGTCCAGGACTCTGAATGCTTCTTTGCTTTTCTTATCCCTTCTGTCATCTCTCAGCGAATACCTGAACACAAACACCAGGGCTCCATCGATACAGCTGGAAACCAATACGGCCAGTCCAAAGAGCAATGACCTTTCTTTCACCTGGCTTTGGACAAAGGCCACATAGGTCACATTACCTTTTCTGATCCTTAGTTTCTCCAGCTGGAAATTTGCAGTATTAAATGAAATAATGTTAATTAAAAATAAATAATATCATTAAGTTAAATAAATAACTAAATAATATTATTAATGCTGATAATTACAGCAAAGAGTATTATGGACTTGGAGTTTGGAAGTCTACTGTTCAAATTTCATTCCTGGCAATTACTAGCTATGTGCTCAAGGGAAAAAGAATCACTTAAACATTTTGAGCTTTAATTCTCTCACCTGAAAAATAGAGAACAGAAGGAGTATGGAATACAGGATAGAGTCAGTCTTACGGTCAAAAAATTTCAAGACCTGCCTCTGGTACTTATTGGCTATATGACCACTGGACAGGTCATCAAATATTTTGTCATCTTAGGTAACTCTCAAAAACAATAAGTTGCAAAGAAGGTGAGTATCTGCAATGATAGAAGGAATTCCTCACAAGGAGTTCCCTATATCAATCCAATCCTAGTATAGTCCAAAATTTACATGGTTAACAAAAATTATAACACATAACTCACAGGATTGTTTTAAGACTAAAATAAGTTAATTTATATAAATCAGGTTTGGAATTTTTAAATCACTGTATAAAAAACAAAGATTATAATGTTTATGCAGGGTGTCCCAAAAGTGCTAGTGCAGTTCTAACCTATTAAAGTTTAATTCAAGCTATTAGAGCTTAAAACTACACTATGATGTTTGGGCCACATTTATAGGGCTTTAAGATTTGTAAAGTGTTTCTTTCCTCAAAAATTCAAAAAGTAAATAGTGTAAGCATTATTATCCCTATTTTACACACAAGGAAATTGAGGCTGAGAGAGGCCAATGCCAAGGTCCTTAGTCCCAGAGCTACTAAGACTCTAAATGATCTTGTTCCAGTATTCCATGATTCCATGACATGGGGAACACAAGGACATTCATTGAGATAGAGCATAGAGAATTTGTCTGGACCAATTTATTGGTAATTAAGGTGGGACCTTTTTATTGTTTTCTCTTTTAGCGCTTATTTAAATCAAGTGCCCTTAATGAGTCTGGCCTTTGTTTCTTTGATTAAATCAGGAGTCTTTGATGACCTGCTTACCTCAAGGGAAAGCCTACTTTACATGATGCTAAACAGGGTATATAAACTCAGAGGTTGGCATTTTGCCTTTGGGGCTTTCATTCACTGGAAGAGTGTTGGTGTGGAGACTCTGGGCAGCCAATGGAGCCCCCCAGCTTTGAAGAAAACCCAGATGTTGATGCTTCTCTGGTAACTATTGTGATTTGGTCAGACAGATAAGAGGCCTGTCTGTTGATTCATGTTTATTTGCTCTGTTTATAGAAGGTATGTTTGTAATTTGTTTATATTTGCTCTGAAGTTCAGGGTGCTAGTTTTTTCCCCTGAACTAAGTGAATGATATATGTATGTTTGATTAAAGTGAGGTTGTAAACCCCTTAAAATTGCTTTTCTTAGTAAAGCAGATCGAAGAACCTGTGCTGGCAGCTCTTGTTGCTGGTCTTGTTGGGTCTTACACCTCAACAGCTGCTGCTGGCCAAATTGTTGTTATAACCACACGTCTTCTTCTTGATACCTGTCATGTTTGCTTCCCAAGGGCAGTGGGTAGAAATATTAAGGACACATGTAGTTATTCTACACTAACTAAGAGAAGGACCAGAAAAGGAGGAGTCTATGACTCTACAATACCCTACAAAGAATTGAGGCAGACATCCTGCAAGCATTTAAGGTTTAAGTAATGCATGGAAAGAGAAGAAACTGGCTGAAGGATGAATTCAATTCTGATCATTGTCTGTAAAAATCTATTAAGTGAAAAGACAACTAAGGTGGCACAGTGGATATAGCACAGGGTTCAGAATCAGAAAGACTCATCTTCCTGCATTGAAATCTGGCCTCAGATACTTCCTAGCTGTGTGACCTTGTTTGCCTCAGTTTCCTCATCTGTAAAATGAACTGGAGAAGGAAATGGCAAACCACTCCAATATCTTTGCAAAGAAAACACCAAATGGGTAGACAAAGAATCACTGAAAGGAAGTAACCACAATAAATAAATAAATTATTGAATTAATAAATGGATAAATGCAAAGAATTGCACAAAAGACTTGGAACGCAAAAGGAAAAATGAAGTAGTCCTTGCCTACTTGCCTAAAAAAAGAAATTTACATTGTACTAGAATGGAGATTTTAAACAATCTAGTGAAAGCTATGAATACTTTGCAGGATATTGTTTTTAAAGGCATGAAGTAAAACACGAGATCAAAAGGAACATAATCATATTGAAATCGTGTCAAATATTAGAATAAAAAAGTTCAACACCATATTAAAAATACTTATACTATGTACTATATATAATCTCTCTATATATACTTAGTATATCTTATGCTAGAGAGATACAGCATGTCCACATGAAAGAAAACACAAAGCATATACTAAAAAAATGGAATATAATTTGAAGGGAGGGGAAGGGAACAGCTGTTGAGCTCAAAAAAGGCCTCATGAAGAGAAGCAAGTTTTGGTTATATAAGTGAGTATGTGTGTGAGTATATATCATTTGTCAGTGTATCTAGGACATCCAACCTTTATCTGAGAAATTTGGTACAAAGATTTTTTTTTCCCGTTCTATCACTACCCTTCTTATGCTAGATGGATTAATATTGGTTTTTTATTTCATGCAATCAAAGTTATCTATTTTATCTTCGGAAATTGCTTCTGTAGTTTATTTGGTTAGCTATATATCATCTTTTTTTGCTATCTCACAAAAAAAAAAAGCCTCTTAAATGCCTTCCCATACGCCAAAATATTTATAATAGCAAATTTTATATTAGTAATAATAACAATAGTTAACATTTACATGGCACTCTTTATGTACCAGATACTGTGCTAAGAACTTTACAATTATTATCTCATTAAAGCCTAATAACAATCCTGGGAAAGAATTGGAAATAAAATAGATGACCATCAATTCAGGAATGCCTAAACAAATTGTGGCACAAGAATAGAAGTGTGATACTATACAAAGTAATGAATATGATGAGTAATTAGGGCAGCTGGGTGGAGAACTGGGCCTGGAGTTCAAATCTGGCATCAGATGCTTACTACCTGTATAAGTGACTGGGCAAGTCATTTAACCTCTATTTGCCTCAGCTTCCCTACATATCTATAAAATGGGAATAATAAGAGCATCTACTTCCCAGGGTAGTTGTGAGGATTAAAAACAGCAATAATTCTAAAGCACCTAGCACAGTGCCTGGTATATAGTAGGTGCTTAATATTTATTGAGTGATTGCCCAAATGAAGAGAAGCATAGTGAGGTCTGTACGAACTAATGCTGAGTGAAGTAAGCAGAGTCAAGAAAATAATACACAAAATAACGTCAATGAAGACAAAAATAATAACCAGGACAAAAACCAAAAGTGAATGTTGCAAAATTAAAGGAATGAGAAAAAAATATGAGAAGGTACTCCCATACCATCTTTTTACAAAATGACAGATCTATTGGTACTTCAAACTTTTTTTTGCTATATTGACCAATTTTGTTGATTTTTTTCTCTTCTTTTTCTTTTTTGTCCTAAAAATATATTGCTACTTGAAATGACTCTCTGAGAGGAAAGTAAAGGAAAGATATTGGGGATAGTTCTGTAATGTAAAAAAATAAAATAAAAAAATATCATTAGACATTTCTTTTATAAAAAGGAAGAAAATAAAACATTACAATTGATGAGGAAAATGGACCATCACAGCATATTTCACACAAACTGACATGCAGCTTTATGATGAAAAATTAAGGAATGCATCAAAAATTGAGTTCAATACAAAATACAATTTTTAAAAAAATGATTGGCACGAAAAGGGACATAATGCACATCAAAAATATTTTTAAATGTAAAAGCAAAAAGACAGAAATAATATATCTACTATGAAGGAAAATAGTTTGCTTCTCTTCTAATATTTTTTTTCTAATAAGCTCTTTAATATATAGGTCCCATACCCATTTTGAATTTATTATGGAATGTGGTATAAGATGCTGGTCTAGGCCCAATTTCTGCCAGACTCCTTTCCACTTTTCCTGGAAGTTCCAACCAAACAAGAAATGTTTTTCTAAATGAATTATGTTTTCAAGTTTATCTACCAAGTTATCGAGTTCCACTTCTTATTCTCCGTTGTCTCATCTGTTCCATTGATCTATTTGGTATTTTTAAGCAATTTTTTAAAATAAGAACAATACCAGATAGTTTTGATGGGTGTTGCTTTATAATATAATTTGAGATCTGGAAGTGCTATCCCCATTCATTCCTAATGATTTTTAATGATTTTTATTAATATTTTCTTTCAAAAATATTCTGTTATATGAGATAGCTCTCTTTGAGAAGGAGGGGAGGATTGCATGAGAGGAAATTTGATGATGTAAAAACAAAAGATAGCATTAAAAATGAAAAGGTTTCACATAGGAAAGTCAATCTGTGCTGATCCTTGAAAGAAGGGGGTAAAAAAAAGAAAGAAAGAAAGAAGCTGGTGATGGCAAGAATCAGAAGTGAAGAAAAAGGACATTCCAGACACGGGGGATAGTAAGTACAAAGGCTTAAAAATAGAATATGGAATGCCAAGTTCGGGAATATGTAGATGTAGGCAACTTTAGCTGAGGCATAGAATGTGTAAGGGGGAGTAATAAGAAATAACTCAGAAAGGATGGTATAGGACCAGATTGCAAAAAGCTTTAAATACAAAGCAGAGGAGTTTGCATTTTATGCTAAAGGCAATAGGCGTTAGCTTCTGGAATACAGAAGACAGAATGGTTAGCCCTATAGGTAGAATTAAATTTGGCAATTATGTAGAGTATAGAGTGGAAAAGGGAGAGACAGGAAGCAGACAAACTAAGCAGCATACTACTGAAATGTCTGGTAGAGAGATGATTTGATAGACCTGAACTCAGATGGTTTCTTGCAGACTGGAAAAAAGTGATAGATGAAAGATAAGTTGTGGTAATAGAAGTGACAACACAGGGTAACTGATTGGAAGGGAGGGCCCTAAAGGACCTAAAATGATAGAGTAAAGAAAGTTCTAAAGCCACACTTTCTCAACATTCCACTCCAAACAACTTTAATATTACACCTCAAGTGGAATTCTGAAGGGGCAGAGCCAACAGAAACATCAGGTTTAGGCATTTTTCTGGCATAAGACAACTTAAGAAGTAAGAAGAGGAGCTCTGTGGCAAGGGGTGAGGCTGGCCTATAGTTGATGTGGATGGACACCAGTGGTTGGAGTAGGTAGTGGCAACAAAAGCAGCAGCAGCTTTGGGAGTTCTCAAGCCAGAGGGCAAGGGACTTAGCCAAAAGGGACTTAGTCAAAAAGAGATTACAGAGGACTCTGGTGTTAGCACTGCATGCTTGGCAATTCCATTGCCTATACCCATTTCTAGATCTCAGTTCAAGGGTGCAAGGGATCACTTTCAGTGATGAGGAAGCAAGGGCCCTTAAGAGTATTGTCACTATACCCAAGGGATCAAGGGCCCTTCCAGGGAAAAGATCAAAGTCCAGACAAGAATAGCAGTGACCACACCTCTAGTTGGATCAAAACACCTTGGAAGCACCAAAAATTTCCAAACCCCCAGAACTAGCTGTAAAAACAGCAGTGCAAAAAATCCTGAAGCTTGAGACAGGGCTTCTCCCCATTGCATCCCCCAAACAATATGGACAGAGCCCAATTTTAAGATAAAGTTCAAAGTCAAAAAATAGGATAGGAAAATAAGCAAACAAAGAAAAAAAGAACCTAACCATAAAAAGCTACTATGATGACAGGGAAGGTCAAGACACAAACTCGGAAGACCATGATGTCAAAATATACAAGAAAAGGAAACAGCTGCAAAGGGGGGTAAAATGTGAATTGGACAAGTCCAACAAGAATTCCTAGAAGAGCTAAAAAATTTATTTTCATCAACTAAGAGTGGTGGAGGAAAAATTGGGTAAAGAAATGAGAGTGAGGGAAGAAAGTTACAAAAAGACAATTAAAAGCTTGGTGAAAAAGAGGCACCAAAAAAAAATACTGAAGAAAACAACACCTTAAAAAATAGAATTGGCCAAGTGTTAAAAGAGGTATAAAATATCACTGATGAAAATAACTCCTTAAAAAGCAAAATTGACCAAATGGAAAAAGCTCACTAAAGAAAACAATTCCTTAAAAATAAGAATTTTCTAAGTAGAAGCTAATGACTCCATAAGACAACAAGAGCAATGAATAACTCAAATGTTGGTGAAATTGAATGACTTAAAAGTTGTGAATAATCTCAAAATAAAGTGAACATAAGAGGACAGGTGAATTTAGAAAGAAAGATAAGGTTGCTTTTTCAACACAACATGTTTGAGATGTCTAAAATAGATCTGAGTAAAGATGTCTGTCAGGCAACTAGTGACACCAAAAAAGAGATAGGAGCTGAATATGTAGATTTGGAAATTGCCTGCATGGGTATAATAAATAAATCCATGGGAACTCATGAGATCACCAAATCAGCATATATAACACGAAAAGAGAAGGCCCAACAAAGAGCTTGAGAATACCTACATAAAGTGGGTGTGTCATACCAAAAGGGGACTTAAAACAAGTGATAAGTTAGCAAGGAGAAATAGTTAAGGACAGTGCCACAGAAGGGGAGAGAGGAGAGAATGACCAGGAAGAGGGGCTGGTCAGTGTCAATAGCTACAGAGAGATCAAAGAGAAAGGTTGAAAAAAACTAATTTAGCAACTAAGAGATAAATAGGAAAGGATAGTAAGGATAGCAAGAATCAAGTATGGCGATCAGAAGTTAGGTGGCAAACAGTGAATAAGAGGTGTGGAAGTGGATCCAAGATAGATGAACTTTTCCAGGAGTTTGACTAGGAAAAAAAGGAGAGGTATAGGACAACACTAGTATCAAAAGAATGTCAGGGACAAATGAAGATTTTTGAAGGATAAGGAAGATGAGAGTATTTTTGCAAACAAAAGGAATAGCATCTCTGAAAAAAGAAACTAAAACTAAAAGAGTCTAGATGATAAAATGGACTGGATGGGGTAAGAGGAGATGGGATGGGACAGGAGGGGATGGGAGAGGATGGAGAGGGGAGGAGATGGGATGGGGATAGAGGGAAGGGGATAGGATAGAAGGGAATGGGAGGGGATGGAAAGGGATGGGAATGGAAAGGATGGGATGGGATGGGATGGGATGGGATGGGATGGGATGGGATGGGATGGGATGGGATGGGATGGGATGGGATAGGATGGATTGGCACAAAGCACAGAAATACAAAGGCTGCCCATGGCAAATGGGTCTCTAGGCAGACTGAACAAAGGAAGGTTGGTAATAAAGGGTTTTTAATGTATATAACTAGGGAAAAAGGGGAACTGGCAACTAATATTTTCTTTCTTTTTTTTTCAGATAAATAGGGGGCGAATTCCATTGTAGAGAAGTAGTAAGAGCATCTTGAGAAAACGGTCTGTAAAGAGTTCATGTAATTAAACAAAGAATACAAAGATTGACCTGAAGCCAAGGCCTAATGAAATTTAGGTCACATAGGTTTTTAGCAAAGGCAGTCTTAGGAATCTTTTCCTCCATACACCATTGCTTTTAGCAGTGCAGTAAACGAAACCAAAGGTAGATGGTGGGGGTAATCCAGGAGTCAGTTTTAGCAAAACATAAGCAGAAAAGGGCAAGAATTTCTGTAGGAGAGGATGATAAAAATATGAAAAGGTTAAAACTAAAAGGGTCAGTATTTTAACAGGAGTAAAGTGAGTCCAAGAGTAAAATAAGAGATTGAGAGAATGGAAAAGAGTAAAATAAGCAGAGGTTCAGAAGAGAACTAAACATAAGATTACATGGAAGGATAGAAGGATAGGAGGTTGTATAGAGAAAAGAATCTCGGAATACTTAGGAACAGGCCACTTAGGCCTGCTATACTGCTATTCGCTTCCATCTCCCTAACTTTCTTTCCCTAACTAACGCAACACAAACAGCACAGTAGATAGAGTGCTGAACCTGGAGTCAGGAAGCCCTGAATTCAAATCCAGCCTCAGATGCTCCCTAGCTCTATGACCTTGGAAAAGTCACCTAGCTTGTTTGCCTCAGTTTCCTCAACTGTAAAATGGGAATAAATCACATATCTTACAGGGTTCCTGTGTAGACCAAATCAGATGACATCTGTAAAGCACTTAGCATAGTACCTGGCAAATAATAGACATTAAATATATATATATATGCTTATCCCCTTTCCTTCTTCTTACCAAGTTATAGTAGCTTTCAATGTTTCCATTGTTCGCATTGCTGTGCTCTCAGAACAGATGATGAGCTCTGTTAATACCTCCAGTGTGAAGCCACAGCATCACAGGATTTGAACCTGTAAGGGACTATAGAGACCGTTTGGCCCAACTCTCTCATAACTCAGATGAGGAAACCAAGGCCCAGAAAGTGAGATAATTAGCCAAAAGTCACACAACAATCCAAATTATTTATTAATTCATTTGTGGAAATAACTATAAGTATGTGGAAAAACAGCATGAAGATGTTCAAATCTCACATAGATGACATAGTTAACAAAAGTTTCTACACAAGTGACATTCCTTATATGTGACATTCAGCAGACATAACCATGTAGGAGGATGCATCAATCACATAACACGTACATACAGGAGGGCACATGTCAGCAAAGGACTTATTAGCAGTCCATGCCAAATACAGACTACACGCAAATCTGTTCTGTCTCTGAAGCAAAGAAACATGGTTCAACAGCAATAACGAATGGCATCATGAAAAGCCCAATAAAACGAACAGGAGCGGCGTAACATGAACACTATAAAGATGTTCCATTTCTGAAGGGTCTGGCAATATTAGTAACCACTTCCTCTGCCTCAGCTCCTTTACATCCTAGAACATCATTCCTCCATGCTAGCCCCCTTCTCCCATTGGTGACACCTACTCAGGGGCCTCTGTTTTGGGGATAGGTCCAGGATAGCCAAGCTTCCACCCTCTCTCCACTGTGCTTCTGACTCTACAAGACCTTGATACCGTGCCCCTATTGTAAAGGCACTTTTTTCTCTCCTCCCAAGCTTTTCAACATTGTCCTCTGGTTTGTTTTCACCCATTAGAATGTAAACTCAGTGAGAGTGGAAGAGGACAATCTTTCTATTTACTTGCATTTGTATCCCCAACACTTAGCACAGTGCCTGTCACATAGCAAGCACCTAACAAATACTTCCTCCCTTCTCTCTGGTATTCCTGATACATCAGAAGTGAGCATAATCACAACTAATGACTGTGACGCTTCCATCATGACCTTCTGAGCTTTTGGATAGGTGAATACCAATAACCTGTCGGCCCAATTCTGTGTTCAGACTGGCTCTCTCAGTGACCCACGTCTTCACTCTGGTCCCTAAGACTCTGCGGATTTGGGTAAAATGGGATTATCTCTGAGTTTAGACTTCCCTCATTACCTAAATTGCACACCTCAACAGTTTTGGTCAAAATTTTAGATTTCCTAGATATGATGTCTGCTTCACTCCTAGCAACACATTCTCCTATTTTCCTTGCTGAATGGGAAGCAAGCTGATAGCCAACATTTTTGCGTTGCTGATTTAATGGAACGGTTTTCATTTGACCATTTTTAATAGATCATTTTGATCAAGTGGATTGCTTGTTACAATTCTTTTAAGAGTCAGGTTTTGTTTAACAGCAATATACTTTCTCCCTTAATTAAGATTCCTTACATTTAGATCATTTCTATCAGATTATCAAGCTTCTCTAATACTCTCCGAATGCCAATTAATTTCTCAAATATTAGCTGTGTGGCTTCAATTCTAGAAAGCAAATGCAGACTTAATACTGCCCCTTATTTTGTTGGATGATAGCTTCTTCCAAAGTGATGTTCCCCCTCAATTGTATTTGACATAGCTATGGCCGTCAAGTCCACAATTCAAACAGAAAAGCAGTTCTATTTCCATAATTGTATCTGTATAGTGTGGTTCCTATATCATATCCTTACGAGTTAACTAATGGTGACTGGCTCTATATGCAACACTGGTTCTTGAAAACTCAGCTTCTTTCATACCAAAGCATTGCTCTTCCTGGTACACACCTCACTGTTATGTCCAGCTAAGCCAGTTATTAAAAAAAAAAAAAGATTTCTGCTACTTTCTCATTTGTACTGTGCCAGTGGTGACCTTACATCTGATGGTCATGATCGCTAGTCCCTTGTCCCCTGGACACTCTACATGGAAAGTGACTATCTGCTGCTCCATATCAACTAAGATTTTCTATAGGTTCTTGTCTTTGAGTCTTGCCAAGCAGAGGTGATACATTGCTTAATTTTTATGGTCCAAGAATGAGAAGATATCCTAGAGTGAGGCTGTGCTGAGTTTTCCCAACTTGAGGTATTTCTTGCTGCCTGGAAATCACAATCAAAGTTTACTGTTCCTAACAACTGTTCAAAATTTGGCACCTTTAGTTCAGAATCAATATCAATTCCCAAGTTCATCTTCGGCTCTCTAGAGTGTACCCTACACTTGAGTGTTTACTTCATCCTGATCATATCTGCTTCCTCCAATTTTATTACTCTATCAGTCTCTGTAGTTAACTGTCTACATGATTTACAAACTCTAAGGGGAAAGTGGAAAAGGAATAAACATTTATGTAACTCCTACTAGGAGCTAGGTACTGTGCTAAGCCATTTACAAGTATCTCATTTGACTCTCCCAACAATCCAGCAAGGCAGGTGCTAATCTTATCCCTCAGTTGAGAAAATTGAGGAAAAAAGGAGGTCGTGACTTAACCAAAGCCACATAGCAATTATCTGTGGTTAAATCTGAACTCAGGTCTTCTTGACTCCCGGTCTAGTACTCTACACTGTGCCACTTAGTCAACTCTAAAAGGCTTTCACTTTTTTGCTGAATGATAGAACGAATGAAATTACCATATGCATCCTATAGTGCTCCACCATGACTCTAATGTCTTTCTAGTATTGCCAACCATCTTTGCCCTGTTAAATTTTTCAGTTTTTAAACTGTACAATGCCAAGAGCTGTATCGTTAAGCCTTTCTAGTACTACATATATCCTTTACAATTCAGTTATCTACCGATTCTATTGTGCTTCAGGCACATTTCAGATGCAGATATCCCATATTTCTTCTCAAGAAGGACATAGATCCTTTCTCAAGAAATCCTAAGCCAGACCAGTGGCTCCAGTGTAATGTAAGACTGTATAATGGAAAGTCTAGAGGCTTATCAGCATCTGTGTCTCCTCCTAATCCTTCTTATGGCTTTTGCTTCCCCAACAGTCTTGATAATCTCTCTCAAGACAGTCTCACATTGATTAAGAGAGTCTTCACCCTATGCAGTATCTCATCCTTAGGGAGAGGGCTGGCAATCAGTTTCCAAGTCTTTATTTTTTTTTTTTAGAAGCAATTGGGGGTAAGTGACTTGCCCAAGGTAACTCAAGACTCCGTAACTGCAAACCTCAAGGTCCATTTTCTTTACTGGGGACTGTGCACAGAAAGTTCACTGACGGGCTCTGTAAGCTATGTAGAGGTTGTGCAAGTAGAACAGTTGGCTCTACTGCTAGGCTGGACTGGAGTGCTCCTTTGTTGGCCCAGGCTGCTCCCCTACTTAATCAGGCCACTCTGCTGCTAAGCCTCTCTGCTCCCTTCCTATGCTGGGCCTCTTCGTGGCATTACTCAGCTCTTGCAAAAAGAGAAGAGAACCTAAAAGGTGCAGGGGCTTGAGAGTTGGGCCTGGACTGAGGAAGACTTGAATTCAAATCAGGCCTCAGACACCTGCCAGTTGTATGACCTTAGGCAAGTTATTTAACCAAAATGGAGGTTGTCTATCTCGCAGAGACGTTGTGAGGATCACATAAGATCATATTTGTAAAGGGCTTGCTTAGCATACTGCCTGGAACATAGTAAGCATGTATTTAATAAATATTTGTTGAAGTGGAGGCCCAGCAAGTAGAGGCCAGTTGGGTTAATGTGAAATAATAGTAGTTTGTTTTATTTCATTTTTAAGTCAAACTTTGGAATTTATGTAATCGTAGAAGCAAGAAAGAACAACTGGCACCTTCCGAACATGGAAGTTGACGGGTTTTCATCTGTACTTTGCGAATCAATTTGTCCTCTAAGAGAAAGACAGATGAGAAAGGAGAGACCAAGTTGGAGGACCTTACAGTAGTATAAGGAAGAGATGAGGGGGTCTTTGTGAGTGAAGAGAAAAGCAATGATATGAGACGTGGCGTGGAGGTGGAACTGGGCTTTAGAAAAAAAAATATTCATGTTATATAGTATTCTGCATCTTAAACCCAGGTCTGCCAAGAACAATTTCATTTAATCTAATACTCATCTACATCTAAGCTACTTCTATTTTTTTTTTTGGAGGGGAGAAGGCAGGGCAATTGGGATTAAGTGACTTGCCCAAGGTCACACAGCTAGTAAGTGTGTCAAGTGTCTGAAGCCACATTTGAACTCGGGTCCTCCTGACTCCAGGGCCGGTGCTCTACTCACTGCGCTACCTAGCTGCCCCTATCCAAACTACTTCTAGTTTAGAGATTGAAATGCTCAAACTGTCTCAGCCAAAGTCTCCTCATCCCCCTCCAACTCTACCCCTAAACAATTTCAGGTAACATTTATAGAAATCTTGAACAAGAAAAATAGAAGATAATTTTAGGTTAACTTCAAGGATTTGTCAAGTACCAAGTTTGTTGTGGTTGTTCAGTCATTTTGGTCACATCTGACTCTTCATGACCCCATTTAGGATTTTCTTGACAAAGTTACTGCACTGGTTTGCTATTTCCTAGTCTAGCTTATTTTACAAATGAGGAAACTGAGGCAAACAGAGTTAGGTGACTTGACAGGGTCACACTGCTAGGAAGTGTCCGAGGATGGATTTGAACTCAGGTCTTCCCAATTCCAGGCCGAGGTCTCTATCCATTGAGTCACCAAGCTGCCCAAAGTAACCGAGGAACTAAGATAGGCATCAAGAACCACTCCTTCAAAGAAACTAATAGAGCTCCAGCAAGAGATCTCTATCACGAATGTAACTGAAAAGCAGTTAATTAAACAAAGCAAAATAAAAAAGTCAGTAAAACAAAAGCTTCAATGGCCTCAAGAGGTAGTAAGTGGAACTCTCCTTAATAGTCAAGCAACTTGGCTGCCAACTCCCCATTCATCTCTCAAATTCTGTGATTCTGGTGACCCTCAGCAGGAGGAACACCCTTTACTCAAACTCATGCATAGTTCTTCCTCAATTTGTTGCCTATTGGCAACACACCTCCTAAAAAACTGCACAACATTTGACTCCTTATCTTTATGATTTTTTTCATTGACTTGATTAGAATTGGTTTTGGGAGTTTGGGGGAGTATTTGTTTTTGTTTTTAGAATTAAACCTCTATATTAAAAAGGTGATTCTGGCAACTGTGAAGAGTGGATTGGAGACTGGAGAGACTGGAAGTAAAGGGCTCATTTAGGAAGCAGTTATAGTAAGCTAGTTGCATGAGAGGTGATGGTGGCTTGAATTAGGTAATGATGACATAAGTGGAAGATAGGGGACATTTGAGAGAGACAGGACCAAGGTAGAAACAACAGCAACCAGTATCTCAGTGTATGCTAGTTGTAAGAGAAGGAAAGTGACACTTGTTTTGAGCCTCGTTGACTGAAATTATGGTGGTGCTATAGAGAGAAATAAAGAGGTTAGAGTGAGGACAAGTTATAGGTTGAAGTAGGAGGGGGGAAGCTGATGAGTTCAGTTTGGAGTATGATAAATTGACAGAAAATTCTGGAGTAGATATCTTTTAAATATAGTCAGAAATGTGAAACTGAAACACAGTCAGATATATGTTAGCATGGTGGTGATAAAGGAAGCTATAGCATGGAAAGAGAGTGTGCCTAGACCAAGAAGAGGAACAAAGAGAAACCTTGGGGCAAGGCCTAGCTTTAGAGGCCAGAAGGAGGGAGAGAAACCCAAAACCAAGAAATTGTAGTCAGAAAAATAAGAGATCCAGAACAGCATAGTCTCTTCAAATTGTAATCAGAACTGCTGACATTTATACAGCACTTTGACACCACCAGAAATGGGATTCAGACCCAGGTTTTTTGACTGTTTTTCTACTTCACTTTTCTGCTCTTCTCTTAAAAGCCAATGATGAGGAATGGATCAGATGGTCCCCTGAATCAAATGATGCAGAAAGATTCTGGCTGATGAGGCCTGAGAAAAGACCATTGGATTGAGCAGCAGAGACATCACTGGGGACCCTGAAGATTAGTTTCAGTATAGAGGTGGTCATTGTCAAGTTAGACAGCAAAGGGCTGGAGAGTATTAGGTGAGGAAGTAGAGGCAGCAGTTGGAGACCACTGCTCTGCCCAAACCCCACTGTGACTGAGTTGGGTAGAATGGAGACACAGAAAATTTGAGAATGGAAATTCTGTGGAAGGCCCTAAGAGGCCTGGGTACCAGAAGAGTCATCACCTTGAATATTCACACCAACAACGAGATCCTCAGGCAGGGAAGCACCATCATCTGTCTGGGTTTATCAAAGGTGGAGGGAGGGCTTTTTCAACACCTTGCCTAGAGTCTTGTCACTCTTTCAATGAGTGTACCCCCCAATAAGAATGTTTTAAGCAATTAAAAAGGAGAATATTGGTAACCTTAGAGGAAACAGTTTCAGTTTAATCATGGGTTCCAAAGTCAGATTAAAAGGGGAAGAGAAGTGAGAGAGATGGGAGAAAGGGGCAAAGAGCCCAGAGAGCTTTGGTCAGTCGTTTATGTACATCGTTGGCTCTGAAAGTAGTTACGATTACAGTAGTAGCAATTTCAGTACTTTATTTTCATAATAGTTTATAGTAGGCTATGAAAAATATATCAGACAACAGCTTGAAAGGATAGTGAGATTTCTTCAAGGATGGAAATCTAAAAAAGTAAGAAAGGAACCAAAAGATAAGGAGAAATTGAAAAGTAGGGAGGAGAGATGGAGAGAAGGAGCAAACTCCTGGAGTAGCTAGGGGAGGATGATTAAGGGCCCCAGAGGAGAGATTGACTTGCACAAGAAGAAGGACCTTTTCTTCTGGATGGGGGAAAGGCAGAGCAATTGGGGTTAAGTCACTTGCCCAAGTTCACAGAACTAGTAAGTGTGTCAAGTGTCTGAGGCCAAATTTGAACTCAGGTCCTCCTGACTCAAGGACCTGTGCTCTACTCACTTTGCCACTTAGTTACCCCAAAGAAGGACCTTTTTTTATTGCACTAGAAAAAAGAGAATGAAGAATGTTGAAGTTGTTTAAGTGTATAATTGGGAGATTATGATTGACTACCTTCCCAATTAACTTGGGAACAGTAGGTTGCCAGTCTTTGTTTCTGGAAGAAAATTAGCATCAGGTTTGAAATTGGCACCTAGCTACCAGAAGGTCAGATTGGAAGTTGTAAAGAACTTGTTGTAAAGAAAGATTGGAAGTTGTAAAGGCTGTACATACTGGGCAGCCTTGTAGCTATGCCACCCAACCACTTTCACTGAAGAACCCAGAATCTGTTTAGTGCACTCCCACATACTGTTTTCATCGAGTCCAATACCTGAAAACTACAGTAAGAGTCCATGGCTAAATTCAGCTATTGAGCTAATTAATTCCAAGGCACTAAATTCCTATAATGATTTTAATGAGAATTTTCTTTATTAATATCAGGGTTGGGTACTTATTCTCACAAATGCAGGGCAAAACAAAAAACATGGTAAACCTTTTTATAAAGATATTTTACCCACTAGCCAGGAAGAGATAACAATTTACAAGCCAGAATTTTAAAATTATTCTATTTTATAATATAGCTCAGACGACCATATTGGACCTTAAGTCACAATGAAATGACATACTTGATTCAAGATGCAGAATCAGAGATAAAATTTTTGGATATGGACAATGCAGAAATGTTTTGCTTGACTATGCATATTTCTTACATGGGTTTCTGCAGCTAGGTAGTGCAGTGGCTGGAGTACCAGGTCTGGAGTTAAGAGGACTTGAATTCAAATCTGGCTTTAGATACTAACTAGCTATGAGATCCTAGGCAAGTCACTTAATCCTATTTGCCTCAGTTTCCTCATCTATAAAATGAACTGGAGAAGGAAATGGCAGACCACTACATTAACTTTGCCAAGAAAACCACAAGTGGGGTTAATTAAGTACCTTGGGCAAGTCACTTGATCCTGATTTCCTCAAAAAAAGAAAAAGTGGTTGGTTTTTACTAATGAGGGAGAAGGATGGGCTGGGGTTGGAAAGAGAAAATATTAATTAAAAGTAAAGTTTTAAAAAAAAATAAATACCGTACTTGGATGGCATCTATCTCAGAAACATTGTCTATAAAGACATTACCTAATTGACACCTGTATAGCAGTAATTCTAAAACATAGGCACTTTTTGGAAAACAATGACACTGCTTCCCCCTCAGTTGTAAGACTCCAAGAATTGGTGACTTTCCATTGAGGTGATTACTTGGAGGAATCTGGGATCTCAACGTTTATTAAGCACCTACTGTGTGCTAGAAATTGTGCTGAGCACTGGGGACACTAAGAGGCAAAAGACAGTCTTCTACCCTAAAGGACCTCATAATTTAAGGAGACAAAACTAAACAAATACATCTAAAGTAAGGTATATACTAGATAATTAGGAAATTATTAACAGAGGGAAGGCACTAGGATTAAAAAGGACTGGGGAAGGCTTCTGGAACATGGAAATGTAGTTAGAATTTAATGGAAGGCACAGATGCCTAGTAGAGAAAGGGGAGCATTGGAGGCATGGGTGACAGGCAGAGAAAATGTCTGCACAGGTGGAGTGTCTTATTTGGAAAACAGAGGCCCGTACCACTGCATCAAAGAATAAATGTCAAGGAGTAAGATGTAAGAATACTGAAAAGGTAGGAAGAAGATAGGGTTATGAAGGCCTTTGAGTGCCAAGCAGAGGATTTTGTATTTGATCCTAGGGGTTCAGATATAAAGCCCTATACTTTTGTTCAAAAGATCAGTTATACAAGAATTGTTTTGTTTTGAAACTTGGATAGACAAAATTTCATGTGAAAGGTATCAGCGTGTTAGAGGAATATGATGGTACCGTATCCTTGTCACACCACCTCTGACAGGCCCCATACTATTTTGCATATGATACTGTAGGAAGAACATTGGTGAAGAGGAGCAAGTCCAGAGGAAGGAGATTAAGATTAAGATAGTGAGTGGTTTGGAGACGATGCTATGCAAGCAATGATTGATTGAACAAGGCATGTTTAGCATGAAGAGAATACTTCAGGTTTAATGTAAGGAAAAAAAGCTCCTCATGTGGGGTCAGTTCTTCCTCCATGGAGGTCTTCAAGCAAAGCCCTGGGGGGGAGGGGGGGCGGGTGTATAGAGGAGTCATCAGATACAGTAGTCAATGCTTTAGATATAAACAGTATACCCATACATATCCAACCAAGGTTAATACAGATACAGGCTGGATAAGACGACCTATTAAAGCCCTTGTGAAACATGAAATACTATGAATTTTGCATCATCAACCTCATTATCTGCTCCCCCAATACTGACAAAGTATAGAGGCAAGACCAATGTTCTAAGTTCCCCTCTGGCCTAACTCTGAATGACTCCTATCATTTCAGATCCCCTCAAACCTAATGACATAGATTAAAAAATATACTCCTTGTAAGCACTTTTATAATTATAATGATGGCTAATTTTATATAGCACCTACTATGTACTGTGTTAAATGTTTAACAATTAATACCACATTTGATCTTTAGGATGCCCCTTTGAGGTAGGTGCTATTACTATAGCAAACAGAGGTTAAGTGATTTGCCCAAGGTCACAAAGCTACTAAGTGTCTAAGGGCAGTTTTGAACTCAGGTCTTCCTAATGTCAGGTCCAGAATTCTTTCCACAGCACCACCTAGCTGCAGTAGACCTTTAAAAACAATTACGTGTTTAATGATTGCTAGCTATTATCATTAAATCTCTGTGACAGAGTAGTGAAATATTAGTGCTAGACTTTGAGGTAGACACTGCCAAGCATGATTAATCTCATTTAAGAGGGAAACCTATTTTCTGATATTAAGGCTAAATAACTTATTAAAGGTCACAAACTCTCAAATGATTATGATTTCATCTATTTAGATATTCTCTCCAAGCTGTAAGGAATTTATATCCTATGGAACACTTGTCTATTTCAATCCACAGGTTGATTAAATAGGCTCTTTTCCAATGTGCCTTTCTAGATCCCCCTTGAAATAAGGATGCTGATGGGGCTCATAAACCATCCATTGGTCATCCCCCATGCTTGGCACTATAATAACTCTATCACCTTTTCATGCATTTCTTTTATTCAAATGGTATCAGTGCTAGGACTCAAAATTATATCTTCTGACATCAAATCTATTGAACATACTGCCTTGCATTACAGGCCTTTGGAAAATTCCCTTCTTCAGCTCGAAAACTACACACAATACAATTGATTTCAAAGAAATGTCATTATGCAACTTGTAGTCATCCTGCCTTTTTACACACACTGCCCTACATTGATCCTAACCCATCAATTGGTTTATATCTCTCAACTTTCCTCCCTTTTTCCCTTTAAATACAATTATTGCATAATTACCAAAAGCTGGAGCAAGGCAACCTAAAAAAATTAGCAACATTAGGTCACTGAATTAAACATATTAGCACAAATCCAATCAACTCAAACACATGCAGACAGAAGCATTATCCATTTAAGCTATTCCAACTATACCTAGCCTTTTATATCAATGAGATCAAATGCAACCTCATAAAGTAGGTTATCCATGGTTTCACAGGGAAGATAGCTGACCTTGAATTAATGGTTTATTTTTTGAACTATCATAGAGCCTCTAGAGAAACTCCCATCCTTTCTAACTGCCTCTTCTTCAGGTGAGAATGGATGAGTTTTTCCAGCAGCTTGGACAGCAGAAGGTACAGCAAAGGAAGACAGATGTACCACTAGGCAACCGCTTAATTTTGATTTCCTCTCAAACCCAGCATCATGGTAGCTGCTCTGCCAAGAATAGGAATCACATGGGATGGTTCCATATACTGAAGAGATGATCAGTACTCATCATTTTCAATGAGCATTTATTGAGTCTTCGTGTGTAGGATGCTGGGCTAAGCGCTATGTAATCAGATACATAAGAAACGGTTTCAGAGCTTAAGGAGTTTACAGCAAGAGGTAATATAAACACATGAAAAATGAATTACCAAAGAAAAGCCCTATCTTCAGGGGATATTTCTGTGATTTCCTAATAGCTCATGCTATTAGAAAGCAATTTTTAAAATGTAAGCAAAAATGTTTTTTCTACAATCCATTATTCTTATTTCATTTTGTAAAAATTGTTGAATTCCTATTCCTCTCCACTGTTGTACCTGTCACATAAAGAACATATAGACTCTTTTTAAAATACAATGCAAAATAAATGCTAAATGCCAAGGGGAGTAATGATTGTGGTTAGCTGGCAACATCATGGAAGCTTTCATGACGAAGATGAGTAGACTTAAAATAGGAAAAACAGGACCAAAGATACTTATGAGAGTACAGTAATTAAAGCTAGAAGAAACACTTAAGGACATGGTCTTCAAACCACCCAATATGTAGATGCAGCTAAAGCACAAAAAGAAGTGATTTACCCAAAATTGCACACCTAGTTTATATATTACATTTTACTATATCTCACTGTGGTTCACCACCTTCCCTGCATTTATAATCTTAAAGAAGTTGCCTTCAATAGTGTAAGTAACTTTTAGTAACTTTTAATACAAGTAGCTCAGGCTACCCTCCGCAAAGTCAAGATGAAAACCGAGACTGACTCCTGATCCAGAGTTCTTATTAAACCACTTGGCATGCAAGAGAGATCATTTCTAATCAAAGGTGGAGGGGGAGAATGTCCATGCTATTTTGGAGAACTAGTAAATTAGACTGGCTCTTACAGGAAAGGAACTAGAGATGGAGATACAGTAAATAAAAGACAAATTCCCAATGCTCTTATGAAAAAAACTCAAATGGGTTTTGGGTGTTTTGTTTTGATTTGGGGATGGAGGTAGAGTGGAGAGCAGAGAAAAAAGGCTGTCATGTATAGCCAGCTTGGCCAAAGATTATTCCTTAACACATGACTTTCTCATTTCACTGAAACATGTATTACTTGTATATTTTAACTTACCTGATTTTGCCTCACTCCCCTTTCTAGTACTTTAAAATTCAAACCTTAAATTCCAACAAAGGCTACTATTTTACCTTCACTTATCCTGTTTCTTAATCTGTAAAATGGAGCTAATAATGCATGAAGTTCCAACCTTTTAGAGTTGTATTAAATAAGTGTATATTAAAGTATTTAAAGGATTTTATAAATCACTAGAGAAAATCCCCATTGGGACACTGATACTACTTGTTGATGTTATATCCAATTTCTCCCATCTCTAATCCATTGTAATAGCTGTCAAATTATTACTAAAGCTCATTATCACTTCTCTGTACAAAAAATTCCATGGTTTTCCATTAACTCATAACTAAAATGTAACTTGTAACTAAAATACAATGATCCATCTGGCATTTAAAGACCTTTACAATCTGCCACTAAGCGATTTTTTCCAGTCACTACTCATTAAATCCCTGAACATACAACCTACAACACTGGCCTCTATCCCATACAGGACATTCCAGTCCTTGTCTCTAATTCTGCAGGAAGTTATTCCCTATACCTTTATGCTTTTTCTGCCTCTTGGAACACTTACCTCCTTTTCTGGGTATAATCCAATTGTCACTCTCACCAAGAAGACTTCCCAGATTTCTACAATTGTTACCATCCCTCTGCTGCCATAAACTGTGGAGTCAAAGGATGTATATGGTAATATTTACCAGCAAAATACCTCCTACAAATAGAATTTGGAATCCTTCAGGAGATGCAACTTATCACTTATTTTTGTGTCCCCAGCTGGTAGCAGACTGCTTGACATATAGTAGGTGATAGATGATTGATGAAACTAGATATATTCAAGTAGTGGAATAAAAATGTCAACTATTATTACCATACATTTCCCCCAGGGCTTAGGCAAATGCACACTGTGCTTTATAAATATTTGGCGAATGAGTGAATGACTCAATTTTAAAAGAGGATACATAAGAGCATAGTATTTAAGCTCAAAGAAATGAAGCAGGAAAAAACCTTGAGATATAAATTTCTAATTTACAAATGAGGAAAATGAAGTTCGCAGATTAAATGACTGGGGGAAGGATATGAAGGGCAGATTCTCCTTCAGAGCTTAAGTCTTAGGGAGAGGCAAATCCTGGTTACTCTTAGTCTAAACCCCTGTTGCCCCAGGATGCGTATCTTCCCTGACCAGCTCAGGGAATGGCTGTGTCTTGTTAAATCTATTGTCCAAATGTCAGATTGCAGTTCCTATGAAGGACCAAAAGTGGAGAAAACATCCAAGAGTCGCAATTGACCAAGTGGCACTTTTTGACTCATTTACAAATGCTTATTAGGTGCCAAGGGACTACTTGGCATGGTAAGAGTAAGGGATACTTTTAAAATTTCCTAAGTTCCTAAGCTTTGGAAATTTAAGAGATGTTTAAGTTAGGGAGGTAGGACCCATCTACATTCGATACAACTAAGGCTTAAGGGGGCAGTAAACAAAATAAAACATGCTAACATCTGAGGAAAAACAAACTTCTCAGAGCTGGCATAGACAGTTATGGCTTCAAGGAGATAGATCTTAAGGGTGGGCCTTTTGGTTTCCGTAGGTGAGGGATAGGGAGAACCCAAAGGGGGAAATTTCAGGGACAAAGAAATAAGAGGCTGGAATGACTTGTATTCAGAAGATGAGAGCTCACCTGAGTGAGTGAGTAGATTAGTGCCTGGTGTAGTAGGTGTAGCAGGAGTTAGAATTTGAAAAGTGAAATTAGAGCCTGAATGCCAATCTAGTAGAGTATGAACTTTATGCAAAAGGGCTTGAAAGCCTATTGAGGATATTCTCTAGGCCAGACTGACAGTGGGGAGGACAAAGAACAGTTGCAAGTCTACTATAATAGTCTAGGTGTGAAGTGGTGAGGACCTGAATGAAGAACCAGACAAGGAAAGAGAAAAGGAGACAAAAAAAGTCTCCACACAGAGTATCATGTGAAAGATTAAGAATTCGGAGGGGAAGGAAGAAGCAGCACAGAACTACAAATAATTGGTCCAAGTTTTGCCAAGCAGAACTTGTTATTAAGAAAACCTTCCTATTGTAACATACCTTCTAGCAACAAAAAGATTGCATTGGTAGGTAATATTTTCAATCACTAAAGGTCTTCAAAAAGTTGAATTAGAATCGTTTTTATTTATTACTGTTTCAATACCAAAGAGAAATTTCTATACATAAAAACAAGCAAAAATAGAAATGTATGAAACTATGAATTCTACATCATACCATTTGCTTTAAATATAATTCTATACTTTCATTTCAAAACAGTTCTACTTGTCATCTTAGCTGGATTTCCCTTGCGTGAATTTACAAATATTAAAAAAACATTTAAAACATCATTTTTACTATTATCACATCACTAACTCCAACCACCTTTCATTAACCTCCCTTTCTTCCTCCCAATTAAAAACACAAAAAGGCACTATGACATTGTTGGTGGAGTTGTGAACTGGTTGATGCAACCATTCTGGAGAGCAATTTGGAACTATGCCCAAAGGGCTATAAAAATGTGCATTCCCTTTGACTAGGGGAACACCACTCCCACTTCTAGAGCACACAAGGGGAAAAGGGACTTGTACGTACAAAAATACTTATAGCAACTCTTTTTGTGGTGTTAAAGTATTGGAAATGAAGGAGATGCCCATTAATTGCAGAATGGCTAAACAAGTTGTGGTATACAAATGTAATGGAATACTATTGTGCTACAAGAAATAGGGGAAGATACGGACTTCATAATAACCTGGGAAAACCTATATAATATAATGCTGAGAGGAGCAGAACCAGGAGAACATTGTACACAACCACAGATATATTGATTCTGTGATGACTAACCTTGAGACTTGGCTCTTCTCAGCAATACAAGGTACAAAGACAACTCCAAAGGACTCATGATCGAGAGAGCTACCTACATCCAGAAAAAGAACTATGGGGTCTGAATGCAGATTGAGGCAAACTATTTGTTCTTTTTTTCCCTCTTTTGGTTTTTTTTTTTGGTTTTGTTTTTTCTTTATCGTGATTCATTATATTGGTCATAATTCTTTACAACTTGACTATTATGTAAATAAGTTTAATGCTAAGTTATATTTAGAAGATATATCGGATTCCATGTGGTCTTGGAGAGGGGGAGGGGGAAAAGAAAATCTGGAACTCAAAATTATATGGAACTGAGTGTTGTAAACTAAAAATAATAAATCTTAATTTAAAAAAAGAACACAAAAAGGAGGGGTGGGGTGGGGTGGAACAAGGTGGAGTTGTAACAATTAAATCCACCAAGTGACCATGTCTTAAAATGTATAGTTTTCCATCTTGTGTCATCTTTTGTCTGAAGGATTATTTTCAGGTCTTTCTGGAGAGTTGCTTGTTTCAAAAGTTGTTTCTCTTTGCATTGTTGTTGTACCACTTCTTCCGATTCAGATTCAATTCTTCCGATTCTGCTTATTTCACTTTGCATCAGGCCATACTACCCAGGATTCTATGAAATCACCTCTCATTTCCTATGGTGGAATAACATTCCATTACATTCACATTACAATTGCTTTGACCATTTCCCAACTGTCTAAGGGGATACCCAAAATACCTCAGATTCTAATTTTTTTTTACTTTTTAATTCCCGCTTCACAATCAGGATTTTTTTTTTTAACCTTCCCACTATTTTGCCCTTCTCAATGACCTACTCCCTGTTCCCATTATTACCCATTGTTCCATAGCCTTCTACACCAAAACCTTGTGTGTCTGTTTAATCTCCTTTATCCATATATATGTATATATATACACACATATACACACATATATGTACACATATATATGTATATATAAAATCACACACTTCTTATGTACCCCAATTATGAGAAATAGAAAGTCTCACCCTTCCTCTTTTCAAATGCATTTATTTTATCCTCACTGGGTCTTATTCTTAAAACCATAGAACTAGTCCACTGCTTCTAATATCCTCTGAAGACATTTAAGTTTTAAAGGGCTACTTAAAATTTCTTCCTCCTCCTTCCTCCCATTAAAATGTTAGCACTATATATCACGCAGTACCCTTCCAATTGTTTCAATAAATTTACCTTTCTAGATTTCTCTGAACTCATGTGTTTGTATTCCAAACTTCTTACTCAGCTCAGGTCTTTCCATCAAAAATTCTTCAAAATCTTCTATTGTATTAAATGTCAATTTTTTCCCATATAGGATTATACCAAGTTTTGCAGGGTAGCTTATTCTTGGTTGTAAGCCCATCTCTTTTGCCTTTCTAAATATTGAATTCCAAGATTTCCTCTCATTTATGGTTGAAGCTGCTAGGTCTTGTGTGATCCTGATTGTAATTCCTTGGTACTTGAATGGCTTCATTCTGGATTCTTGTAATATTTTCTCTTTGACATGGGAGTTCTGAATTTTGACTTTGACATTCCTGGGAGT
>CM053624.1:212005285-212068860 GCA_028646595.1 Phalanger gymnotis
AGACAACTCCAAAGGACTCATGATCGAGAGAGCTAATAATTTTTATATTATCTCTTCTTGACCAGTTTTCCAAGTCAGTTGTTTTTGTTACCAGATATCTTACATTTTCTTCCTCAAGTTTTTCAATCTTTTCACTTTGTTCTAATATTTCTTGCTGTCTTATGGAGTCACTGATTTCTGTTTGATCTATTCTTGTTTTCAAGGACTCCACTTCTTGCATAAGGCCTACCATTTTCTCTTCTAAATTATCTATTCTACTTCCAATTCTTTCCTCCAGGTCTTTTATTTCATTTTTTATCTCTTCCTTCACTTCTTCTAGGAATTCGCGTAGTCCTTGTGGAAAATCCATTTTTTCCTTTAAATCTATGTTTAGAGTTGTTATGGAATTGCTTTCTTCCTTTGGAGGATCTCTAGATTTGATACTGATTGATGTTTTCATCTTTAATGTATTTACCTCTCCAGGTTTAGGTTCTGAATTTAAGCTTTGTACTAGGCCCAGGCTATGACCCCTGGTGGCATAACCAACCAGGCCCAGGCCCCCTCTTATCTTCAATTCCCTGGGTTCTTGCACAGACTTAAACATCCTGGGTTTAGGCCTCTTTGGATTTTTGAGGTTTAGAGCTGAAACCTCAGCACCCCTAGCAGTTCCAAACTCTCCACCCCTGGGATTTTGCAAAGGAAAAAGTACTTTTGTGGGCTACAGTGTATGTGAACCCCTTGGTTAGGCTGGGAGATGTAGACCCTAGTTTTATTTCCAGGCCCCTGTTTTCTGTTGTCCGTAGTTGTTTCTTCTTTTTTTTTTTTTTGGTTGTTGTCAGGTAGAAGAAATCACTTTTAGCTTCTCACTAGATTCTCAACTTAGAGAGGACTTCATAGATTGGAGTAGATATGCAGGAAGTAGGTGGTCTGCCTTGAGTATCAAAGCCCAAACAGCTGATCCTAGATGCCAACTTGTTGGAAATATTGGAGAAGGAATTCTTGTCCAGAAACGAGCTGTCTTAGATGACTTCTTCGAACTAGGAGACTCTATGATATATGAAATAAGAAAAATTATAATAGAAAAAAAATAAGCTTTGGTAATTAGTCTGGCTTTTGGAGTCAGGCCCAAGAAAAGAAAAACATCCAAGATGATGACAAATATGAAGATATTTCTAAAGGGGTTTTTCATTTCTACTAGCATAAAATACCTAATTCATTTCTACTCAAAATGAGAAGTACAGTGACTATATTAATGCAAATAGAGAAAACTGAAATTCCTTCAGAGTTCAACTGCCTTTTTAATGCTCTATTATCGTAATCATTGTGTCTATTTCTCATTTTAACTGGAAACATATTTGGTGTTCTTTTGCTAAAGGAAATTTAAATGCTCCTTTAGAAAATATCTATTTCTGTCTGGAATTATCTTTGGTAGACTACCACCTGATTCTCTAACTAGACCTTGGGAAACATAATATGAACTACCACAAACATTTAAGGTGCAAAAATATACTTAGTGTTAGGAGATGCAAATATATTTATATTTGTATAAATGTACATTATAATTATATACTGCACCTAATATTCTCTAACCTAAAGCAAGTTACAAATCTGGCATCTGGCACGTAGTAGGCAATTAATGTATATTGAATTCTCTTTGATCTTCATTCTATGCTATTTAAAAGAGAATAGATAATGAAACATACCCCTCCCCTTTTCAGGCACTATAGGGGCATAATCCCTTTCTGATGAAACCTTAGTTACAAAGGAAAGTTCAATGACAGGGAAAGAGGGAATGGGAGCAGTTATATGCAAGATTATGTTAAAAATTAAAGACATCAAAAATTGTTTAAAAAATGTAGAAATAAAGGGCCAAACATTTGGACTGCTTTATTTTAGTCCTATGGGTTTCCTGATTTTTTTTAATAATCAAGATTTTTTTTTATTTTTAGTTTAAAACGCTCAGCTCCACATAAGTTTGAGTTCCAGATTTTCTTCTCCCCCTCCCCCGCTCCCTTCCCAAGATGGCATGGAATCCAATATATCCTCTACATACAACTTTCACACTGAACTTATTTACACAATAGTCAAGTTGTAAAGAAGAATTATGACCAAAAAAAAACCCCAAAAACAAAGGAGAAAAAATAAAGGGAAAAAAAAGGAGAGCATACAGTGTGCCTCAATCTGTATTCAGACTCAATAGTTCTTTCTCTGGATGGAGATAGCTCTCTCCATCACGATCCTTTGTAGTTGTCTTTACACCTTTGGTTTCTTGGGTTTCCCGATTATAACAGCATTCTCTGTCAAAGATAGCTTCCTACAATCTCCCTTGAAGTCACCTAACCTGGTAATACTTCTCCATCAGTATCATTTGTTGACCAGTTTTCACAGGACTTTTACATATAGGTCTCTATCTAAATTTACATTACAAATTCAACTTTAAAAAAATTCTGAAAGAAATCTGAAAAATGCACCTTTCCTGGACATTTCTATGCTCATTTCTCCTCTCTTGTCTCTCTATTCCTGTTCCCCCTCCCCTCTGCTCCTGTACCAATTCAGCTGAATCTGTGGTTTTCCAAATCCACAATCAAAAACACCTCCCAAATAAAAAGCAGAACTCCAGCCCAAGTCTGTTTTGTCAAGTCTGTTTCACAAACACCTCTTTTCTCCCTCTCAGTGTGCAAGAGGGCTGGGCCCACATGGCTGATCCCAGTTCTACATGTTCCTCCTCCTCTTCTCACTTCACTGTCCCTGTCCCTGGCTCCCTCCTGACCTTGAATCATGTCCCTGGTCCTGCCTCAGCCAACAATGACCTGCCTGTTTGATCCAACTCCCTTCACTTCCTTTTCCCTCCCAGCTTCCAAATCAGAACTAGATCTCAGGTCTTCTTCGCCAAAGTTACAGAACATTGTGCGCAGGTAGGTATACTCCATGATTGGACCATTCACATACTGGTACTGATTAGCAGTGTTATGTAGCGAATCACTCACGTCTTCAGTCTCATTTACAAAATGAGATTGGATTAAGGTGATCTCTGAATGTCCTCCCAACTCTAAAAATCTTTTAATTTTATTTAACTGCTTGGTCTATCTATTCCATTGTTATTTAACTTTGGGCCTAGTTTAGGCAACCATCTACTTTGTTTATGGGTAAAGCCAGGGCTAACTGAACAAGTTATATAATCATGAGGCTTTGTGTTCAAACATTATTACTGCTCTGAATAGTTAGTTGTCCTCTCAGCAAAGTCTACTGCAAACCCTACCTGGGGGCAGAGACCAATCAATACATACCTCAGTTTATCCCTCAACCTCTACTAGACCAGATGCTTTGCACAGCAATAGACTCATAAACTGTTTGTTGATGCTAAATGCTGTTGCAAGGAGAGCTGCCTATTTATCACAGAACTTGTGAATTAGGTAGCAGGCAATTTCTACAAGTGGGGGGGGGGGGAGGAGACAGGACACCTAAATGTCATCTTTCCATAGGTGATGTCTATGACTAGTGCTATCCTTCAGATGCAGGGCAGAAAAACAGCCCTCCTGGGCCCCTCTTGACTAAAGGGAGCTCAGTGCAGGGACCAGAATTTATAGGTGATGAAGGAGATTGTTGAGTGATTTAGAGAAGGAGATTAACAAAAGCCTGATGTGGAAAGCCTGTCTTGAGCCTGGAAGAAAGGATAGATAGGCACTGAAAAAAGCTGTAGGTTACGAACACTGAGAAAGGGAGGGAGGAGGGAGAGAAGCATGGGCCAGGAAGTGAAATGGACGGACCGAGAAACACAGACCAAACCAAATTAGAATATAGTGAGCATCATTTATTAGCCAGCCGGTGACTGTCCCATAGAAGGGGTGCAGCGCCGAGCTCAAGAATCTAGGGCTTCTTCTAAGTGAACAGGTGCAAGCAAGCCATTATAAAAGAGCGTTGTCTAGGCTTGCCCATCTGGGGCCACACAGGGTCTTGAGCAAGACTCGAGAATTTATGCCAAGTGTTTGTTCCAGGGAGCTGAGTTGGATCTGGGGTCACAGAGCTCCAGCAAATGGAGTGTTACAGCATGCCCCTGTGCGAGGGAGCATTTCAGAAGAGAGAAGAGAAGAGAAAGAACAGGAAAGAGCATCAGGAAAAGTCCAGGAGAAAGCTAACAAGCAATGACACCATAGGTATCTCTCAGGGTTCCTCACTGATTACTCTTCAACCTATCCATAGTAGGTCACTTGGTGATCTCATCAGCTTCCATAGATTTAATTACCATCTCTATGCAGATGATCTGGAATCTTTCTATAGACCTCTAATCTCAAACTACCTTTCAGATGACTCTAACTGGGATGTACAGAAGATATCTTAATATCTTTAGCCCTAAACCCTCTTAACTTTGCTATTCCTATAGAGGGGTAATATGATCTCCCCACCCCCAATTCCCAGTGCCTCAGGCTCAAAACTTAGGAGTCATCCTGAATTCCCCAGGACTCTCACCTTCCCAAATCCAAGCCGTAGCCAAGGTCTATCAATTACATCTTTGAAACATCTAATACTCCACCCATGCCCACATGGATGCCCCATCCCCAATGCCCACTCTGATGCCCCATCCCTATTCTGACACAACACATCACTAGAATGGAGGCCCTCATCATCTCAAGCCTAGATTATTGCAATAGCCTGCTGCTGGATCTCCTGCCTCCAAGTGTCTCCTCGCTCCAATCCATCCTCCTGTTCAGTCACCAAAGTGATTTTCCTAAAGCATTCATCTGCTTATGTCACCTCCCACCACTCAATAAACCAGTGGACAGTGGAATCAGCAAGGAGGTGCAACAGAGCACCAGGCCAGCATTCACGAAGACCTAAATTCAAATGTGGCCTCAGACACTTAGACCCTTCCTAGCTGTGTGACCCTGGGCAAGTTGCATAACTCCATGGCCTCCAAAAACAAACAGACCAAAAAAACACCCCACTCCAGCAGCTTTCTGTTGCCTTCAGAAGGAAATACAAAATGCTATTTATCATTAAAACCCCTACAAAATCTAAGGGGTCTAACTTTCCATTCTTCAAATCCCATTTTATAGGAAGCCTTATCTCAATCTTAGTGCCTTTCCTCTGTTAATTATTTCCTATTTATCATGTATATACCTTGCTTTGTATATATTTGTTTGCATGTTGCCTCATTAGATAGAAAACTCATTTCTTGTCTCCCCAGTGCCTGGCATATAGTAGATGCTTAATAAATGTTTATTCATCAATTGAGAGGCTACTTTAAGAACTTTGTCCAAGGTATATTCATAAAGACAGATCAGTTCATCTCCCTTACTGTATGTACATGAGAAAGCTGAAAGCCTGGGGTTTGGGGTTTTTGTTCTCATCTCCCTTTGCTCTCACCACATAAAGTCAAAGCAAGCTTAATCAGAGGGAATCCTATGGCCTAAAAAGTTATTTCCCCTGGTCATTACTGAATATGATACAAATATTATGTCTAGAATGTATACCAAAAATTCAGATCTTTCTCCTAAGACACACAAACAGATTTAGAAGCAAGCAAAGTAAAGAAAATAAAATACAAAATGACCATAAGAGAGGGCAATAAGTATCTAAATAGCACCTACTATATGTAACAGGCACTGGTGCTAAGCTCTTTGCAAATATCACCTCATTTGAATCTCCCAAAAGCCACGGGAGGTTAGGTGCTGTTTATTTTTACAGAAGAGGAAGCTGAGGCAAACAGGTTAAACGCACGCCTTCCCCAGAGCAGCACAGCATTTGAACTCCAGTCTTCATGGGTCCAAGCCTAGCTCTCTTCTATCCATCTTGCCACCTAGCTGCCCTAAAACAATGTAAATGGAAAGGACAAGAAATTGGAAGTGAAAAATACTAGTGACCTAGCTTAGACCTAAAGAGTTAAGGAAACAAATGGTAGGTGGCAAAGACAGCTATGTAGCCCAATGGCTAAAGCCCCGGGCCTAGAGGCAAGAAGACTTATCTTCCTGAGTTCAAATCTGGCCTCAGACACTCACTAGTTTCGTGACCCTGGGCAAGTCATTTCACCCTATTTGCCTCAAGTTTCTTCATCTGGAAAATGAGCAGGAGAAGAAAATGGCAAACCACTCCAGTATCTTTGTTTGACAAGAAAACCCTGTACAGGGTTCACAAAGAGTAACACAAAAACCTTTTATTTACATGATCTGATGCTGAATGAGGCAAGCAGAACCAGGAGAACATTATACAGGATTACAGACACACAGTATCTGTGATGACTAACTTTGATAGATTTAGCTCCTCTCAGCAATGCAAGGTTCTAAGACAGCTCCAAAAGACACTTGATGGAAAAAGCTATGCACATCCAGAGAAAGAATTATGGAGTCTGAATGCAGATTGAGGCAATGTTTTTTTTTTCTTTTTTGGTTTTGTTTCTTCTTTCTCATGGTTCATTCTATTGGTTATAATTCTTCTTTACAACTTGACTATTGTGAAAGTAAGTTTAATGTGAAGGTGTATGTAGAACTTATATTGGATTATTGGTCTTGAGGGAGGAAAGGGGAAGAAAATCTGGAACTCAAAAACTTGTGTAACTGAGTGTTGTAAACAAGGTTTTCGGTCAACTACCATTTATACCTGTAAAAATAATTTCCCTGCTTTTTTAAGCAACTCACATTCTAATGAAGGAAATAAAATGTGCAAAACAATGTACATATGGGATACATAAGATGTAAACAGAAGGTAATCTTAAGAGTGAAAGGACTGGACAAGCCCCTAGCATGACATCTGAAGAGCAGGTATGGGGGTCAGCCAGTATAAAGGCCAATAAATGGGGAAAGGAGATGGAGCCAGTATTGGAAGAAATCGTAGTCAGATTGTAGAGTGTGGGCCTGGCAAGGTACTAAGTTGGAGATGACAGGTTTCAAGAGCCTTACTTGTCAGAAGATTTTATATTTTCTCCTAGAGGTAGCCAAACTGTCAGACCTGTACTTTAAAAAAAGATCACTTTGGGAGCTGTGTGGAGAATAGACTAGAATGGACAGAATTTAGGCAGAGATCAATTAAAAGACTATTATCAACTAGTCCAAGCTAAGGATGATGACAGCCAGCATGAGTGAATGCTAAGAGAAAATACCATACATTGTGAAAGTAGAAGTTAGTAAAATTGAACGCATTAGATATTTTCAGTGAAACTGAGAAGGGGTCAAGAAAGACACAAGCTAGTGAGCGTGAGTCACCAGGCGGATGGTGGGATCCTCAACAATAGGTCAAGTAAGGGAACAGGAAGATAGGGGGTGGGGGAGGGCAAGAAAATTGAGTTGTTTGAGACACCGTGCATTCGTGGGTGCACATGTGCACATAGATGCTTATGCAACACATCCAGTTCAAGATGTCCAATAGGTAATTCCGGACTGGAGTTAGAAAAGTTTAAGGCTGAGTATGTGAATCTAAGACATCTTCTTATCAATTAACAAGAATGCTAGAGGCAATAAGCAAATAAAGCTAGGGACAAACCCAGGTCCAAACCCAAATCTGACCCTTTTCACGATTACTAAATTTTCCATTACCATACAATTAACAAGGATGCTTTAAGGAACATCCCCTATCCAAGAGAATGAGATGCTTCATCTTTATAAGACAAGTTCTCAGTAAAGAGCCCCCAAAGCCTCCATAGCCATCAAAATATTTATCTTTTTCATGGTAACAAAGAACTAGAAAAAGTAGATGCTCAAATGGGGAAGAACTGAACAAATTTCGATGTATAGAATGCGATCATAAGACTGAATATGAAGAATTTTTAGATTAGCATTGGAAGCGATGTGAATTTATGTAAAAGGCAAGCATGACCGGAATACATATGTAAAATGAAAGTATCAAACCTGAAGATTATCAAAACTGAATCTCAGATAATTTAAATTGAACAAGCTTTTACTTATTTCCCTTCTTTGCACAAATGGTAGAGGATAGATGGGAAATTGGACTAATAGAGTAGTCGGTATTACAGAAAGACCTCCCTCAAATCACTTTGCCTTAAGTGCTGCTCTAGGCAACTATAAATTACAGAAGTGTCCCTCTAAGGGGGTGAAGTTTCCTGCCTGAGAATTCCCATACCTTTGAAACCACAAGTCAGATCTCTACCCCTACTCTGAGACTTGGTTAATGTGTTCAAGCTGGATTTCCTGAACTGATTTTTCTTCCTTGTTTTAAATTTAGCTTAAAAGCAATGGCAGGACAGTTGGAAGAAGACTAGGGAAAGAAATTCTAAAGTGACATTAAAGCAATACATCAATTTTTTAAAATATTTAAAATAAAAGAGAACCCCCCCCCCCAAATGACAATCTCAGCTGAGCTACTGAAGAAATATCATCCATTACCAAGTCCAGGGCTATGAGAATCCCAAGGAGTGCTTCATTGATAGATCTGATTGATAGATCATTGATACGCCCTGAAATTGAGGAAACTGAAAGAATTGGTATAGAGGCTTATCTGGCTGCTACTCATTTACACAGGAAAAGATTTGTAGTTTGGCCGGGAATTTGGCCTTTTGAATTCACAAGGAGAGTCACGATTTCATTTCCATTTTCAAAGATGTAGAGAAATTTAGGTGTCTTACACAGAGAGAAAAACAGTAAGTATATAGGATGATATGAACTAGAATAAACAGCAAGAGATAGGAACAGTCTTTGTTAAGCTAAACTACTTGCTCTGGACAGAAAATCAGAATCCTCCACTCCTGTCCTCAGGTTCACCCCTCCCCACCAACCCAAAGTCTCCAAAATAATGCAAGATCAGATTTAGGCCTGGAGGAGTGACAGTCCACCCAGAGAAGATAGCTGGTATTTGCATAGTGTTTAAAACACTTTCCAAGTTATTCAACAGATTCCCACAACCCATTGTTATCCTCATTCAACCTAGGCTGTATAGAAGTTGTCAAGAGATGTATGAAGCAATTGTACTGAGTCCCCCAGTTAAGAGTCAAAAAACAACCTGGATTCAATTCAAAATGCTTTTAAGTGCATTCAAAGCCCAGGTTTTCAGCACTCCACCCACCACCACCCAGCTACTGAGCCTCAAAGCTCATTTCTCCCCTTCCCCTGTACCCTAAGGCAAAGATATTAGCATTAGTCAGGCCTTTGGACAAATTTTTTTGCAAGTATGGGGTCTCCATTAGATTGGAAGCTCCAAGAGGACAGTGTTTGCAGACCTACAGCAGAAGGTAAGCAATTAATGTTTACTGATTACTGATCCTCCCCCACCCATTTCCTGGTCAAAGAACTCTGGGGAACACTATTCTGAAGTCCTGCTTGGGACAATTTGGATTAAAGGCCAGTTCTTCAGCTGGCCTCTTCATTAGACTCTTACCGTACATGGGTTTTCTTGGCACAGATACGGGAGTGGTTTGCCATTTCCTTCTCCAGTGGATTAAGGCAGCAAAGAGGTTAAGTGACTTTAGACCACTAAACCAGAAACTGTACAAGATGAAACCTATCTCTTCATATATATGTAAATATTATCACAAACCCCATTCAAATGAGTAAAGTTCGGGGTGAAAAAATTGATCTCTTCCCATCTGCCAGTGATTAAATCCTTTTGACCCTTATCTCTACAGTTGGTTGTTTGGAAATCTCTTAGAGTGGAGGGGCACTGCTGAGGGCACTGTGCCATATTCTAGAAGAGCTTGTAAGGCATACTGAACCCCACTCCCCACCCCAATTTTGGTTCCTAGGCTAATTTTCCACTTGATAATGCTCAGACAGCTGAAACCTTTACAATAATCCTGGATCTGTCAGCCTCCATCATTTTCAACTGAGGCTCCAGGCTTCTAGGGAACTGGGTTACTTTCTCCAACACTGAGCAGCTCCAAGTAACTCTGGAACTCACTGTTTTGCATTTGCCTTCCCATATTCACTCACTCTTGCTTCCCCTCCGGTCCTTTGTTCCCTCAAGCTAAAGCTTATTTTCCCTACCATTCTAACACTCTTGACTTACCTTTAACTACTCAAAAGGAGTGACCTCATAAAGTTCCTCTTCTTTCTGTCACAGGAAGAATTCCTAGTTCCTGTGGGGCAGATGGAAAATTGTTTAAATTCTTACATTTTTTTTTAGACCAGACCTACCAAATCATGGGTATAGATGATGTTTAGTACCTTCTTTAACTTTTAAACTTCTGAAATGTTACCAGCACGTGGAGACATTAAATAACTTGGCTAAATCCTTGCTCTGAAGCTCAGACAGGTGTCAATAGATGAAAATCCTGGTACTCCTAACTCCAAAGCTAGCTTTGTCAATTATTTCGCAATGATAGAAAGAAGCTAACTAGAACAGATATTGGACTTCACATCACCTCATAATGTGGACAAGTTTTATCTCCAACAAGAACCGACAAAACCAAAGCTAGGGGCATTCAGGGCTTTGCCAAAACATGAGGAATTGGAAGGGTGCAAAATTTAGAATTCACAAAATTTTAACACATGTTCATTAGCACAGTAGGAAATTGGAGTGGGGGTGCTCAGAAACCAAGGTGTACAAAGAGGTTCCAATTTCCAGGCACCTTTAGGGAAGGAAAACTATGCCTTCCGCTTTCCTTGATCTCATGAGTTAATTCCCACTGTGGCTCAGATTATCACCAATAGCCTTTCCCACTCTGTCCCTCTGGATGCAAGAATGTTCCACAGCACAACATATACTCCCAGTAAAGGGAAGTAATAATCCCTTCTACCTTCCCTACTAAGGGCCCCCAAGGTCTTTCTGGTATAGGGAAAATAGGAAAAAAAAAAAAGCATGGGTTCCCTTGTTCCAATTGAGATTCTATACCAAAAGCTACTTGCATAACTAAAAGCTTCATTCCCAAACAAATGTTTCCTCTTTTACATGGTGAGTTCATTTCAGGGCATTATTTCACAAGACGGCGATTGCCTCTAGTGGCAGAATTGCTAGTTGTGGGTCTCAGAAATAAGGCAGATCTAGCCTACAAAAAAGCCTAAATCATCTTTTTAAAGATGACTGGAATCAGATTTATAAGAAATTAGTTGACTTACCAAATTCAATTCCCTCAAGGAGTCAGTACGGTGATTTTCTGAGACAAGGAAATGGTCTAACTATAGAAAGACTTGATAAAGCTAGAATTTACCTCATTGCCTCCCTAGAGCAGGTAGGTAGGTGTCTCTCTGATATCTCGGCCTCTCCCAAAAGGATTCAATTCACTCTCTACTCCCCAACCAAATTCTTTCCCTACGAATGTCCCCTCCTCCAAGTCTGTATTTCCCAATCTCTTTCACCTTTCAGTCCCGGAAAAAGGAACCAGAATCAGATGGGTGTTTCTACCCACCCAGGGGAAGGCTTCTTTAAGCATCCCAGTAATTATCTAAACCAAAATGTAAAATAGATTGTAAGTTCCTCGAGGGCAGGGTGAGCCTTAGCTTTTGCATTTGCATTCTCCAGCTAGAAATAACTAGGAGCCAAAAAAATTGGTTTTTAAGTCCTCAAACTCCCTTAATAGAAGCTTTTTCATCAACAAGCATTAATCCAATTGACTGGTAAGAGCTGCTGCTGAGTGCTAGAGAAACAAAAGAAAAGGCAAAAATAAAAAAAAAAACCCAGTACTAACGCTTTTGGAAACTCACAGAAAGAAAGCATGAGAATTTATTGGTTAAATATTCATGATAGTACATTTGTAGGAGCAAAAACAGTGGGGGAAGGGCAGGGAGCATCCTTCAATCAGGGAGTGTCTGTACTTCACATTGTGGTATTTGATGTTCAGTCAGGTCCTGCTCTCCATGACCTCATTTGGGTTTTTCTTTGCAAAGATACTGGAGTGGTTTGCTGTTTCCTTCTCCAGCTCATTTTACAGATGAGGAATCTGAGACAGACAGGGTTAAATGAGTGACTTGCCCAAGGTCACCCAGCTAGGAACTATGTCAGGTCATATTTGAGCTCAGGTCTTAGTGACTGACTCCAGGCCCAGGATTCTATGCTCTGTACCACCTAGCTGCCCAAAACTGTGGTATATGTAAAGTTATTTTATTGCGTGTATGAAAGCAAAGATGAGCAATTCAGAATAACAATTAAGGCTCATAGTAAGTGATGCAAAGGAAAAAACAAGAGAATGTACGAAATGACTACAACTAAGGTACATGAAAACAAAACCAAAAGGCATTATTAAATCTCATTAAATTCAGTTACCAACTTTGTCTCTGATAACATATAATAAAATACACTTAACACCTCTAAGTAGAGAAGCTAGGACTCCAGTTAAAATATTGTGCAGTGAGTAGAGAACCAGCCCTGGAGTCAGCAGGACCTGAGTTCAAATTTGACCTCAGACACACATGTACTAGCTGTGTGACCTTGGGCAAGTCACTTAACCCCAATTGCCCTACCCCCCAAAAAATAAAAATAAAATAAAAGATTGTGCTTACTGTGAAATTGATGAGGGCACAATCTCTGGGAACCCCCTGGAACCTAGTTGGAGTACTGCCTCTGAGAGCCCCCTTGAACTCTCCTTGAGTATTCCAACTAGATCTGGCCTTCCCCTAAGGCCTGGCATTATCATTGGGCCCAAGTCTCTGCCTAGCCTAGCCCTCTATTGTCCAGCTGTTTCCCATACTTAATCCTGATCAAAATACCTATACCCTAGCTCAGTTCCCCCAGCCCTCTATTGTCTGTCATCTCCATGTAGCCTTCAGCTATTTCCCACCTCGGAGTGTGACCTCATCTCAGTCCCATCAAGCTCCTCCTTAGACTCCTCCTCAAGGCCCTCCCTAAGCCCCTCCTCTAGTCACCCCAGACCACCCCTCAATCCCTCCCACAATCTTTGTGTATATAATATCCATCTTGCCTCCATGAAGGTCACAAAGGTGACACAAAGGGTGGGATCTCTTGGGGCAGACCAATATGGCTAACCCTTAATAAACTTTGTCTTTTCCCTTGGCTGAGAAGGCTTGAGTAGAATTCTTTCGGCAGGACCAGGTGTTGTCGGTACTTTGGGATGCCGAGCACCCCTCAACCCCAAACCTCTTCAAAATCTATTAGTTTGGTTACCTGACCTGTCTTTTTTTTTTTTTACAGTGGTGAGTTCTAGGGGAAATATTTGGAAATGACCGTGGTAATAAATGAGAGGCCTCAAGACTACAATTATCCAATTAACGAACGTATTAAAATGTGAGCAAGAAAGCTGTGTGATGCCCAGGCTGCTGGTCATATGGTTAGTTGGGAATGCAAGTTACTACATCTCTCAGCATTGATTTTCCATGGAAGGTCATTCCATTCCATGCCTGAAATGCTCTTGCTCCTCCATTCCACTTACAGACCTCTCTGGCTTCCTTTAAGTCCCAACTAAAATCACACCTGCCTCCTGGTACCAAATCCCTATTACTTCTAGTGCTTTCTTTCTATTTATTTTTCCTATTTATTCTGTATATTTTGTATATATTGTTTGTATTTATATTTGCTTATTTGTATATACTCATTTACATGTTGTTTCCCCTATTAAAATTGTAAGGTCCTTAAGGGCAGGAACAGTTTGTTTTTCGTTTTTTTTTTTTTGCCGGGTTTTGGTTTCTATTTTGCCATTTTTTGATAGTTAGATTGGTATGGTGCTGAATAAATAAATTTAGGTAAAATTGTTGTTTTTATTATATTAGCTCAGCCTAACCATGAGCAATTGATATTTTTCCATTTATTTAGATCTGACTTTGTGTGAAAAGTGTTTCGTAATTATGTTCATATAGGCCCTGGGTTTATCTTGGCAGGTAGACTCCCAAATATTTTACAGTGTCTACGATAACTTTAAATGGAATTATTTTGCCATTTTTTTGAATCCTCAGCACTTAGCAGAGTGCCTGGTACTTAGCAGGTTTTTTATTAAGTGTTAATTCATTGACTGATTGCTCTCCATTAACCTGCACATTAACCTACCATTAGAAACTCTTTTTACACTCTCCCAGGGGGCAGATTCTACAAGTTTGTTTTTGTAGTTGTTCAGTTTTGTCACTGTGACTCCATTTAGATTTTTGTCTTCGGCAAAGATACTAGAATAGTTTGCCGTTTCCTTATCCAGTTCATTTTTTCAGAGATGAAGAAACTGAGGTAGACAGGGTTAAGTGACTTGCCCATGGTCACACACAGCTAGGAACTGTCTTAAGGCCAGATTTGAACTCAGAAAGAGTTGTCTTCCTGACTCCAGGACCTGCACTCTGTTCACTATGCCACCCAGCTGGCCTTAAACTAAGGTCATCTGGCTTGAAACCCAGAGATCTAAAGAGAGTATGACATCTCCGATCACATGCACAAAGGGAAGTAGGGCATAAAATATTGTCAAAATAAAATGGCTCCAGATTATAGAGAGCCTTGATTCCTAGATAGGGAGTCTGTGTTTTACCAGGTAAGCAATAAGCAGCGAACCAGATTTTTGAAGAGGGCAGTGAGTCAGGTCTGTGTAACATAATTTAGGCAGCTGTTTGCCGAGAATGAATTGAAGAAGAAACTAGAGAGAGCTAGCCTGACCTCAGTCAATAAGCACTTATTAAGCACCTACCTAATGCCAGGCACAGTGGGAGCCCAGGGGACACAAAAAGAGACAAATAAGTCCCAGCCCTCAAGGAGCTCATATTCTAATAGGAAAAATAACCAACAAATATCTACAGACAAGCTATATACAGGATAAAAGAAAAATGACCAATAAAGTAGGATTAGGAAAGGCTTCTGGTAGAAGGTGAGATTTTATCTGGGACTTGGAAACCAGGAAAGCCAGGAGGCAGAATAAGAAGGGAAAAGATTTTAGGCATGGAGTACGAGAGAAAATGCCCAAAGAAGAAAAGTGGAGTGTCTATTTGTGAAACAGCACTCGAGGAGTACTTTGGGGGGAGAGGAGGAGGGAAGAGACTGAAAAGGTGGGGGGAGTTGGGGCAGGGAGAATTGGGTCACCGTTAGATTGTGAAGGTCAGCTAAGTGGCACTGGGGATAGAATGCAAGGCCTGAAGTCAGGAAGACCAAAGTTCAAATCTAGCCTCAGATACAAAGTTTTAATCACTTTAGGCAAGTCACTCACCCTCAATTTTCATCAATTTCCACATCAGAAATGGGCTAATGTCTATCTCCAAATATTGTTTTAATATCTGGAAATGGCCTAGCCCAGTGCCTAGAATGTAGTAGAAACAATATAAAGGTTAGCTACCATTATTACCTGAACACTAAACTGAGGATTGTGTCATCGATTCTGCAGGCTATAGGTAGACACTGGTGTTTTTGAGTATGAGGGGTAATCATGACTGGAGGCCACTAGAAGAGTCTATGGGAGAGGTGATTTGGGCTGGAAATAGATGCCTCTTTAATTATAGCAAAGGATACTCAATGCCCTTTTGGCACAAAGGAACAAACCTTCCAGTATTAGTGCTGGATTTGCATAGCCTTTGAAAACCCAAGGTCACCTCATGTCATGAGTTTCAATATAGGGCTTTTGTGGAAGAAAATGACAAATGTATATAATGCTCTAAGGTTTATGAAGTACTCACCTCTGTCAAGACCACCCTGTGATAAGATAATACAAGCCTTATTATTCCCATTTTATTGATGGAAATGCAGTTACAGATGAGGCTCATTTGCCCAAGATCACAAGGGCAGTATTGGAGGTAAAATTCAAACCCGGATCTTCAACTTCAATGTGATTTCCACTACACAGAGCACTGATGCTTGGCCCCCTCCCGCCCCCCCCCCAGTACATATGGTAAGGAGAGGCAAAAAGGTGGGGGGGGGGGGAATGAATAAAGTAGAACAGCCCACAGCAAACAGTCCTCCTACTATTGGTATGGCTCAGAGCCAGGCCTGGACTTCTTGTCACCTGTCCACCCTGCTTTTGCAATGCCCAAGCAGTTGCAGATTCTAAATACAGCACCTTCACGCAGAAAGGCAAGAAGACAACCTCAGGAACACAAGAGTTAAGCCTTACGTTGGTGACTAGTCATCTCTATTAGGCTAATTCTGTCCCTTTAATTTTCCCCTACCCCCACTCTCTCTGTGCTCCCCTGAATCCCTCCCAATAGCAGCTGAATCAATGTTTAACTTGTACAAACAGCAGCCTGACTGCAATTTGGAAGGGATTCAGCTAGAGATTAAGTCAAGGCAGTAGATAAAAATCTATTACCCAGCAATATTTATTCTACATGCCTATGGCACTCAATGTCAACTCCTGGAGTATCACTTCCTCCTCTCCATCAAAGAAACCACACTCAAGAGCCTCACTAATCATTCATAAGGTTGCAGATATAGAGCTGCAAGAAACGGTAAAGGCCATCAACTTCTTTTCCTCCTGCCATTTTGCAGATGGGGAAACTAAGGGAAATGTGATTTGTCATGGGGCTCAAAGCTAGTTAAGTGTCTAAACAGAGATTTGAACCTAAGTCCTCCTGACTACCATGTATGCAGGGCCCTATTTGTTTCTTCTGGACCCAATTTGGGGTTTTCTTGGCAAAAATACTAAAGTGGTTTGCCATTTCATTCTCCAACTCATTTTTTTTACAGATGAGGAAATTGAGGCAAACAGGGTAAAGTGATTTGCCCAGGGTCACAGAGCTAGTAAGTGGTCAGATTTGAACTCAGGAGGATGATAATTTCTGATGCCAAGCCCAGTGCTCTATCTACTTTACCACCTAGCTGCCCACAGAGCCTTATATACAATCATAAGCTTTTTCTAGGGTACTAAAGGTGAAACCAGAAAGGGATTTCCCTCTTTTCAAGGGCCTGTGAGACAAAATGTCCCAATCATCTCTCCTGACTGTGGGATTAACTGCAGAGACAGTATCTGCTTGGAGTGTGGTGCTCCAAGAATTTTTCCTTTGCATCTATCTAGACAAAAAGAAGCTCCAATAATAGACAAGATGAAATTTATCTTATTAGAACTGGAAGGGAGCTTGCAGATTATCTAACCCCCAGCTGAGCCCCTGAGAGGACAAAAATTATTTGTTCAAGGTCATAGGAATAAATAAAAGCCAAGATTTCAATCCAGAGCCACTGTTCATTCCACCACAGTTGCTCTATTTAGCCCAACAAATACCGATTGAGGAAACACTCTATGTCCAGCATTTCACTAATATAAATAAATAAATAATTGTAAGACATCATGGTGGAGCAGTTAAGTGGCAATGAATAGAGCACCAGCCCTCAAGTCAGGAGGACCTGCGTTCAAATCCAGCCTCAGATGCTTGCTTCCCCACACCCCAAAATGGCATGCATTCTGGTTACCCCTTCCCTACCCATCTATCACCCCCTGCCTTATCTCCTTCCCCCTTACTTTTTTTTTGGAGGGGGGAAAGGCAGGGCAATTGGGGTTAAGTGACTTACTTGCCCAAGGTCACACAGCTAGTAAGTGTCAAGTGTCTGAGGCTGGTCCTCCTTACAGTGCTCTATTCACTGGGCCACCTAGCTGCCCCTTCCCTCTTTCTTTCTTGTAGGGCAAGATACCCCATTGCCTGTATAGCTTACCTAGCAGTAGGTTCTTACTAAGTACTGATCGGTTGATTGACTGATTAAATAGGAAGTCGGCCCACAAGGAAACTACCTCCCAGTATGCTACATCTCTTAGTGAAAAGATTATTAGATTTGGGGTCAAGGGATGTCCGTTGGCTTCCCAGTCATACTACTTGATAAGTGGCCTTAGTCTTTCTGGCCCTCCATTTGCTCATCTTTAAAGTGAATGTTAGACTAGACATATCCCAAGGTCCATTCCAGCTCTACAGGAACAATGTTATATAAGATCAAAACCCACTGATGTCAAGCAAAATCCTACAACCAAATTCCCAAAACCACTATGTTTGAGCAAAGTAGGTTATGGCACCTCTCTCAGCTAAAAAAAAAAAACAACCCAGCCTACAGGGGTCACAAGAAGGTCAGTACCTTCTTGAATTGTCCAACCCTGACATTGGCCACCATACTTCAGACTGTAGCAGGACTGGACAAAATAGGCCCACCAATTTGAGCAAATACCCACCACATTAGAACACCTATCATTTTCTCAAGCAAAACAGCTTTGTGATAATTATGCAACATCAGACTAGATAAGGGGCTTCAGATCTGCCAGGCCATCCTAGAAAAGTTCAAGCCACTTTGAAAGCTATGACAAAAGGAGTGGTTTCAGAGAAACTTAGGAAGACTTCTATAAACTGACTGATGAAGAGTGAAGTGAACAGAACTATGATTACATTAAAGACAAACCATTGTGAAAGATTTAAGAACTCCAACCATTGCAAAAAGCACCCACAATTCCATCAGACCAGTGAAGCATGCTCTCTATCTCCTGATAGAAAGATGAAGGACTCAAAACGGAGAATAAGAAATACATTTTTAGACACAGCCAACATGGGCATTTGTATTGCTTGACTACGCATATTCCAGCACTTAGCACAGTGCCTGGCATATATATTAGACACTTAATAAATGTTTATTGATTAATTGGTAATAAGGATTCTGTATTTTCTTTTTCAGTCGAGAATGGGAGGGACAGGGAAAGGGTAGCAAGAAAGAAGAAAAGATCATCGAAGTATTTATTGTAAATGCACAGGAAGAGCAGAATAGGAAGGTCAAAAAGAAACATAGATAAGTAGAAGAGTTTTGAAAATTATACATTTACATTATATTATTTAAAACAAAGCAATCTATAAAATATTTTTATTTTCACATACAACCAATGTTGTTTGTTTCTACTGTCTGATCGAAAGTCCAATTTGTGTTTTAAGTTCAGAATTGTACAAATTTTGCGAATTTTTAAAAAGACTACTGAGCAAATGTCTGAATGCCCCCTTGGTATTGTCCAATCCCTAAAACATCCCAGTGAAAAGAAAAGATTCTCCATGGCCAGAAAAGCCATGACCTGTCCTGGGCCACTATCTTTCTTACAGTGCAAATGATACCCACTGGTTTCCTAAACCACCCAGAAGCATTAGCCAGATGCATCTAACTTTGTGGAACTGCAGTGTTCCAACAAAGCTGCCTATAGATTTCTGAAATTCAAGGCTTATTTTCCCAATGATTTCCATCATAAGATCAGAGATACAGTCCCACAAGAGAAAAATAAACCCTTCCAATTCACTCACAATGGAAAAGTTCCAGCAATGCTTTTTTTTTTCCTCGTTTAATTCTTTTTTTTTTTAAGAGATGGCTGTCTGGGTGGGGTGAGGAGAGGAATAAGGAAAGCAGGGAAAATGGTCTTTTAAAACAAAGTTATCACAAGCCCTAATAAAGAGGGGAGCTTCCATGGTCAAACCTCTCTCTAACTTAGTGCTTTGCCTGCTGGGAATTGTACCCAGACCCTCTCCCCACTCCTGGCAGTGAGATGTTCTACCCAGAGCTTACCCTTGCCTTTGTAACACTTTGGGTTCTTTAGTGATGAAATGGCAAAATTTTGCCAAAATCCTTTGAGGGGTAGGAAGTAGGCAATCAGAGTTAAGTGACTTGCCCAAAGTCACACAGCTAGTAAGTGTCTGAGACAAGATTTGAACTCAGGTTCTCCTGACACCAGGGCTGGTGCTCTATCCACTGGGCCACCTAGCTGTCCCCCAATAAGATCCTAGATGTAACACTCAAAAGGACTTCAGAGGCCACCTGGTCCAACATCTTCATTTTAAACTGAGGAAACTTGAGGCCCAGGGAGGTTGTGAATCACCCAAGATCACACAGGTAATATTAACCTCAGATGCAGGATTTGAAACCAGATCATCTGACTCTAGAACCAATGCTTCCCCAGTACCCACTGTCTCCCCCCATCTAACTCCAACCTCAAACTTTTGGGGATTTGGGTTAAGTGGGGAAAAAAAAATCATTCCCTACTTGATTAGTGTTCCAAGTTCAAAATTGAATACAGTAGGGTACCTCTGCCAAGTCATTCTGACCAATAAGAGAAGGAATAAGTAGATCTTCCCTGTGGATAATGGGTATGTCTCTCTCTTCTAGGAATCTTTTGATGAGACTTGGGGGTAGGAAGGTGCTTTTCTGCTAAGGGAAAGTCTGCACAAACTCTAGTATATAGAAAGCCTGGCACCAAAAGCTGAGTCAATAAAAGCCTCAGGCACAGACAAAGGTGTGTTTTGGATGGGTTTAGATTGGGAGTGTAAATAGAGGAAAGACAAAGAGTGTGGGGGAAGGTACCAGAAGAACCAATGGCTTCCAGGTGATACCTGAGCATCAAATGTTTAGTTTGCAAAATGAACTGGAGCAAGCAGGATTCTCAAAACATTGTAGGCTTAGGACAGGACAATAAGCCCTAGCTTTTGGACTCAGCTGTTGACAAGGAGGTGAATGAAGGAAGTAGGGATTGGAGCTCTCCATCTAATGGGGCTTAGAAATAACAATAGCAAACATTTATATAGTTTTAAGATTCACAAAGCACTTTACTTAGAAGAAAATGGAAGGCAAGGCTAACCTGCCCACAGACAAGCTGAATTGATTTAGCTTTTTGTCTAGTTTGTTATCCCATAATAGAAACCTCAACTCTAGACTTTGCTTGACAGGCTTTCTCTCAAGACCAGGCCGTAATTCTTAGTTTTGACCCTGCCTACTTCTCAAACAAACCACCCTTCCCCCAGGGCCACCGGAGCCCATCACTGGTCCTTTGAACTCTGCAACTCATTCACTGAAGTCCAAGGTTTGAGTTAAGGTTTAAACCCCACCTTCATAGGAGACCCTCAGTTCAAACAGAGGCACCTATCATTATGGACGTACTGTGCGATCCATCTCCTGGCCACTGGAAAAAAACTTCTGGAGAAAAACTAAGATTATTTCTAAGCTAGGCTTAGAAAAAGCCTTTTTAGTGTCTATTCAAAGTTGGTAGCACTCTAGGCAGCTGGGCAAAACTTTAAAGTGCTATGTAAATGTATCCATTGTTATTCCACTCCCTAGGAAGGCAAAGAAACCAGAATACCAAGTCAAAAGTAGCAGGTTTTGTGCCTGGGGCAAAAGAGATGGGAGGGAAAGAGTGCTCCCCAAAGGCACCAGGGAAAGAAGGTCCATTTCTGCAGTCTGGTGAAGAGGGAAAGGGGAAGAGCTAAAGACAATTAGAAAGGTGGTCACAGTAACTTTTAATTTCCCCGATGTTAGGAGGGAAGGAGTGTAATCACTCATGATGTTAGATTCGTTTGCTTGGGAATGGAAAGAGGCCAGGGACAACAGGATTGGGCAATCATGTAGAACTCTTTTATTACTGGCATGCCAGGGCCTTCCATCCTAATGATGAAAAGACCCCGACTCCAGGTTTAAGGCAGAATTTATAGGGTACAGAAACAAATAAGTAATTAGGGTACAGAAACAAAGAAGCAATTAATGCATAGTCAACATTCCGTTCCTATCAGTTCCTGGGGTCCAGATATTATCAGTTCCTGGGGTCCAGACATTATCAGTTCCTGGGCCCGGACATCCTGACGCCTCCAGTTTGTCTTCTTCTTATCTGTAGAGACCGATCCCATCTGGAGGAAGTAACTCTTTGGGGCAATTAAACCTTCTCGGGAAGTAGTTAATCTTATAGGGTCTCGTCCCAAGGTAACAACTTTTGGAGTGCTAATCGTCATGCTGTGCATCCTGTATTCTCAGCTATTTTCTTGTTAAAACTATTAACCCTTTCCTAGGTCCCTACAATGATACCTTGCCTGCCTTGGGATTACTGAATACATAGGAACACAGATTTCAAGCTGGAAAAGAAATGAGAGAACATCTAGTCCAACTCCCTCATTTCATGAAGGTAGGAAACGAAAGTCCAGAGAGGAGTCAAATAAGTTAAGTGACTTACCCAAGGTCACATAGTCACTAGGTTAACAAACATGTGCTTACTCTCTATCAGGTACAGTGCTAAGTAAGCATTGGAGATACACAGACAAAAGATTCATGTATAATCTTATTTTTCTTCTCTACTTCATATATGGTAAAGTATATAGCGCTCCTTTTAATTCCTAATTTGTTAATGAAAAATTTTTGAAAAATATTTTAAAAACAAAGTCCCTGACCCCAAGGAACTCAGAACTACTCTTTAGATGCTCTAGAACCATCCAAAAGAAAGCCTTCTTGTTTCTCCACAGACATGACATCTTCCCCCCTCTCCATGATATCTGATTTTTGGCTGCCTAGTATGTATTCCTTTGCTCATCTTTGCCTCTTAGAATCTCTTTGTTGTTCAGTGGTGACTTACTCTTCCTGACCCCATTTGTGATTTTCATGGCAAAGATTCTGGAGCGGTTTGTCATTTCCTTCTCCAGCTCATTTTACAGATGAGGAAACTGAAGCAAAGTGCCCAGGGTCACATAGCTAGGGGGTGTCTGAGGCTGGATTTGAACTTGGGAAGATAAGTCTTCCTGACCCCAGGCCCAGGGCTCTGTGCACTATGGCACACACCTAACTGACCTTAGAACCCCGAGTTTCCTTCAAAAAACAGTGTAAGTGCTGCCTTCCACTCAAAGCTCTCCTCATCTTAAGTTACTAGTGCCTCCCTGCCCCAAAAATTACATTCTTTTTATATTTTCATATACACTATATATGTAAATGTTGTTTCCCTAATAAAATATAAACTTGACATCAGAGGCTGTTTCAATTCTGCCTTAATTCCCCAGAGTCTAATAATGTAGGAGGCACTTAATAAATGCTTTTTAAGTGATTGGTTGGTTGGTTAGTTGTTGGCTGCTTTTCCCAGGAAAAGGCACTAGGAAAAATGATAGGTCAAAAGACAAAAACACCTTTCTTAGGTAAATGGATTAAGGATGGTAACCACCCAAATCATTATGCAGAGATAACTGATTTAGTTTATGTAACTGCTTCTGCCACCTACATGCAAGGGGAATCTGCAGTGGTCCAGAAAGAAATGGGATGATGGCTTATCTTAATCAGCAATTTTGAAGTGTTAACCCAAAATGGCATTTTTACATGTGATCTTTCCTAGTTTATAGATTCCTATAAATGTTATCTGAATTTGGTGCTGAGTCATGTCAGAAGGGTAAGAATAATTTTGGACAGTTCTTTCATTAAACCAGAACTTGCCCTGATATTAATGTTAAATTAAATAAAGTTATTTCTGGCAGATTTGACCCTAAAAAACACGTAGTTCAGTATTAATGTTTTTTTCTTCAACGTCTGCCTAGATTTTCCCTGAGAGAGTAGAACCGTCAATAAGATTACCTTCAATATATCTCAGGACCTTTCTTTTAAGGACTAAAGAATCTGACATACTTAATATTTCCAGCAGGCATCAATTGGTGATTGCCACTCATCATCTACCACCCATTGTAGAAAGACACAAATGGTATTGTTATAGGGTTGTTTATACCTACGTTCAGTGGCTACAAGACAGATCTTAGGCCTTTGGGAATGTCTACCTGCTGCTATTTTCATGGAGAAGTCACTTCACTTTGTTCAGGATGTGACTTTGGAAACCATCTAAAACAAGCAGAGCTGGCTATTTCAGTCCCATACTGAGTCTTCTGTTCCACACAGTTTTCATCCAGTCCAACATGAGTTCTAAGTTCATCGAACCCTTTGGTAGCACTCACAAATGAATTCTGGAGGAAACTGCATTCCCTTAGGCATTGTTTTCCTCTTGAAAATTATGTAAGATGTAACTTCCTTCCATCAGTTGTAATGGTAAGCATTACCATGCAACATAACTTCTTCATAGATACATTCGATGATCCTGTTAGTGCAATAGTGCTGTTGCATACTGAAAAACAGTGGAATCTGATCGGCAAAGTGAGTTTCCTGGGGCATGTGCAAGACAAAGCAATGAAAGCTTTCAACTTTGTCTATGCAATCAAGAGACAACCTTTGGTACATTGCAATTCTCCTTCCCAGACAGATTGAACCTCATAACCCAGCCATAACAACTCGCTTTAAATTGACTTATAAGAATGTTGTGTTTGCTGGCTACCTCCGGTGCCTTCATTTGCAACATCTCCTAGCATTTCGTTGACGCACACAAACACTTCATTGATTTGTGGAAACTTGCCTGTTTTAGGACCTCTAAACGGGCATCTAGAAAAGTTTGTGTTTTTTGTCTTGTCTTTTAGTTTCAGCCAGTCTCACACCAACTTTTCACTCGCTAAAAACTGTCTTTCCGCAGCTCTGTTTCCATGCTGTTCCACAAACACAATCGCTTTCAGCTTGAAGATCGCAGAATACTTTTTGTATTTATCCATAATCAGAAAGAAATGCTTCAGGCGTTAATGTATCCCTGGCAGATGAACTGTAGAGCTTAGCTAGCTCAAAGACTCAAGTCTTTCCATATCAAGTGACTTATAGCAGCTTGGCCACTCCCCTTGTGCCTATTGCTCTACTATACCATTAGTACTGGAATACTATAAACAAACCATACAAGTAGACTTTCTGGACCATGCACATGCACTAAGAATTCTAGGCTCCTGGCTCCCAATGTGCAGAAATAAATGTATATCCATATACCACTGGTGAATACATTGATGCTCTGTTTACCTTTTAAGTGGCATTATAACATGCAATGGTTGGTTACACAAGGAAAGGTTATAACTCAATTTTTGGACTGAAAAAACAGTACAATGGTTGTGCGGGGGCAACGATTATGTAGTGAAATATGGTAAGATCTTAACAACTAGTCCTATTCACTTTCTGGCAGAGAAAAAAATGGAAGCAGTGTCAGAGGTTTTATATTTTGGGGCTAAAAGATCACTGCAAAAATTAAAAGATGCCTGCTGGTTGGAAGGAAAGCTATGGCAAATCTGTACAGCATACTAAAAAGCAGAGATATTGCCTTGCTGACAAGGGTCCACATACTGAACAAAGCTACGCTTTTTCCCATAGCAACATATGGCTGAGAGAGTTGGATTGTAAGGAAAGCTGAGCGCTGCAGAATTGACACTTTTGAGTGTCAGTTGGTGGTGCTGAAGACTTTTCAGAGTCCCTCAGACAGCAGGAGGTCAAATCAGTCAGTACTTAAAGAAATTAATTCAGGCTGTTCATTGGAAGATCAGGCGCTAAAGCTGAAGCTTAAATACTTTGGTCACATAACCAGAAGACCAGAATCATTGGAAAAGACTCAGATGTTGGGAAAGATTGAAGGCAAAAGGAAAAGGGGACAGATAGATGGAAGAAGATGAGATGGATAGATAGACAGTATCATGGAAATAACAAGCATAGACTTGGACAGACTATTGAGAAATAGGGAAGGCTGGAAAGGCCGGGCGTGCTATGGTCCACGAGGTCACAGAGTCAGACACTACTGAACAACAGTGACGATGGATCAGAGTAAGTGGGGGAGGGAAGGAAGGACTAAGGTGTTAGAAGCCTAGTAATGTAGGAAGGGCCAAGTTATGACGGATTTTTAAAAGCCAAGCAGAGGATTTTATATTTGATCATAAAGGATCGTAGGAATCCACTGGAGTTTATTGAATGTAATCCCTTTGACATCTGAGTGGAAGATATACTTGAGGCCGAGAAAACAATCAGAAGACTCTTGCTATAATCCAGGATGAAGTGATTATGGCTTGGACACAAAGTGGTAGAAAAGAATACATACAAGAGAAATTAGGAAAATAGAAATGACAGAATTTGGTGACAGATTACATATTTATTAGGAGGGAGGACAAGAATAGGAAAGAGTAATGAATGGTCAAGGATGGATGGCACCTAAAGGTTGGGAACTTGGGTAACTAGTAGGATGGTGATGCCATCAACAGTAACAAGGAAATTAAGAAGAATTCAGGTTAAAGTTGTGATCCTGTGAATCTCAAAGCCTCAAATAGTTTTCAAAGGACCAAGGCAGAAGGCAGTTAAGCACCTCAATGGAGACTGATTTCTCAAGGTAAAACAGTCAAGCAGAAATGGTTCTGGTAAGTGATCCCATTCATTGTAAAGCAATGTACCTTTTTAAGCTACCTTCTTTCTATTCAACGAAGACCTGTTTTAATGGTGCAAGTTGGTTTTTTCAGGAGAAAGGAGAGCAAGAAAGATTCCAGTGCCTTCACAAATACCTACATGAATGGATACCCCAGAAAACCATTTCCCTGAAGTATTACTTGTATTTCCATACTAGATTTAACATAAACTCACATTATGACCTTGGAAAAGTCACTTTATCTGGTTTTGGTTCTTGGCTTTCTCATCTGCTAAATTGAGATAATAGTTGTCACATCAACAGACAAGGAGAGATTTAAAAGGACTTCAGAAAATTAAAATAGCCATATGAGGGGCAGCTAGGTGGTTCAGCGAGTAGAACACCAGCCCTGGAGTCAGGAGGACCCAAGTTAAAATCCAGCCTCAGATACTTGACACATGTACTACCTGTGTGACCTTGGGCAAGTCACTTAACCCCAATTGCTCTGCCAAAAAAAAAAAAAAAACAAAAAAAAATACTAACCACATGAAAAAATAGGATATCATTACAAAAGTGATCCATAAACTTCTCTGAAATTTCCAGGCCCCTCAGTCACTTCTTAACTTTCTCTCCAGAGGTTTTTCCCATGGGTTGTAATTAAGTCCTTGTGTGGAAAAGGCAGGGTGGGCTCCTTAGCACTTAGTTCAACAAGTGCCCTTGAAGAGTTTGGCTTTTGTTTGTGTTGAGTGATTCAGCTATTTCATTGAGTCTTGTTAAGTGCTAAGCCCCAGGCCCAAGATTTGGGTATCCTTGGTGCCTCCTTGCCTCAGGGGAGGGCTTAGTTTAGACATGAGTTTGAGTGGGTTTGAGTCCGCCTCTTTGTGGGGATTTTGGGTCAAGTGGGTGAGTTGCATGTGTGACTCACCCCTGACTCTGAAAAAGATATAAAAACCAGGGGTGGGCCTCTTCCTTGGAGCTCTGAGATGCAGCAGGAGTGGCGCCTGTATGACTCTGAGCCAGCCTTGTTGAACTCAGATGTTGATGGTTCCTTGGTAACTATGAATTGTATTGGGTCTGTCTGTTTGTAATTTGTTTAAGGGCTCTTGAGATGGTGTTGATGAAGAGACTCCAGGCAGCTGTAGCTAAGGAGCCCTTCAGCTTTTAAACCCAGATGCTGAGACTTTGTTGAACTCTGGCGACTATGTATTGGGATTTGAATCAGACAAGGTCTGTCTGTTGATGTTTGTAATTTGCTTGTATTTTGCTCTAAAGTTCAGGGTGCTGGCTTTTTCCCCTGAACTAAGTGAATGATATTTGTGCTGAATTAAAGTAAGCTTGCCAACCCCTTAACCTTGCTCTCCTTATTAAGGCATATCAAAAGAACCTGGGCTTTCTGGCTGTCCGGCAGCTTTCTAGGTGCTGGCTGTGGGTGGCCTTGGACCCCCCACAGAAGCTGCTAGCCAGATTGTGGAAACAGTCCTGACCCTTAAAGCACCCAGAAGCTATAGAGATTCTAAAAAGCATCATGTAAGAATTAGGAATGATTGAGGCTGAGAGTGTGGGATGCAGTGATGCTACCGAATGATTGCTTCAAGGGGGAGATTGATAAGTCCCAAAGGTTTGGAAGTCCCTGCCCATTCCCAGACCTCATGACAATGTTAATTAATGGCACTTCAGCTGTGGAGTGATAAGCTAACTGTGATGGATGAAGACTGAAGAGGGCTTTTTCCTACCTAAGAGGCCCAATTCTCTTTAAGAACAGCACAGCTAGCTTAGCTATCTGACCAGGCAGCCTGATACGGTTTTAAAAAAAAAGAACTGAGCTGGGGCAGGATCTCAAGTACACTCTTGAGTACAAAAATCTGCCTGTTCTATTAACAAAGAAACCTGCTCTGCCCATTTATCTCAAACTCCAGAGAATATAGAATCTGATTTTAGGTTCTTGGCTACCATCCTTTTTATCCTTACCCTTACCCTTGCCTGGTATCCTAGGGCCCAATGCCACAAGTAGGGGAAGACTACAGGATCTCAAGTGGAGGGTAGGAAAGGACATCCCTTAAAGTCCAACTGCCTCATCGAGGAAAACTGAAGTTGTTTGAGGTTAAACGACTCACCCAAAATCACACAGGATAGTAAAATGAAGAACTAGGATTTGAACCTAAGCTGTTATTGTTCAATCATGTCAAATCTATTTGGGTTTTTCTTGCCAAAGAAACTGGAGGCATTTGCCATTTCCTTTTCCAGCTCTTTACAGATGAGGAAACTGAGGCAATGAAGGTTAAGTGACTTAACCCAGGGTTATACAGCTAAGTGTCTATGACCAGATTTCAGCCAGATTGTGCAGAGCTTTGAACGCCAAACAAGGGAGTTTATATTTGACCCCAGAGGCAAATGGGAGCCACTAGAGGTTATTGAGTGAGTTGACTTAGTCAGTTGGGTTGATGTTAAAGAGCACTTTGGCAATTACATGGAGGTTGGTTGGAAGAATGTAAATACTGAGGCAGGAAAACCAATTAATAGGTAACAACAATGTGCTAGGCATTGTAAGATATAGACTGAAGACAAAAGTCCCTGCCCTTTATGCCCTCATATTCTAATTGGTTGTCTGTTGCCTTTGAAATAAAGCATGAATACCTGGTGTATTCAAGGCTCTCCATCTCTGGACTTCTTCCTACCTTAGCAGACACATTTCTCACCTTTACATACTCTACATTCCAGATAAACTAGACTGCTTTCCACTTTCCTTCATTTGCTCTGTGGAAGTATATGACAAAACTCCTTTTTCATTCAACTAAAATACTGAGAAGTAAATGTTTCTCCGGCATAAAATTCTCTCCAGACTTTTCCCAGTAATAAAAATGTGTAGAAGGTCAAGAATAAAAGATTAAGGCTTATGGAAAATGGATTAAAGGTGGTAACCAAATTTAAAGAAATACTTCTAATCAAGTTTAAGATCAAGGCCTTCCCCAAACCCTGAAGGGATTGGTGTTAAGACCTGTCAAAGGGAAGTCAAGTCAATCTAACAAGCATTTATAGAGTCTACTATGTGCCAGGCAGTGTATTATGCACTGAGATTGGAATGGAATGGAGAGAGACTTGAGGCAGCTTAGACTAACCAGCAGATTATTGCAATAGTCCAGGTAGGAGATGAGGAGGGTGGTGATCCTGTCAGAGGAAGGGTTAAGTACAAGAGACTTTATGAAGGCAGAATTGAAATACTTCAAAGGTAGGAATGACAAGACTAGGCAACTGAATATATGCTAATGATAACAGCTCAGTTTATATAGCACTCTTAAGCTTTGGCAAAGCACTTTACAAATATCTCAGTTTAACCTCACAACAACCCTAAGGAAATGATGATGATTCCAATGTCCCAAACAACTCTGTTAAGATTGTAAGGTTACAGAGAAGATAGAGACTTGCCTAAGTCATTGTGTCAGGGCCAGTTATTAAGTATTCGTTTGCATGTTGTCTCTCCCTTAGATTGTAATCTTTTTGAGGGCAGGGACTCTTTTTTGCTTTTTTTTTTTTTTTGGTATCCCCAGAACTTAGCACAGTGCCTGGAACCTAGCAGGTACTTAATATAAATGTTTGAATTTAATTGAACACAGATCTTCCTGACTTAAAGGCTGCACCAATCTCTGTCCATTACCTCACTATCCATTCAGTACTCACTCTTTCTCTTCCTGTCTTCCTCAGTTAATTTCACCACTTCTTTCCTCCCATTTTATTGAAAGTTCCTTAAGAACGAGGGCTTGCATGTCTTTTCTTGAGTTCTCTGGTGTATTTCTCCAGAATTTGTCTGGTAAGCTAGGAAGGAGTCCACAGGTGGAGAGCCTTGAATATATCAAGTATTCTTTATTTGGAAGGTAACAGGCAACCAACTAGAATATGAGGGCATAAAGGGCAGGGACCTTGTCTTCAGTTTATATTCAGTTCTCCAGTGTTCAAGGCTGCTCATCTACCTTTCGCATCCATTTTCACCCAACTCTCACCTGTGGCTCCAAGAAACTGCAGCATGAAACAGCGACCACACTCCAGTAAAACATTCTCCACAGATGGGCTAAACCAGGTTGAGGGTAACCAGCAGTCCTCAAACCCACTGAGTTAAAGGGATATCTACCCTAAGTATGTGAAAACTTCTCCCAGCAGAATGGGCAGATGAGACCAATTTGTTCCAACAACAATAAAGGAGGCTGAAGCCAGCAATGTTCAGCACTTAAGAGGTTAGTCGGACATCAAGGACACCAAGGTCATCCACTGCATCCCCGGCCATCACCAGAGGTCCTCACTTTTGTCTTTCCAATAGACTTGGATGACTCAGAGTGTGAGGCTGTCAACTTTGTGCAGCCCTGCCTCACTTAAATTAACTCGTGCACCAGTCAAGATATCACTCCCTGATGTCACTGGTCTTTTTCAAGAATGAAGGATGAACAACAGTATATGATATTGCATTTATTAAGTAGATGTTTAATATTTGTTGCATTGAATTGGGCAAAGAAGGTGAACATGGAAAGACTGAGATTAAACAGAATCATGTTTTATGCATTTTACTTTACACACTTAAAATCATGATTCTGAAAAGGAGTCCACAGGCTTCATATAGACTGCCAAATGGTTCCATGACACAGGCGCTTAACAAGTCCTGCTCTAAGAACCCCTTCAGCCCCCAAATTCTATATTCATGCATCTCTATTTGTCTTCCTTATGTCCAATTCAGCATTTGGCACTGTATAATAGATCTAGTGGGCAGCTAGGTGGCACAGTAGATAGACTACTGGGCTTGAAGTGAGTTCAAATCCAGCCTCGTACACTTGTACCTATGTGATCCTGGGCAAGTAACTTAATCCTATTTGCCTCAGTTCCTCAATTGTACAATAATCTGGAGAAGGAAATGGCAAACCACTCCAGCACCGTTGCCAAGAAAACCCCAAATAAGCTCCTGAAGATTCAAACACAACTGAAAGGACCGAATAGAATTAGATCTAGTAGCTCTTTAATAAAGGTCGCCTGATTAAACTCTCAATATCTCTTATTTGCATAGAGCTTTAAGATTTATAAAGTGCTTTACATATGTTAAGTCCTAACAATACTATAAGGCTAGGATATTTAGGAATTATATTCCCATTCTACAGCTGAAGAAATGAGATCCAACACTCTTTCAATTACACCACGTACAACCTTAAAAAAAAAAAAGCCTAGCTAGGCCAAGACTCTAGACTCAGGACTTTGTACAGAGCTCAATTTAGCATTATTGGCTGACTGAAGGATTAGGCAGGGAGCAGAGTAATCAGGACTGGCAAAGAGAGAAGACCCTGCCAGGTAGGGACAGAGTAGGAGAGTCGAGGGGCAAAAATGGAAATGCAAAGAAAGAATCAAGACAGCTAGTCCTTCTGGGCATGTGTCCCAATTTCTCCTGGAGTCTCATTAGCAGAGGTGTAAGCAATGATACAGAAGAAATGCTGATGAATAAGCATAGGCTGAGAAATTCCAATTAGGCCTGGAGAACGAGTATCTCTAGTCATTCAACTTCTTTACCCAGCCTTTAACCACTTCGTTGCCCTTGAAGCCACTTCAGATCTTTATCCAAATCTACTGGGAATGCTGTTCTTCCTGGAACCAAAAGAACATCCTAGCTTGGGATAAAGCTGACCCCCTCCCATATCTCAAGTTCCAGGAAGAGAGACAGATGTCCAAGAATAGAAGGGAAATGAGCCCATTGATTGTTAGTACTCTCTCCCTTTTCAAATAAGGGTGAATGCAATTACCTGTTTACATGTTACACTCCCCATAAAAGAATATAAGCTCTTTGAGGATGGGCACTGTCTATTTTGTCTTTTTTTAGACCTGTGGTTTCACTGTTATAGGGAACTTCCAGATGAGAAAAACTGCTGCTTCACAACACAAGTCGGCACCTTCTGGAATTTCAAAGTTGCTGAGAATTGCCTAGATACAGTGAGATCAAACTCCCTGCAGCGGTATATATTGACCTAGAAAATTACAAATTAACATTGTTTTTATTGTATTTTTTATTTATTTTGTTAGACATTTCCAATTGCATTTAAACTGTAAACAGTGATTCAGGCCTCACATGGGAGGGAGTTTTGCAGGAGCTAGTTGGACACCTCCCTAGAATACTGACAGGCCAAGTGACTTGCCCAAGGTAACACAGGCAGTGTGTCATAGGCAGAACTTGAACCCAGGTCTTCCTGGATTCTTCGATCAGTTCTAGATCCTCTTTGGGCTACTACTTCTCTCCATTGTCTTTGTTGTTTTTCAGTAGTCTTCCTGACCTCATTTGGGGTTTTCTTGGCAAAGATACTGGAATGGCTTGCCATTTCCTTCTCCAGCTCATTTTACAAATGAGGAACTGAGGCAAACAGGATGAAGTGACTTGCCCCAGGGTCACACAGCTAGAAAGTGTCTGATTTGAAATCAGGTCCTCCTGATTCTAGGGCTGCCATTATTGGTTTAATATCCCTAATAATTCCTAGCACAGTGATTGGTATATATTAGGTACTTAATAAATGCTTGTTGGATTGGATTAGGTTGACCTGAATTTTGATATGCTTGACATACAGCCCTGAATAAGAATTAGTGAATTCACAAGTTAGTATGCTGTTTGCACTTCTCTGAAGGAAGATAAGGATTTGTTAGCTTAAGGGAGATCCTACCTTGATTATAGGGGTCTTAGTACACTGACAAGGAAAAATGACAGCATTGACAAAGTGTGAGTAAGTAAGGTAGAAAATCCTCATGGCCACTGATAATGGAGACACAACTCATTGAAAATAATCTGCCTTAAGTGTAAACAGCCCAAAGTAGAAAATTTGCTGATTGTTCTCCCATGCTATTATATAAGTAGTTTTTCCCAGAATGACATTCAGTCATTTTGAGCCAAGTACATAAAGTTGAGGTGGTACTATCATCACTTAATGGTTCTGAAGTCCATCTTTTCCAATAAATTTCTATCAGCTTTCACGGATGAGGGTGGAAGCCATCCACCCAACCCAGTCCCAAGAAAGAAAAAAGCCTAATTAACACAAAGATAACCAGAACAGCCCACCAGGTAGAATCATCAATTCAGGCCTAGAGGAAGCCTAGAAGAGACCTCAAAAATCATCCAATACAATATCGTCTTTGTACTGATAAAGAAATTAAGGCCCAAAGAAGTTATTTGACTTGCCCAAAGTTATACAAGTAATAAGTAGCAGAGTCACAACTTGAGTATAAAGTATGATATTTGTAAAGTGCTTTGCAAACCTTAAAGCACTATATAAATACCCCTATTGCTATTATTAACCCAGACTATATGGTGTTCATATACACTGCACTTTCCACTGCATTTTTATGGCAGTGTAGTACAAATATGATGTCCATTTCAAGCAAGGAAAACAAAGACGAGATATGTTAAAAAGTGACTTGCCCAGGGAGTCAAATTCGGTGCTTGACAATTCTAAGCTTCCTTCTTTCTCCAAATCCCAAGATCATAGGACTGTTTTCTATGCCACACTACCTCCCTTCAAATTGTTGTGAAGCCAAAAAATTCCCTGGATTTGTGCAGAACTGACCCACAATTCCAGTTTGGAATAAAGACTCTAACCTAGGTGACAATGAGGACTCACCTCCAGGCCTAAATCGGGAAGGCTTGCAGGATGTAGGACTTGGCCGAGTCAACCACTGATTCTTTAAGGTCCTCGACAGCAGACAGGAAGCTTTAGGAAAGGAGATAGGAGAATGGAGATTAGAATCAAGACAAAGGCCATTCTTAAGAATTGAAAAAATTACCATGTGAAAGAATAAACTAAAACACTAATAAGAGAAATGCAGATCAAAAGAAACCAAAACTTTCCCCACGGTCTCAGAAAATTGGCAGAAATGACAAATTGAGATTACTGTCAGAGGGGTTGGGAAAAGACAGGCATACTGCTGAATTGTTAAGGCACAGCCATTCCAGAAAAACAATTTGGAATTACAAAAATAAGATGACTAAAATATCCAAAGTCTTCGATCCAGAGATCTCACAGCTAGGCATATACCCCCAAGGGGGTCAAATAATAATCAAAAGCTCCATATACGCCAAAATATTTTTTGTTGTAGCAGAGAACTGGAAACAAAGTGGTTGCTTATCACCTGGGTAAAGCTGCAACAAATTGTGAATGTAATAGAACATATTACTGTGCGATAAGAATTACCAAATATGATGGGACATGAAAAAGCAAAAAAATTTATATAAACTGAAGCAAAGTGAAGGAAGTAGACCCAGGGAAACAATGTCCACGCTGACTACAATATAAATAGAAAGAACAACCACCACTAAACAGTTGAAGCTGAATGTTATAAAATTGTAAAGACTGTTTGATCCCACTCTACCACCTGTATGCAAAAAGACACCTTTCCTTCTCCTTCTCTCTCCCTCTGGCCAGGGAGTGAAACACGACTGAAAACATCTAAACAATCAATTATTTAATTATTTAGTATTTAATTTACTATAAGTAAATATTTTAAAATATTTCTGTTAAAATAAATAAACATTATAAAACAATTTAATATTAACTAATAATTAAGGCAATCAATAAATTTTTGACTATTATTAACTATTGACCAAATAGAGCTCTTAATAAACTTATTCAAAGCCATATAAACGTCAACAATTGTTACTATCTTTCAAGGTTCAGATCCTCTTTGAAGTGACCACCCAAACTTTTTATTTGTTCTTAGTTGTTTGAATGTTATCTCCCTATTAAGAGGGAGCTAAGGCCATGAAGCTATAGATTGTAGGCAGTTGAGAGCAGAAATGGTTTTTGTTTTTGCATTTCTAGCCCGAGTGCCTAGCACAGGGTCTGGCATATAGTAAGCGCTTAATAAAAATGCTGGTTGACTTGATTTGTTGTCTTTCTTTTCTTTTTTTTTTCGTGGATGGGGGAAAGCAGGGCAATTGGGGTTAAGTGACTTGCCTAAGTGTCAAGCGTCTGAGGCCGAATTTGAACTCAAGTCCTCCAGACTCCAGGACCTGTGCTCTACTCACTGCTTCACCTAGCTGCCCACTTGTAGTCTTTCTTGATAACCTCTCTCACTTTGCTGACCATTCATAGCCATTTATTGTTTGCACCATACATTTTGCTACTTCAATGGAGGACTATTTTTTCCTGTGTCAGCGTTCTGTAATTGTTTTATGTGTGTAGGTCTTATCTCCTCAAATAGTCTAGGTTCTAAAGGTCAGAGATCAATACTAAGTGACAGTAGATACTCTTGGGCTGGAATGGAATTTGGATCTATCAAAGAGGATAGACAAGATTTTCTACAATTCCCTCTACCAAATAATAGTAATAATCTTCCAGTAAGCCATATGGCAAAGGGATCAGGCCTGTTTTTGAAAAGTAGGAAGTGAAATAACCTTTCCTCTGAAATTAATCTATCTCCTCAGTTTATATCTTCTATATACATAGCTGTGTACATATATCCCCACATTAGAAGGTAAGCTCCTTTTTTGGTATCATCAGTGCTCAGCATAGTGCCTGTGCATAGTAGGTATTTATTTAAGATGCTTGCTGACTTGAAAGGGGAGGGGAGGAAATAAAAGCAAGGCTGTGAAATAACGGCGCTATTTGGTGGAGAGGAAAAGTAACCAACCTACCAAAGAAAGAAACTAAGTTTTCCAAACTGTCTGAAATGCTCATCTCATTTTATTAAAAAATCTCTACTTAGCCTCCTAAAAAATTAGAGAAGAGTTTAGGAGTACCAAAGACCTTGCAAAAATACCTATTGACAAAAGAACAGGCTAGGGGGTACTTGGGCAACGTGAGTACATACAAAATCAGCGTATCCTGATATTATACATCGCATAGCCTGGGATCTAACATGCTCATACAACCTTTGAAAAATTATGGAAAAAGGACAACAAGGGATGCTGGCCAAGACAGGCACCATCTCCCCAAGCCAGGAAGAACAGTGATCCTAGAATCCTAGATGTTAAAACTAAGTGAAAATTATTTAAGAAGCCACAAGTAGAATTCTTTATTCTACTCTAGTAATACTTTTGTACAAAGTGTCCCATAACTCATCCCCCCCCCCCAATTTGCAATGCTACTTAGTCCTACTTTTACAAGTACAAGCTGATGTCTGCGACTTCTTTTCACCTTCATATGGTACTCCCACAATGGTCAAAATTAAGAATAGGAACCCAGAATGGGGAAGAATATGGGGGGAGGATATAGTACCTACTATGTTTAAGGCATATCATCTCATTTGACCCTCACAATCCTTCCAGGTGTAGATGCTGTTGTTATCCCCACTTTACAGTTGAGGAAACTGAGGCAAACTGAAATTAAGTGACTTGCCCAGGAACACACAGCCAATAAGAGTTGGAGGCCGAGTGAAGGCCCCCAAGTCTTTGAAGACTAGTTCTCCTGAGGGGATCAAAGAAGTTGGAGAGTAAGTTCATTGGATAAGGTTCTAATAACTCTTTCAAGCCATTCCTGATCTGGAAGGCTGGGATGCTTCCATTGTCACTAGTCTTGCTAGAATAAGAGGGAGCGATTTTTGAGTCAGAGGACCAAGGAAAGGTTTGAATCCTGGCTTTGTTATTGATGACATTTCTGAAGCCCTTGGCAAAGTCACTTAAAAGTCCCTTCTATCTCTAAAGCAATGGTCAATCAATTGGCAATAGGACTAAGACTTGATTATCCAGACAAAACAGCCAAGGCCGACTTTGAGCAAGTCTCCCCTACTCCAGCAGCACCCTATTTCTTCCAGAACCAAAAATAAAATCCTGTTTAGTTTTTCCCCAATTGGGCCTTTCCTAACTTTCCACTCTTCTTATAATTTACTCCCCTTCCCTCTGAGCTCTCCATTAACAATATCCTTTTTTATAGTTCCTTGAAGAAGTCACTCTGTCTCCTGACTACCTTTTTACAAGTCCCACGCTTGGAATACTTTCCTTCCACACCTGTTTCCTAGCTTCCCCTGACTTCCTTCAAGACAGCCCAAATCTCACCTTTCCTAATAGACATCCCTTATCTTCTGCCCCGAGGTGGAACCTTTCCCCTGAAATTATCTGCCTACTCAGTTTATACCTTATATGTATGTAGTTGTGTGCATATATCTCCATTAGGAGGTAAACTCCTTTCTTGGACTCCTCAGTGCACACAGTGCCTGGTACATAGTAGGTATTTACTTAAAATATTTACTGACTTGAAAGAGGAAGAGAGGAGAATTCTGTAGAGTCCCAGGTATTCCCTTAGGATACCATAATTTTTTCAGATATTTTAAAAATATGCTTGATCGGATCCACAAACAGGGTTTGTTTTTTTAAAATATTTTAGCAGTTGTGTTTCAATGTAATTGTAATTCTGTTTTTTCTGCATTTAAAAATTTTATTCTGAAATGGATTCCATAGACTTCACCAGACCGCCAAAGGGAGTCCAAAACACAAACACGAACACAAACACACACACGTTAACTTCTATATCAGTTAGTCCCCAAAGACTTGCAATGTTTACCAACCTGGGAGACCAGGTTCAAACCTTGAGAATTCTCCAACAACAAAAAACAAAGTTCAAGTTTAAAAAAATACAGTTATCAAGTAAATAACCCCACATGTGGCAGATAAAAGCCTAGATAAGGTTAATCAGGGCTTCAGACAAGTTGTGCACCTTCCAGATCTGAAGAGGCAGAGATCAGGAAAAGGAAAGCTGACTTTCCATTAGGTATAGTCAAAGTCAACGAGCATTTATTAAGTGCTTACTATGTGCCTGGCAAAGCATAAGCAGATCCTAGTAGTTTTTCCCAAGCATTAATTTCAGGTTTGACCCATCTTGTTTAAAGTATACTAAATCCTTAAGGACTAAGAAAACCTAAATACACTCCCAGTATGGTGTGGCCATATGCAAGCGCGCGCACACACACACACACACACACACACACATGCATATGTGTGTATGCAAACACAAATGCGCACATACAGAAGAAATCAAATTCCCATGTTAATCTCACTTACCCCTTAAGGACATGGAGTCAAAATCCTTTTCCCCAGCGCCTTTCTGACCAGAGGCCCACAAGCAGTAAAGGAGTCGCAGGCCAGGAGGAAGGAACAAGAGAAGATTCCCCCAGGATATAGGCAAATTGAGCTTCTCAAACCAAGTCTTCCCAGTGGAGCCTTCTAGTCCAGGTGACAAACAAGCCTCCAAGAAGGGGTAACCAGAGAATGGATTTACATAGGCGCTGGCAATAAGAAAAGGAGTGGTTTTTAGCATAATCAGCCTTATGCAAAAATGTCAAAGACCCTAGAGGCTTCTTAAACTAAATGAATACAAAATCTTAAGGCCACCTGCCATTTTTCTTTCTAAGGTTTGCAACCAAACTCAAGTATTCTTCACTAATGAAGTGAGTTGTCTGAGAGAGGAGTCTGCATAGAAATATCTGCAAAGTTCCTATCACTAAAAGGTATCTTAAAATTCACCTAGTTAAGTCCTTTATAGGGATGGACCAAAAAAAAGGTAACTTACCGAGTGCCCACAGCTATAAATAACAGAGCTAGGATTCAAACCCAGGTCTTAGGACTCCAAGTCTACTGCTCTCTCTATTTTCAATCTAGGTTTTTCAGAGATTTTCATCATCTCTGAATAATGGTACAGTTGCCCAGTAGATGAATGGCCAAAAGCTATGAACTTGGCAATTTTCTAAAGAAGAAATGCAAGCTATCAAAAACTACATGAAAATGTTCCAAATTACTAATACTCAGAGAAATACAAATTAAAACAAGTTCAAGGTTTCAGCTAAGTGACTCAGTGGATTGAGTGCTGACTTGAAATGAGGAAGACTTGAGCTCAAATATGGCCTCAGACACTTGCTAGTTGTGACAAGTCGACGTACTTCTTTTTGTCTTACATTTCTTAACTATAAAAAGGGGTAATAGCACCTATTTCACTGGGCTCTTGTGAGGATCAAATGACATACTTATAAAGTGTTTAGCATAGTAACACACAGAAGGCCTGCTTGGAGATGGAGCTAGACCTCGTTGCAGCAGCTTCAGGTTTTGGGTCATTTCCCAAAGGAGTTTGCAGGGGAAACACCCTCTGGCTTCAACTTTGACCTTGACACCTTGAATCTGTCAGGCCCTGCAAGTGTCAGTGGACAGCAGTGTCTGATCATGTGAAATTCTTCACCCTTCCCTTCCCATCCCCAACCATGAGTGAACACCTGAAGTCAGTAGAGCCATCGGGTGCTGGGAGGGGTGGTGATGCTGTGGAGAAACTCCCTGCCTGCCCCATTTGTCTTCTGCCCCCATTCCAATTCCTTCTTCAGCTCTTGCTCCAAGACCACTCCACACCAGCATGCTCCCTCTGTAGCCACTGAGGCTGTAGTTTCTGGGAACGGGACCTATTATTCAAATTGCTCTCAAATTGCTCTCATCAAGTCTTTTACCCACCCTCCGTTCTCTGCTGCTAGTGAATGTACCTATTTCTACCTGCTTAGAGTCTTTATGGACTATGTTCTCTTGCCCCCCCCACCAATAATATTGAGTGTACCTGTTGTGTATACCTACATTGATGCTTCCTCTTCTGACTCCCAGGGTTTCTGTGCCTTGTTCCCTATTCCCTTTGGAGTCGGGATGCTATGCTAGCTCTGGGCATGGGGCTAGGGGAGATCTTTGGCTCTGAACACCCATCCTTGGGTATCTGATCCCTTGGAGCAGAAACACAGATCAGAGGAGGAACTGGAGAAGGGACACTTGGCATATCCTGGTAAGAATATGGTCTTTCTGGTCTTTGCCAGCCATGTGTCTTTTCCCCTAGGTACACATATATTTTGTTGTATCCTCTGAGCTCTGAGTTCTGCTCTTCTAATTTAATAGATACCTCTGTTCCTGGTCCAAATGTTATCCTAAATGTTCCACAGTGATTCTGTTTCTTGAAGCACCCTCCCCTTTCCTGCTATTTTCAGCTTCCCACCCCCCTTGAACTGCGACTGAGGGGAACCCCCTACCTTTTCTCATTCAGCTCTGATCCCCTAGCAAATATACAGAGTTGGGGAGGGCAGAGAGTGTTCTCTTCTAGCTATTTTTGGACAGTTTTGAGACTTCTGGTCCTCTCAACATCCTAAACCTTGATTCACGGCAGTGGCTTGGGAGAAGGCTGGCAGCTTCCGCCCCCCCCAACCCTTCCTAGTCCCCTGTGCCTTGGCTGGTGTCTAATAAACATCCTGAGCCAGGCTGTTGGGAGTGTGGCCCATTTCCTGTGTGGCATAAACTCCTACAGGCTAAGAGTAGAGCTTGGTTCTGAACAGAGGTATCAGTGGATGATACATAAATGCTACCTATTATGATCAGATTGTTAGAAATGACAAAAAATGAAAATGGCAAATGTTGGAGGGGCTAAGATAGGCTCACAAATACATTTACTGTGTACAAATGAAAAACATTAACTATCTACTATATACTAACAGCATAGCTAGGTGGCCCAGTGGATAGAAGGCAGAACCTAGAACAAGGAGGACCTAAATTCAAATCTGGCCTCAGACACTTCTTGGCTGTGTGATCCTGGGCAAGTCACTTAACCTCTGTTTGCCTCAGTTTCCTCCTCTGTGAATGGGATGGAGAGAGGGAGTGACTAGTCATTGGAAATATTATGAAAGGCTTCTGTAATGCTGGCAATTTAGCTATGTGTGCTTCCCAAAGAAAACTGGGGATTCTAAGGGAATCTAGGAGAGATCTTTCTGGACACAGACACCAGTACAAAAATGTGAGAACCAGAAATAAGAGTGTTATATATAAGAAAGAGTAAGGAGGCCAGGCTGACTAGACCAGAGAGTACACAAAGAGTCATGTGTAATAAGGCTGGAAAAAGAGATTGCAACTGATGGGGTGCTTGGGTACCTGTGCTTGGACCCCAATTCCAAGATCACATTTCTCCCTAGCCTCAAAACATTCTCCAAAGCAGTTTCTCCTCAGCCCAAGAGCACTATGCCTAGCAATTACTTGTGAGTGGGCACCAGCAAAATACTTACCTCTCTCACCGATACAGTAAGAAACTTCACCTATTTATTAGTTTGAACTGGCTTTGTACTAGCTCGTAAAGATATTCAGTACCCACTGGACTATCTATACCGACTCCCTACCTCATTATGTGTATCCTGGACTCCTCATTATGTGCATCCTAGACTTTAGACATATGTATACCCCCTACATCTATCTTGTCAAACAAGACATTGATGGGTGGCAGACTGGGCATTTCTTAGTCAGCTAGTTGACTAAGTGACATTGCAGGCCTAAAACCACACCTCCATGTAGCACCCGCTTTGCAGTAGATATTAAAAGTGCATGTTCCTTTAAAACTGACCACTCCTTAACCACCCTGAATCTAATCACCTAGTTAGCATATTTGGCACATGTTTCACTATAGTTTATCCCATATAAACTTTAACTGTACCCTTCTAAGGTCACAGTTTCCCTAAGAACTCTTGCCCACTGAAAAGCCTAACAATAAATCCTTGCCAGCTTGACATAAAGAATGCTTGAGTCTGTGAATTCCTTCCAGACAGCCATATCAAGTACTCTGTCTTTGGGGGTCCCCAAACCCCTCAAACTGCATCAGAACCATGATATTCCATGAGTGAATAGGACATATTATATAGATAATAGCTATGCTTTCTATGGTAGCAAAGAAATGGAAACAGAGTGGGTTCTCCTTGGATAGAAATGGCTGAACAAATTGTGGTGTATAAATATAATGGAATAATATTGAACCATATACTTTGGGCAAGTCACTTAACCTCAGTTTGCCTCATTTTCCTCAACTGTAAAATGAGGTTATAGTCCTATTTCACAGGGTTGTCATGAGAATCAAATGAGATTATATTTGTAAAGTGTTTAGCAAAGTGATTGGAGCCTGTAGATGCTACTTCTTTGTCTTCTTCTATCATCATTATTATTGGATTGACAGTGTTGTAGAAAGCACTGTTGGTAATATGCTTTTGGTGAAGCGGTGAACTAGTCCAATCATTCTAGAAAGCAATCTGGAATGATGCCCAAAAGGCCATTAAACTGAGTATACCCTTTGACCTAATGGTCTATACCCCCAAGGAGATGAAAGAAAGAGGAAGAGGATCTATATGTACAAAAATATTTATAGCAGCTCTTTTTGTGGTGATGAAAAATTAGAAACCAAGGGGATGCCCACCAATTGGGAAACGGATGAATAAGTTGTGGTATGTGAATGTGACAGAAGACTATTGTGCTGTAAGAAATAATGAAGGGAATGGTTTCAGAAAAACCTCCATGAACTGATGTGAAGAGAAGGGAACAGAGTTGGGAGAATAATTCACACAGGAATAGCAATCTTATAAGGTGATCAACTTTGAAAGACTTAGTAACTCTGATCAACACAATGACCCACCACAATTCCAAAGGACTCCGGCTGAAATGTGCTATTTTAAAGAAAAAATTAATGCAACTTTGATAGGAAGGAAATGGTAAACTGACCAAAAAAATTCTTTACAGCAAATCTCTATTATTAACAGTGTACCATCCAGGATATTTGGGAAATTAACACAAACATATTCTACTGTGAACCATTTTGAGCCTCCATCACCTGAGAAAGGCCTAAAACCTGCTTTGGCTAATCAAGAGAAAGACATTTTTGGCCCACTCTGAGCTTAACCTTCCATAATGCCTCGTATGCTCTGGCATAATAGACATGGTTTACTCTGCTCTCTGAGTGAACCCAAAATGCCCCTTCCTGTGTCAGCAACTACAAAGTCAGATGAGAATGACCGGGAGCTTCTTACTGCCAAGGATGAGCCACCTTGAACCGGATGCTATCTTGAATAATAGAACTTTTCTTATCTTGGTAATTTATGGATAAATGCTATGTTTTGTATGTCATGTTAATGATAGAAGAAATACAGACAGCCTGGAACTATAATTTCAATGGACACTTTGATGCTTTTCTTATCTTATTGTATTAATAATCTATCCTATTACGAAAATTCCTTTCTCGTTGTATTTAACGCATATGGAGACTATAATTTTGGTTGACATAGGCATCCTGAGTTGAGATCACTCTAAGTGTGTAAAGGATCTCCTTCAGCTTGCTTACCTCCCGAATTGAGAATTATTTTCTGACTCCTATGCATGCATAATTATCTTGCTTATTGAGAACAAATTAGCATGTTATAGCACATGTACGGCCTGATTCTGTTTCTTCCTTGGTCAAACATTTGGTAAGGTGAACCCCATTCTGTTTGTTTTTAACAAACCCTTGGTAAGGGGGATATCCATTCTGTTTGTTCTTAGGACTAACCTTCGGTTAAGGGGGAACTGATTTTATTTCTTTGGACCAAACCTTTGTAAAAGGCTGAAACTACCAAAAGCCATTCCCCAACGGATGAGTAATCAAAGGATTTTCTCTCTATATGGTTGTCCTAAATCATTTATAAGATAAATAATAATCAAAACTCTGAGGTTTCAACACAAAATCTGCAAACTGACAAAAATTTCAGATGATTGAAAAAGTAAATGTTGGAGGTATTGTGGAAAGAGAGGGAGACCAATATACTCTTTGTGAAGCTGTGACTTAACTAACCATACTAGAAAATTATTCTGAACTATGCTAAGAAAGTGACTAAACTGTCCCTACCCTTTGCCTAAGGAGATTGCATTGCTAGGCTGACACTAGAATGAGGTCAACAATAGAAAGGCACAAAACACACCAAAATATTTAACAGAGTTTAAAAAAAAAAACTAGAAGAAATCACTCCATTGCTGGCTTTCTGGCCCACTCTTCTACCACTGTCATCTTTATACTCACACCCCCACCAGCCTTTCTTCTTTTCTGCCTCTTTACCCTTTAAGTTCTTGAATCATGAACCATGATCAAATCAATTCTGCCACTGTTGCTAGGATGGGGGAGGTGGGGCAGTGTCAATGTACTCCCATGGTTCCATTCATCATCCTTGTAATATCCTTGAAACTTTTTGAACCAAAGTGTCCTTCTCAGGCCACCTTTGTTTATGGTTCTCCAACCCCGACCTACCCTGGAGTATAAGCTTCTTAAAAGGCAAGATTTCTCTTAGAACCCTAGTCCTTAGCATAGTACTAGTACTTAGTAACTACTTAAAGAGGGGCAGTTAGGTTGTGTAGTGGATTGGGGTGGGGGGAAAGGGGTGAACATGGTTGGAGGGGTCTGGAGTAAGGAAGACCAACCTTCCTGAGTTCACATCTGGCCTTAGAAACATTTACTAGCTGTGAGACTCTGGGTAAGTCACTAAACCCTCTTTGCCTCAGTTTCCTCATTTGTAAATGAGACCCTAAATGGGGTTGGGAGGAGTCCAACAGACTGAACAACAGTAAAAGGACAAGTACTTAAAGACCTTTTCATTTTCATTGTTAATTCATCAATTCAATTGGAGGATAGTTAAACAAATTATAGTGCTTGAATGGAATGAATATAACAAATGTTTTGGGTAATCTATGGTTGGCCTGGCTAGGCTTTTCTGATTTGGAAAGAAAAGATACTCCCTGGGGTTAGTTAGGCTGCTGAAAAGTAATAAAGTCATCAACATATCTAGCGTGGGACCAGGTGAAGATATTGCAGGCAAGAAAGTTGGTAATGATAGCAAATATTTCAATAAGAATTCTGAAAGCCAAAATGAAGAAGAGTCCCTTGTATGCAACAGTTGAATACAGGTCAGTTGGTTCTGAGATATAAGTAAATGTTATTCCAAAAGGATAGGACTGTTAAAATAAAGTCCCTCAGAGAAAGGCTTGAAGGTCTGGGGTTAGGGCTAACTGCAATATTTCAGTGGGACCCTGTGCCAAAGTCACCGTGGCTTAGAAAGGTCCACAAAACATAAGGGGCTATTGGAGACTGTGATAGTTTTTCTTTTTCTTTTCATTAACTTTTATAATGCCATTGCTCCTGGAACATTTGGATAAATGAAGCCTGTTTCCTATTAATACTAATCTCACTTGGCTAAAAACCCAACTTATAGAATGATTACATTAAAGAAGACTTTTTGACATCCCTAAGATAAAAAAGCAGAGTTTGAGCTTTCCAAAATGATTTAGCTATTTGTGGTATGTTTCTCCTGGCTCTTGTCCATGAGGGTACAGTCTCTGGGAAGCCCCCTTGAACTCTCCTTGAACCTTACCACTAGATCTGGCCTTTGCCTAAGGCCATAAGCCTTACATTATCAATAGGCCCCAATCTCTACCTAGCCTTGCTGGACAATAAATGTCCAGCTACTTCCCACCCTTAATTGCATTCTCTTGGTTCCTGGAGTCTGACCTCATCCCAGTCCCATCAAGCTCCTTCTCGGACTCCTCAAGACCCTCCCAAAACCCCTCCTCTAGTCACCCCAGACCACCCCTCAATCCCTCCCACAATCTTTCTGTATATAATCTCCATCTTGCCTCCATGAAAGCCGCTCAGATTCAATCTGACTTGCTTGTGAAAACAAGTGACACAAAGAGTAAGATTTCTTAAGACAACCCATTATGGCAAACCCTTAATAAACTTTGTCTGCATGAATCGAATTCTTTCAGCAGCACTCGGCATGTAGGTATTTTGGGGTCACGAGCACCCCTAGAAACTATGGCTCCCTACCATCATCATTTCTCTTTAACCTCATCCATGTTAAGTATGAAAAGTAAGGTAAACTGAAACAATGGTCTAAGCCCAATCAACTTAACAGGCTTAGAAGTAACCAGTGGATCAATATCTTCTCTCAATGACCAAAGACCCTGAGTGAGAGCTGACAAACTTTTCAAACCTAGATGAGCCTTCCTTCTGAATGGCCTTTTTAACATTTGGAGCTCCACTAGCAAAGGTAAAACAATCCCAATTAATAGACATTTGAACAGCTAGGTCATGAAGTAGATAGAGTGCTGGGCCTGGAGTCATGAAGACTTATCTTTCCAGATTTTAAATCTGGAATCAGACACTAGCTATCTGTGTGATCCTAGGCAAGTCACTTAACCTGGTTTGCCTCCGTTTCCTCAGCTTTAAAATGAGTTGAAGAAGGAAATAACAAACCACTTCAGTATTTTTACCAAGAAAACTCCAAATGGAGTCAGGAAGAGTCAGATAAGACTGAAAAAATGACTGAACTGTGAGTTAAGACTGCAGGGGTGGGGAATCTTTGGCCTCAAGGCCACATGTGACCTTCTAGGTCCTTGGATGCAGCTTTTTGACTGAGTCCAAGTTTTAGTGAAGTTTGGATTCAGTCAAAGAGCTCCACTTGGACCATATGTGGCCTCCAGGCTCCAAGTTCCCCACCCCTGGGTAAGAGTCAGCTTTCATAACTTCCACAAAAGTGGAAGTAATCCTCAAGGGACAGTATTTGTCTGCAGATGTGGGTGTAGCCTGCTGCAGCTTTGATTTAATCAAATTAATTAGAGTTAAGTGAGTGGTGGGTGAGGTTACAAAAGAACTTGCATTTGAATTAAATGGGTGGTGGGAGAGGTTACTGAGGTGGACAATACTAAGGTGGAGATACTAATTAAAATAATAGAATTGAGACTCAAAAGACTAGAGGCTACTTGAGTTAAGGGTGGGAGTAATTTCCACACAAAAGCTAGACCTTTAAGCTAGTTTCTCTTAGGTTTGCAGGTGAAAGGTGAAGTTACCAGGGTAAGGAGTAGACTCCTGTGGCATGGGAGACTATTATACCTATTCCAGCTCAACTATGTCTTAAAAATAGAACTAAGATCAATTTTCAATTTTACACTCTGAGCTTTTCCTTAGCTTTGTGACATGTAAATCTTCTCTCAATCAATGCATTGTGAACCCTCTACATGTAGTTTAAATGGTAACCTGGCTTAGTTTATCCATAGAGTCTGTTTAACTAGGTCTGTTTCCTTAAGGGATGTATGAGATTACGATTCTGCTGAATGGATGGAGTTCAACTTTTATGCTTTAAGAGCATGTACGACATTACTGTATATCAAAAAGCATTTCTCTATCTTGTGCTGCTGGAGAAATCAGTTATTGCTAAGGAGAACCCTGCCCCCAGCCCCTGAGAAAATCCCAGGTTCCATGAGAAAGAATGGACCCAGACCTTTTGGCATTTAGCAAATGTCCCTGGGGCTCCATGACTCCTCCAAGGAATGTCAATAGATAAGATTATCCCACTTAACTATAACCTGTCAGAATCTTTGATCTGTGAGGACCTTTGTTCCTGTTCCCCTGGACCACCCTGTGACCTGGCCCGGAAATTTCAAGAGATAATTAACCACTGCACCCTGTATTTTCTATAAATACAACTTCTTTACCCCAATTCGGGGCCATTCTGACTTGGGTTGAACCCCGAATGGACTCCAGCTAATAAATTCTCTATTTAAAATTTATACACTGTGGCGTGTCTCACTTGCTCTTGGTATAACAATCTTTGGCATCATTTTTGTCTATAAAATTATTAGAATCCCAATCTTTATTCAGGATTATTTTTGTGAATCCTGAACCTGTGCTTAAGCATAATAAAACCTAGATTTTTACCTCTTTCATTTCTGCCATGTGATTTGGCAGCAGTTATTCATCACATGAATTCAATGGGGAAAATATTCTTCCCATAATAAATACTGATAGCCAGGTTACTATTATACCAGAAAACTTTCAACGAGTCAGTAGGGTACCCCAGTTTCTATTGGGTTCCTAAAGGGAAAGCTGCCAAGGGAAGGAGCAGCCTGCTCAGATGCTAACCTAGGTGGAAAAACGCCATTTTGAGTCTCAGCCACAGTATCTAATATGGAGGAGCAATTTGTGGGTATGGACATTAAGTGTTCTTGGGAGTCAGTAACTACATGGGAGCTTATGACAGCTCCTATGCCAGTTATTGTGGGTAGGGCTAGATGGAAGCCTTTGGAGTTGCCTAAACTACTTTTTGTAATGATTGATAAACAATAGTGAGGAGAGATGTGGTTTGGGGTTGCTGTGAACCCTGAAATGTCAGGATACAGGGTGGCATTCAAACATTCAAACCAACTTCCTTGTTAAGGGGCAAGGTTTATTGTATCACCAATACAAGCAAGTGAAATTCTTAGAGAATCTACAACTTAATGAGGGTGAAATCCATACATGCAAAAAAAAAAAAAAGGGAACTGTGGAAAGATCTGGATGGGATTAAGGAGTGGTAAACAGCCTAGGGTACAATAGTGAAAGGAATAAAGTAGTCTGGAGCAGTCTAGAGCAGCTGTGAAAGGACTATCTAGTATCTATACCTTGGGCAAGAAGCCAGTGATCTAAGCTGCTGAAATGTGTGGGAAAATTCAGGGACCGTGTTGCTTTCTAAGACATGGTCTTTTCCTTTTAGGGGTCCAGGTCCCATCACCCCATCTGGAGGAAGATGAAAGGTATTCCTTCCCTAGAAATAGAAAGGCAGCTAGGAGGCCCAGTGGATAGAGTACCAGGTCTGAAGTCAGAAAGACTCATCTTACTGAGTTCAAATCCATGCCTCAGTTTCTTCATCTGTAAAATGAGCTGGAGAAGGAAATGGCAAACCACTCCAGCATCTTTGCCAAGAAAACCCCAAACAAATTCAGAAAGAGTTGAGCACAACTCAACAATAAGAAGAAATGGAAATTAAAGAGGTTGGAGTACTTTGCTATACAAACTTTCCTTAAATAAATCCTATGTGGTTTGTGAAAAAGCTAGATAATACCTGTAATAACCAATAATAATACCAGTGCAATTAATACCAATATAGGTAATACCAATAAATTACTGGGAGCTGAATGAAGTTGTTATGATGATTGTTGTGGCTATCTTGTTCTTTTCAAGTTGGTAGCCCCAACACAGCATGGGTGATATGGGTTCATTGGTGTTGCAAATGCTAAAGCTAAAAAGAGTCAGTTTGTTTTTACCTGGGAAGGAGCTAGGAATACTTTCATCCTCTTTTCTCAAGATGACTTGAATTTTCTTTCATATTGCCAATTTGGTAGACAGAGACACGAAGGCATCGATGTATAGCCCTACATTGATGGCACAATGTTGACTGGGCCTAATGAAGTCTTGATGGCAAAGGTCCCAGAAGATGAGAGAAGGGATGGGAGGTCAAACCTGCAAAAATTCAGAGTCTAGCCCATGCAGTTAAGTTGTGATGAATAGTCTAGATGGAGAGAATCATGATGATTCTGGGGGAGGCAAGTGTCAGTAGTTTATTAACTGTTAACAACTATGAAATAACTACTGTTAATAAAGAAAGTTAATAAACTACTGACACTTGCCTCCCCTGCCTCTATAGTCTAAAAAGGGAATTTCAAAGAATTATTAGGCTCTGTGGGTTCCAGAGCAGCCCTATTCCTTACCTGGGTATTTTGAGGGCTCCCATTTATTGAGTTGATCATGCTGCCTCTTTCAAGGAGGATTTGGAACAGGCTATAGAAGTGAAAGATGGTAAGTGTCCTTACAGTCCAGTGGGGTTTATGTTCTTGGAGGTCTCTATCCATAGAATCAGGCTGAGATTTGCCATACACCAAGAAGTAACCAGATTAAATAACCCTTAATTTCTGGAGCTATAAACTGCCCCAAAGCGATTACTTGTATTGCTTTTGAAAAAAGGAGTTGCTTGCCTGTCATTGGGCCCTAGGTGCTATTGAAAAAATAAAACATGATCAAGTCATTACCCTTTGTGTTTTCCTTCTTATGATTGTACAACACCCTTCAGTAATGTAAGATGGTTAGGATATAAGAGGCTTCCATTGTTAAATGGAAATGCTTCTTTTAAGGCTGTGCTCATCAAGGCTCCTCAAATGTTAGTGCCCTTCATGACAAGGTTGTGGCTTTGCTGGAAGCTGAGACCTCCAGTCCCAGCCTCAGTGCTTTGACTCCCCTGCCTATAAGGACTTAGGTCTTGAGGAAGACTATTTTGTCTAATTCACTGACAGCTGTTTTTATTATATGAGAGCTAGATTTCATCAGCTCCATCCAGTAAAGGAGAATATTTTGACATATGGAGATCTTGGCAAGTCCTCCCATTAGGCAGAACAATAAGCTGAATACAGAGTATATAAGAAAGCCTTGAAGGAAGGATGAAGATTTTCATTTATACTGCTTCTTGGGCTATGGCCATAAGTCTAGCTGAGTGGTCTGGGGCCTGAAGAGAACAGAATTAGACAATAGAAGTCTCTCCTATTTGGGGTCAGGACCATGGAGGAATTTTGCTTTTTTTCCCACTACATACTGTTGTTTGTAGGGCATGTTAGTCCCCATAAGAAGAACCATAATTTTATTAAACTGAATAATCGGGTTGATGTCCTTCCACAAATGGCAGAAATTGTGGACCGAGTCCCTCAACATGGACAAGGAGACTATGATGCTATGTTGCGCTAGGTACCAGACCATGTAATATCCTTAACTAAGGAGGAAACAGCTACAGAAAGGGATGCACTGGGGCCAGATCATACCTGGGAAAGTTGATTGTTATATTTTCAATGTGGACATTTACATCTTGGAAATCATTAAATACTACAAATCAAAGCTTAATTTATTGTTTCATTGATTGTCTAGCCTTAAGAAAGAGATGGAAAATATTTCAATAATGCAGATTAAACTTAAAAGTATGTCTTGATTTTTTTTTTCAGAAAGCTGGTTGTTAAATATTTACCAGCATACTCATGCAGCTTCTTCTGCTCAGCAACACTCACTGGGCCAATTGGAATATTTACCCTTGGGGGAGCTAGGTGGCACAATGAGTAGAGCACTGGCCCTGGAGGCAGGAGGACCTGAGTTCAAATCCAGCCTCAGACACTTGACACACTTACTAGCTGTGTGACCTTGGGCAACTCACTTAATCCCAACTGCCCTGCCTTCCCCTTCCAAAAAAAATAAGCAAAACATGAAAAACAGGAATATTTACCCTTGAAAGAGCAGTATGCCATGATCTCACAGGGTTCTCACCTTACCTCTGATCAGTAATTGACTCTCTACCACCACTGCAGAGCAAGAAATTTGTTCTCACTGCTGTTGATATGGTATTGCAGTGCCAGTTAAGTCCAACATCACAGCAGCCACCGTCAAAGCTTATAGAATAAGACTTTCTCCTTTATCGAGACCCATGTCCCATTGCTTCTGCTCAGGAGGTTGGGCTCCTTGCTATCACATTAACTGGGTTTTCCACCTTCCATACAAACCTCAGGCAGCTGGTATGGTTGAATATTGGAACTGACTTTATTTTTATTTTATTTTATTTTTTTGTGAGGCAAGCAGGGTTAAGTTATTTGCCCAGGGTCACAAAGCAAGGAAGTGTCTGAGGCTGGATTTGAACCTAACTTCTCCTGACTCCAAGGCCAGGGCACCACTTAGCTGCCCCTGGAATAGATTTTAAAAGCAACAGCTCTGTCATCAGATGCTTGATTGTCAGGTCTAGGTATTTCACCTCTCAGAAGTTGATATCTTTCATAAACCAACACTACCGTAGAAGGGAGAGGGCTCCCTGGTCCTGTGGTTTCTTGGATTCAGCCTTCAGCAAAGCTCACCTGATAAGAATGGATTACTTTTAGCTTCAAACCCTGCTTCTCTCACTATCTGTGAGATCTTAGGGGAAATCCCTGATTGAATCCTCCAACTCTGTAACATACTGGGTAGACAGACTCAGGCAAATAATTTAATCTCTTTGAGTTTCGTTTTCCTTATTTGGGAAATGAAAATGCTATAATAATATAGTTCATCTTTAAGTAGCCCTTTGGCATGTAGATTTCCACACAATTCCCTGTAAGGAGCATAAAATCCCACTATCTTCCTCGAGGGGGTTTTATAACCATCAGAGATCAATCAATCAAAAAGCACGTTAGCATATAGAAAGCATTCTGTAAACTCTAGAACATATATAAGTTGAGGATCATAGATTTAGATCTGGAAGGAACTTCAGAGGCTGTCTAACCAAATCCTCAATTTACTAGATGCCCAGAAAAGTGACTTGCCCAAGGTCTCACAGGTAGGATTCAAAGGCAATTTTTTTAACTCAAAATCCAGCACTCTGGCGAACTATTTGAGTGTTTGTTATGAATAAAGAAATGAAGACCTTTTCTGGGATCTTGGGGCCACAGAATTTAGACATACTGATGAATTGATTGCCTTTTCAGGTAGATACAGGAAATGACACTCTAGAAAAAGTCATCATAGGATGAAACAGACCAAGCATATTTTCTCCATCTGAAATTTCTTTTCAAAGATTCAGAATAAGCCAAGGCAACCAAGATTAGAAGGGAAGCAAAAAATCTGGGAAATAATTTTTACAGCCAGTGTTTCTGATAAAAGCTTCATTTCTAAAATATATAGAGAACTGAGTCAAATCTATAAGAATACAAGTCATTCCCCTATTGATAAATGATCAAAGGATATGAACAGGAAGTTTTCAGATGAAGAAATTAAAGCTATCTACAGTCATATGGAAAAATGCTCTAAATCACTATTGATTAGAGAAATGAAAATCAAAACAACACTTAGATACCACATCATACCTATCAATTTGGCTAACATGACAAAAGAGGAAAATGATAAATGTTGGCGAAGATGTGGGAAAATTCGAACATTAATGCCTTGTTGGTGGAGTTGTGAACTCATCCAAATATTCTGGAGAGCAATTTAGAACTATGCCCGAAGGGTTATAAAACTGTACATACCCTTTGACCCAGCAATACCACTTCTAGGTCTATATCCCAAAGAGATCAGAGATCGTAAAAAAGGGAGAAGGACCCACATGTAGAAAAACATTTGTAGCAACTTTTCTTGCGGTAGCAAGGAATTGGAAATTGAGGGGATGTCCACCAATTTGGGAATGGCTGAAAAAATTGTGGTATATGAATGTAATGGAATACTATTGCGCTATAAGAAATGATGAGCAGGCAGACTTCAGAAAAACCTGGAAAGACTTAAATGAACTGATGTTGAGTGAAATGAGCAGAAGCAGGAAAACATTGTACACAATAACAGCTATGACTGACTTTGATAGACTTAGCTCTTCTCAGCAATGCAAGATTCTAAGACAACTCCAGAAGACTCATAATGGAAAATGTCTACATCCAGAGAAAGAATTATAGAGTCTGAATGCAGATGGAAGTATATTATTTGCTCTCCTTTTCTTTTGTTGTTTTGTTTTGTTTCTTTTTTTCTTGTGGTTCCTCCTATTGGTTCTAATTCTTCTTTACATCATGACTAACGTGAAAATATGTTTAATATGAATGCATATGTAGCACCTATATCAGATTGCACGCTGTCTTGGGGAGGAGGGGAAGAGAGGGGGAGAAAATTTAAAACTCAAAATCTTATGGAAGTGAGTGTTGAAAACTAAAAAATAAATAAATTATATTTTAAAAAAAGATTCTAGATACCATTGCATCAAAAGATCAGCAACTGATTTCCCACATCCCCAAGATTTCTTGCCTTTCCCTGCCTATTCTGTTCTTTGGTGCTGCCATGCAAACCCTAGAGAAGAGAGGAAAACAAAAGATACTCAGAGCATCCTTAACCTATATGGGTAGACATCACGGTTAAGAGAAAAATTCCATACCACCACTGTAACCTTTTAAAGAAACCAGGTTGATGGGGCAGCTAGGTGGCTCAGTGGATAGAGCACCAACCATGGAGTCAGGAGGATCTGAGTTCAAATTTGGCCTCAGATGCTTAACATTTGCTAGCAGTGTGACCCTAGGCAAGTCACTTAACCCCAGTTGGCCCCAGGGGAAAAAAAAAAAGAACCCAGATTGGGAAGACTTATACAAACTGCTGCAAAGTGAAGTAAACAAAGGCTAGAGAACATTTCACACAGTAATAGCAATATCATAATGATAGTCAACTATGAAAGACTTAGCTATTCTGATCAGTAAAGTGATCTAAGACAATTCCAAAGGATTCATGATGAAAAATGCTTTCTACCTCTGGAGAGAGAACTGATGTGCTCCAAGTACAGACTGAAGTGATTTTTTTCCTTTATTTTTCTTGTCTTTTTTCCCCACTTGGCTAATATGGAAGTATGTTTTACATGACTTCGCATGTAGATTGTTGTTTGGTAATGTCCAATTCTTTGTGACCCCATTTGGGGTTTTCTTGACAAAGACACTGGGGTGGTTTACCATTTCCTTCATCAAATCATTTTACAGATGAGGAAACTGAGTCAAACAGGGTTAAATGACTTGCCCAGGGCCACACAGCTAGTAAATATCTGAAGTTAGATTTGAACTAAGGAAGATGAGTCTTCCTGACTCCAGGCCCAGTATTCTATTTATGACACCACCTAGCTGCCCTAACTCTGGGAGGTAGGTACTATGATAATTCTCATTTAATAGATGAGGAAATTGAAGTAGACAGAAGTTAAATGACTTGCCCAGAGTCACACAACTAATAAAGTGAGATTCAACCTCAGGACTTCCTGACTCCAGGTCCAGAACTCCATCTACTAAGCCACCTAACTACCTTAATAAACCTTCTTAGAGTAGAAAGAGGTGTCATGAAGCCTCTCCCCCTTAAGTCCTAGCCTAAAAAGTGAAGCTTTAAATTTTTTTTCATTTATTTATTTATTTTTAGTTTTTGGTTCACTTTTACAAGATCAATAAGTTCTAGATTTTTTTCTCCCTCCCTGCCTTCCCACCTCCCCAAGACAGCAAGCAATCTGATATAGGCTATACATGTACAATTGTATTAAACATATTTCCACACCATTCATGTTGTGAAAGAAGAATCGGAACAAAAGGGAAAAACCATGAGAAAGAAAAAATGAAAAAAAAGAAAATAGTCTGCTTTGATCTGCATTCAGACACCATAGTTCTTTCTCTGGACTATGGATAGCATTTTCCATCATGAGTCTTTTGGACTCACTATATTGCTGAGAAGAGCTAAGTCTATGGAAGTTGATCATCATCATACAATGTTGCTGCTGCTGTATACAATGTTCTCCTGACTCTGCTTACTTCTCTCAGCATCAGTTCATGTTAAGTCTTTCTAGGTTTTTCAAAAATCCACCTGTTCATCATTTCTTATTGCACAATAGTATTCCCTTACATTCATATACCACAACTTGTTCAGCCATTCCCCAATTGATAGGCATCCCCTAAATTTCCAATTCTCTGCCATCACAAAAAGAGCCGTTATAAATATTTTCATACATGTGGGGTCTTTTAAAAATCAGACTTTAAGTACCAGAAAGGAGCTTGCATTAGAATGTCAGCAAATTGAGGGCAGGCAGTGTTTTTGCTTTTTATTTAACCCTAGTTTTTAATGTAGTGCCTGGCACGTAATGAGTACTTAATAAATTCATGTTGAATGATTGGTTGATAAACCAAGGAGAACCTAGAGAAGAGTGGAAAATTTGAGCTTCGTTATATAGCATATGACTGAGAGTCTGAACACTTAAGTCTTGGTCCCGGTCTCTGTCTTTATCAAGAGGCCCCCAGAATTGAATGTTGGCCACATGGCAACAATAAGCCATAACTGCCTCCTTCTTCAGCCGGGACTTTTCCCTGCAGGATAAAATTTGACAACAAGGATGGAAGGAAGAGAGATAATGTACTTTCATCAAAGAGGTACATTGTATTTTGTGACCTGGTATAGGAAGCAATGGAACCCACTGGTCTCAGTGAGTCAGACTTCACCATGAACTGGAATATTCCTTCCAGAGATAGTGCTGCAATAATTTCCTTGTCTCAAAAAAGAATCCTATGGCATTAAATAGATGTTACTGGATGCATGCTAGTCTTGCACAGGCTGCCTTCTTCCTGATTACTCCAATATAGGCTTGCAAGTATCTACTGTCTGTAGCCCTTCTCTAACATTTGTTTCTAGCCCAGGCCATGGTGGTCTCGCCAGCTCATGGTGTGGAGTCTGGTTGTCCACTGCAACAAGGGTACAAGAACACACAGGAACATGCTTAGTGACTTTTTTTGTTAGATGAAAGGCAAGTTTCCTTGCTAGACTGAGTTAAGGCTCTGAGAGGCCTTCCTGCTGAATCAGGTAAACTTATAGCAGTGAAACAGAAAAGGCAAAATTTGAGACCCTAGGCTAGCTTTGATGACTCTAACATTCTTGGAACGTACATATCAGGGACCCATAATCCTGACCCATAACACCAGCAAATCAGTAATCAGCAATAACCAGACAGGGCTGTTGTCTGGTACAAGGCTTAGGAGAAGTTTGCAGATTTTCAGGGCTATTTGGGGACAACCTCTCTTGTACAGGAAAATCATGTGGTTGAAAACAGTCAGATGTAAAGCTCCCCTTTCCCAAGCTTTAGGTTCCATCAGGGGTTAAAGACAGGGTGAAATGTACATTCTGTACTGTACAAAACTGTCTCTAACAGATCATGAGCTATGATGACTAATGAATGAAAAAGCATTTATTAAGTGCTTACTATGCACAAAACATTATATGCTTAGAACTGGAGATATAAATACAGAGGCAAAACACCAGATCCACCTGGAATCAACATGTATCGCTGAGATGCATCAGGGAAACTATGAGATACGGATTCATATGGACCCTATAGCACATAGGAGAACAGTCAGATGGCACAGCGGATAGAGCAACAGGACTGCAGTGATCTTTCTGAGTTCAAATCCAGCCTCTGACACTTATTAGTTGAGGTAAACCCTCTTTGCCTCAGTTTCTTCATCTGTAAAATGAGCTGGAGAAAGAAATGGCAAACCATTCCAGTATCTTTGCCAAGGAAAGCCCAAACGGAGTCACAGAGAGTCAGACATGACTAAAAGGACTGGACACAATAAGAGCACATAGGAACTAGTATATTGTACCTGCTTTCTCCCTGCTGAAACCCTTGATGACATTTAGATGTAAAGTGCTAAACCCCTCTTTTGTGATATATTGCAAAGAGCTCTGGTCTGTTAACCAAAAATGGTATCGCGGGGCAGCTAGGTGGTGCAGCGAGTAGAGCACCAGCCCTGGAGTCAGGAGGACCTGAGTTCAAATGCGACCTCAGACACCTGACAGGCTTACCAACTGTGTGACCTTGGGCAAGTCACGTAACCCCAATTGCCCTGCCCTCCCCCCGCCAAAAACAAAAACAAACAAAAAAAACCCCAATATCACAAGTCCATGAGACAATGTGTTGCATCTAGATTTATTGTAAGAGAATGAACATACTTGTGGAACCCTAAGCAAACCTAAAGCATTCACAATCCAAACAGAAGCTTGCATATTTATGAAACTGAGACATAGAGAAAAGAAGAAACAGAAATCTCCAACTAAATGGAAGTGGTAGGGAAGAAGAAATTATGAATAATTAAGATGGCAAAAGCAACATTCTTTTCCCTGAGGAACTACCAGATCATGAAGCTAGGAGGGTCTCCTTATCTACAACGGTCCTAGCTGCCCAGCTATTTCCCAGTCTAGTGCAGACTGACTGGCATCTGTCTTGACTCCCAAGGACACACAGGGGGTCCAGCTTGGGGTACAAACACATTATGTCAACTCCAGAGGGGCTTTGTCCTTGACACATTCAGGGCCTCCTGCATACTCTGGGTCCAGTGTTTCTGGAAGACATAGCAACTCAAAAAGACAAGTTCAAGAGATCCTTTAGCATTCTTTAACAGGTCTGAGGGTCAGAATAAAAATGAGAAGAACAGCCGACATTTAGATAGCACCAAGAAGACCTGAGTTCAAATTGCAGCTTTTCATTTCAACCTCTTTAGGTCTCAGTTTCGTCATCTGTAAAATGGGAGAATGGATATACTATATAACCTCTGCGATCTCCTCCAACTATAGTTCTATGTATGATCCTTTAATTCTATCATTTGCAAGATATGTGACCAGGGATAAATCACTTAAACTCTGAGACTAAATTTCCTCCTTTATAAAATGGAGATGTGCTAGACTAAATAATCCTAATTTCCTTAATTCTTTTTTTTTCTATGTTGTTTTTTTTTGAAGGGGGTAATCCTTTCAAAAGGTATATCCTCAGCACGCACTTAGTATCTGACATAATAAATGCTTAATACATTAAAAAAAAATTTAAGGTTTTGCACAAACAAAACTAAAGCAGCCAAGATTAGAAAGAAAACAGGAAACTGGGGATGGAAGGGGTGAGGATTTTGTAGCAAGCTTCTCTGATAAGGGCCTCATTTTTCAAATATGTAAAGAACTGAGTCAAATTTATAACAATACAAGTCATTCTCCAGTTGATAAATGGTCAAAGGATATGAACAGGCAATTTTCAGATGAAGTAATCAAAGTTATCTTTGGTCATATGAAGAAATGCTCTAAATCACTATTGATTAGAGAAATGAAAATTAAAACAACTCTGACATACCACCTCAGCCCTATCAAATTGGCTAATAAGTCAAGAAAGGAATATGACAGATGTTGGAGGGGATGTGGAAAAATTGGGACATTAATGCTCTGTTGGTGGAGTTGTGAGTTAATGCCATCATTCTGGAGAGCAATTTGGAACTATGCCCAAAGGGCTATCAAATCGTGCATATCCTTTGACCCAGCAACACCACTACTATGTCAGTATGCCAAAGAGATCCAAGAAAAAGGAAATGGACCTACAAGGACAAAAATATTTACAGCAGCTCTTTTTGTGATGGCAAAGAATTGGAAATTGAAAGAATGCATATGAGATGGGCAATGGCTCAATAAGTTGTGGTGTATGATTAAAATGAAATACTATTGTACTGTAAGAAATAATGAGCAGGATGATTTCAGAAAAACCTGGGAAGACTTTTATGGATTGATGCTGAGTGAAATGAGCAGAAACAGGAGAACTTTGTACAGAATAACAGCAATATTGTACAATGACCAACTGTGAATGACTTAGCTATTCTCAGCAATACAATGATCCAAGATAATTCCAAAGGACCTATGGTGAGAAATGCTATCCACCTCCACAGAAACAAATAATGGAGTCTGAATGCAAGTCAAAGTATACTTTTTTCTTTACTTTCTTCGTTTTTCTCAGGCTGGTGGGGCTTTTTTTGGGCGGGGGGTCCCATATTTTCCTTTGCCATATGGCTAATATGGAAATATGTATGACCTCACATGTATAATTTATCAAATTTCTTTCCTTCTTAGAGAGGGGGAAGAGGATGGCTAGAGGGAGAAAATCTAGAACTCAAAATTTTTTAAAATGAGGTTAAAAAATTTAACATGTAATTGAGAAAAATAAGAAAATAACATGGAGATGAAAATATTTGCACAGTCTAACTCATACAGTGGTTATTACATTCAACAAGCATTTATTCAACACCACTTCTGTGTACAGCATGAAGCAAGGCACTGGGAGAGATTAAAATTTTAAATAAAACTTCACCTCTTCCCTCATAGAGCTTAGACTAACAAGGCAGATAAGGCACCAACAACATGGGGCTGTGTAAGTACAGAAAGATGTGGAGTGAGAGAAGCTAAGCTCAAATAGTTATGACTAATTACTCCCTAGGTCACCTTAAAAGCAATTAGCCTCTTTTGGCCTTATTTCCTCAACTACGAAAAGAGTTTAGACTAGATCAGCTCTAAAGATCTCTTTTAGCTCCAAATCTATGATTTTATGAATATAGATAACTAAAGTGCCATTAGATTATAAGCTCCTTGAGGGCAGAGACCGTTTTTTGCCTCTTTCTTATCTCTCCAGAGTTTAGTATGGTGCCAGACAAATAGTAGGCCCTTAATAAATGTTTATTTATTGATTGATTGAATAACCATGATAAGAGCATTGGAGAATTCACAGGATCACAGAACTTCAATTCACTCCAATTATTAGCACTCTTCCATCCTCAAATTAGTTTGTATTTGCTGTATATACATATATATATATATGTATGTGCATGTATACATATATGTATACATACCTATATAATATATACATGTGTACACTATTTTTACTGTATGATGTGTATAAATGTGGGTGTGTATGTATATATGTATACACACATGTGGGGGTATGTGTGTGCATATGTAGGTGTGGGTGTGGGTGTGGATATATGATAGGTATTTAATAAAGACTTATTTGTTGGTTGAGGCAGCCTCATAGCACAAAGACCTGAGTTCAAATCCTGACTCTGCGCTTATTAGCTTTGTGACCCTGGGCAAGTCAGTCAGTTTTCTGTACTCGAGCACTCAAGCATGAGCACACACGCACACACACATGACATGTCCCATGTCCCAAAAGTCTTAGCACAATTTTAAGTTTAAAACTGCACCTAGATTTTGATACATGATAGTGATGATAAATGATTGTTAGACATATGATGGATAGGTGATAGAAAGAGAGATATATAGATATAAGTTGATATATCTTCACATAATGTACATATGGATAAGGAAAAACAACTATATACACATGTTACACATATATGTGTGCATATATATGGAGCATATATATATATACACATATTCATGTTTATACACACACACTTAACAATAACTCACTAGACAGAGAGATATGTGCTGAAGCCTGCTGTACTTGTGAGAGTCGATTATCAAATTTCTAGTGTGGGCCTTTACACCTTGGAAACTAGCAAAAGCTACTATTCAGAGCCTGACTTAAACATTTCCCAGCATACCATTGTCATGACACTTTAAGATTTTCAGCAACCTCTCAACAACCCCCTTACCAACCTGTTGCCAAGTCCTGTCAATTCTACATTGGCACACCTCTCATCTCTACCCCTCCCCATCTCTGACTTGCCATCCCTCCATTGCAATCTTTCATCACTTTATGCCTGGACCACTGATCCTTTGGCCAGTAACCCTGCCTCAGGTCTCTCGCCATTCCAATCTAGTCTCCACTCGGATTATCCAATTGGTCTTCCTAAAGCTCAGGTCTGAGCAAGTCACCTCCCCATTCCATTGACTGCAGCGGCTTTCTATCACTTTCAAGATTAAATATAAAAAAAATAAAAAAAAAGATTAAATATAAAACCTTCAAACGTCTTCTTACTTGGACCCTTCCTAGTTTTACAATCTTCTTGTACCTTGCTTCCCTTCACAGTGACAATGTCTTCCTTGTTGTTCCATCAGGGTATTTTCGCTGGCCGTGAAATAGCCCTGTGCCTGGAATTCTCTCCCCCCTCATCTCTGCTTCCTGGCTTCCCTGGCTTCCTTCAAATCCCACCTAAAATCCCACATTCTCCCCAAAACCTTTTCCAATTCCCCTAGATGCTAGTGCCTTCTCTTGATGAGGGAAGAGAAGCCGACTGACTTGCCCAGGGTCACAAATTTATCTTGCATATATCTTGTTTGTACATAATTATTTGCATGCTACCCCCAGTAAGTTGGGAGCTAAGAGAAAAGACTGGTTTTTACTTTTCTTTTATCCTCAGCTTTTAACACAGTACCTGGCACATAGTTGGCATTTAATAAACACTCGTTGATTAATTGTTGACTTGAGTGTTATCATTCTCATTTTACAGATGAGGAAACTGAAGGACAGAGAAGTTGATTGACTTGATCAGGGTCACAAAGCTAATAAGTGTGCAGGGTCAGAATTTGATCTTAAGTCTAATACCTATCACATACCCAGTACTTGTTTTTAATGTTATGAGGCCTCCAAATGCTCCCTCATCTTAAAGATTTTATAATCTAGTTTAAGATACATAGCACTTAAAACATTTGGGAAATATTACGTCAGTAAGAAGAGCTGACATTTATGGAACATTTTAGAGTAGAATTTTGGTCTTCCTAAGTCCAATATTCTATGCTCTGCCCCATACTTTTTCTAATGATACATTGAGTGTCACAAACTCAGCTTTACAGGAGTTCAGAGAAGGGGGTTAAGAGGCAGTCTAGAAAGATTTTGACACAACTGTTGAATGATTAATTCAAAAAATGCTTGTTAAGTACCTTCCATGTGCAAATCTTGGGACTTTCTGTGACACATTCTAAGACATGAATGACAGTGGCCTCTATCATCAAGAAACCTACAATCCAGTAGGTGATCGTTAAATGTGAGACAACCAGATACCTAGGAATCTAGAATCCCTTGCAAGTATGTGCTCTAGGATCTCAGGGCAAATGACTGGCACTCAGAAAAAAATCATGGCAAGTTAAAGAGAGATTTCTGTCCAGACCTGGACTTTTCTCCCTCCTCCCACAATCATCAAATTTGAAAAGCCTATAACTGTTTCTCATGGGAGCCCCACAATGCCATTCTGGAGAGAGAGTCTGAAATACTAGATCTGAATCGATTTATTTTATCCCTGAGTGCATTGGGTAAGTTCTCTCTGATTGGATTAACGCAGACCTTCTATTTTTAGCAGCTTGCAAGAATGTCTCATATTCTTGCTAAAAATACCTGAACACACTTTTAATGCAGAAAAAAAGAGAAAAATCAGCATTTCATCTTTCTGTCATCTGATTATCCCAGTGATGATTGAGAAAGAGGTGGGATAGGGAAGAGAGAAAAAATATGTGCTGTATTACTTGCTATGTCCTGGATGAAAATAACCCTATCCATTCCAGAAATCCTGCAAAAAACCCCAAATTTTTAAATGTTAATGTACTTTTGGCACCTCTGAAAAGGTAAAGGGATTGTTTCTCTCAAGCATTCACAATAGATTGACTAAGAGGATATCCTCGAAGACTCTGTCCTTTCTGTGATTGGTCAATAGTTTTGAGAAACTGACAGCATATTGGCCAGCAGCTTTGAGACACTGCCAATAGCCAGAGTGGAACAACTCAAGGCTTTGCTCTATTCTTCCTCAAGTTAAAATCTTTCCATCCATTGCCCTGTGTCTTAGTCTCTCCATCTGTAAAATAAAGGGGTAGGCCCTCACCTAATCAGCAGGGTGCATAAACTACATTCCTTCCAAAAAATAAAGTTTTGTTGATACTTTCTGATTTTACAGGATTGTCATTTCTAAATATATTACTTCGCCTTACAGCACTGGACCTACCTTGTAATAATGAACAGCACTTAAGCAAAACCAATCAACAAAGAGTCTGACAGTGAGTGCAATACTGTTGTACCCACATCCTCCACTTCTGTTGTGAAAAAGGGAAGTATACACCACTTTTAATAAAAATGATCTCATTTGATCTTTACAACAACCCTGGGAGGTAGGTGCTTTTTTTTATCCCCATTTTATAGTTGGGGAAACTGATGCAGGCAGAGGTTAAACACAGATAGTAAGTGTCTGAAGCCAGATTTGAACTCCGGATCCAGTGCATTCTATCCACCATGGCACTAGCTGCTTAGATATATCTCTTATGTGAAAGAGAATTACTGGACTGTCGTCAACCTCTCCCCATCCTGCTACATGCTAAAAAGTTTCCCACACATTGCCTCCAAGTCTCAGCCTGAAAGCTTTTTCTATGGGATGAACATTTTTTTTTGAGGCAAACATCAAGTTGTCATTTCCCTGCCGAATTACTGCAGGGTCTTAGTGGAGGCAAATCAGGTTATCAAATAGACATCTGTCAAGTGTCTAATGAGTGCTAAGTACCATGCATGTTACTTTAAGAAGATACAAAGCACGAAGTAGAATTGTGAAGGGAGAAAAGACGCACTATTTTAGAAACATATTGTGTGACTACAATGTCAAGAAGGGTTTCTTGCAAGAATTACAAGACAGAAGTGAGAATGCAGATACATGATGTGATTGAACAGGCAGTGGAGTCCACAATCTATTGCCCCTCCCTTTAAGGTAACCAAAGTCAGATCCAAAAATTAGTTTTCCTTTTATGGGATGTGTGCGGAAAGGCAGGGTGGGCTCCTTAGCACTTAGTTCAACAAGTGCCCTTGAAGAGTTTGGCTTTTGTTTGTGTTGAGTGATTCAGCTATTTCATTGAATCTTGTTAAGTGCTAAGCCCCAGGCCCAAGATTTGGGTGTCCTTGGTGCCTCCTTGCCTCAGGGGAGGGCTTAGTTTAGACATGAGTTTGAGTGACATGTCTG
>CM053624.1:212069360-212100475 GCA_028646595.1 Phalanger gymnotis
AAATGAATGATATTTGTGTGCTGAATTAAAGTAAGCTTGCCAACCCCTTAACCTTGCTCTCCTTATTAAGGCATATCAAAAGAACCTGGGCTTTCTGGCTGTCCGGCAGCTTTCTGAGTGCTGGCTGTGGGTGGATCTGGACCCCCCCACAGAAGCAGCTAGCCAGATTGTGGAAATATGGGAGAACAATACTCCAGTGATTCATAAAAATGCCACAGGATGCTGCTAATCGGCTGTCTACTCTAAATGGGCCAGAAAAGCTATATAAATGCTAAATCCATTGATGCAGGCCTATAGTCCCTGCTGGTGGATTGCTTGAGTTTAGGAGTTTCTGAGCTGCAATAGGACTAAAGCTAACCAGGTTTGTGCACTAAGGCAAAAAATGATATAAGGATTCTATGAGAGCAGAAGAGCACCAGATTGCCCAAGGAGGGGCAAACTTGCCAAGTTGGGAAAGGCAGAACAGGTTAAAGCTCCGTGCTAATCAATATTGGCATTGGGCCATGAGTGGCTTCTATGCTTCCACTCTGTGCAAAATAGGGAGACTCAATGAAACAAACAAACAAACAAACAAACAAACCTATATTAACCAAGACTGTTCCTTCGGTGACAGCAGTTGTTGCTACCAGTAAGCAGAGTCCTTAGTATAAGTTTCTTTTCAATTTGGCTACTTACTTTATTGGGTATCTAGGTGGTGAAGTGGCTAGAGGACCAGGCCTGAAATTAGGAATACTCATTTTCCTGAGTTCAAATCTGTCCTCAGATGCTTGCTAGTTGTGTGATCCTGGGCAAGTCACTTAATCCTTCTTGCCTCAGTTTCCTTATCTGTAAAATGAGCTGGAGAAGGAAATGGCAAACTACTCCAGTATATCTTTGCCAAAAAAAAAAACCCAAATGAGATCACGAAGAGTCAGACATGACTGAAAAATGAGTGAACAACAACTCACTTTATTTAACCTCTAGTCTTCAGTCCAGTTGGTGGGTGAGATTCTTCGTGAAACCTCCAGGAAACTAGGCTAAGAAATTCCCCAACAGAATAAACAGTATTAGAACTGGAAAACTTTTAGAGATCACCTGGTCCAACTACTTTATTTTATAGTTGAAGAAATTGAAGCCAAAAGAAGGGCTATGACTTACATATAGTCATGAAGCTAATTAGTGCAAAAACCTGGACTAGAAACCTAGGATTCCTAACTCTTTACATTCTACCTGATGCCTGCTTGTTCTGAACAGGTTTGGGGTTGAGGGGTGCTCAACACCCCAAAGTACCGACATGCCGGGTCCTGACAAAAGAATCAAACTCAAGCCTTCTCAGCCAAGGGAAAAGACAAAGTTTATTAAGAGTTTGCCATAATGGGTTGTCTTAAGAAATCCCACCCTTTGTGACACCTGTTTTCACAAGCAGGCCAGATAGAATCTACTGAGCCAGATTGAATCTGAGCACCTTCATGGAGGCAAAATGGAGATTATATACATAAAGATTGTGGGAGGGATTGAGGGGTGGTCTGGGGTGACTAGAGGAGGGGTTTAGGGAGAGACTTGAGGAGGAGTCTAAGGAGGAGCTTGATGGGACTGAGATGAGGTCAGTCTCCAGGGTGGGAAATAGCTGAAGGCTACGCGGAGATGACAGCCAATAGAGGATTAGGGTAACCAGAGCTAGGGTATAGATATTTTGATCAGGATTAAGTGTGGGGAAACAGCTGGACAATAGAGGGCTAGGCTAGGCAGGGCCCAATGATAATGCAAGGCCCATGTCCTTAGGGGAAGCCCAGAGACTGTGCCCTCATCAGTACCTCCTCTCTGTTTTTCTTCCAATTGTCTTATCTTTACTTATCTCTTTATGGGCTGTATCTCTCAGATTGAGCAGGGCAGAGATTTTTCCATTTTATTCTTGTGTCTCCTGCTCGTCACAAAGTACCTTGCACATAGTAAGCTCTTAAGTAAATGCTTGCTAAATTGAGTTGAGTTGAATTGAATTAAGAGTTATCTCTTTAAGGGAATTTGCAAAGTAGATTTGTTCCATTCCCCATTAACTTCAATGGTTTGAAAGGTATATCTGCAGATAAACCCAAGAGAAAGCTCAGCAAACAAAACCTAATGCATTAGATGAAGAGAAACCAAGGAGAGAAAGCTGTATGCAGAGCTGCTTCAAGATACCCTGGAAAACTGTTCCTTTGACATGAACTTGCCATTATATCCTATGGGAAAAGGCACATTGTTAAATATGGGATTTGCTCTGTACTTGCCTGACTTACTTGGGATAATTGCATTGCTACGTGTAGAGGATATGGAGCTTTCTGTATTTGGTGGTGAAGAGAAACATGTGAATGATAAACGATTTACATGTGGGTGACATGCGAATGACATGTAAGTGATATGAAAGTTACTTGTGAACGACATGTGAGTGCGGTGTGGGTGACATGCGAATGACGTGTAAGTCACATGTGAATGACGTGTGAAATGGTGGCATGCGGGTGACATGTGACTGACATGTCTACCAGGTGAGTGATATTCGGATGACATGCGACATGTGGATAACATGTGAGTGATGTATGAATTAAATGTGAATGGCATGGGACATTCTTTTGAATGGCATATAAGCAACATGTGAATGACATGCAAGCGACATGTAAGTTATGTGTGAGTTCTGCATCAATGACATGTGAGTGACGCATAAGTTTCATGTGAATAACAGGGAGTGTCGTGTGAACAACATGCAAGTTACATCTAAATTACATATGAGTGAATGCAAGTCATGAGAGAATGCGAGTTACATGTCAATGACATGAGAGCGTCATTAAAATGTCATGCAATTACATGCGAAGTTACGCGTGACAATCAGGAATGACATACGTATGACATGCGAATGACACGCGAATTACGAGTGAGAACCGCGAACATGTAAGTCACACACGAGTACCATGTATGTTGCATTGGATGACATGCTAGTCACATGTGAATGTCATTCTAGTAACATGTGAATGACACGGAGAGGCACGCGAACGAATTGTGAACGCCATGCAAGTTGCATGGGAACGACACGCGAATTACATGTGAGTGCCATGTAAGACGCATGCGAACGACACACGAGAGCCGGATGTATCAATGCATGTTGTATGTGAATGACACGCGGGTTACATAGGGTGACATGTGATTGGCATGTGAACGATGCATGACTGACATGTAAGTTATATGTGAGTGACATGTGAATGACCTGTAAGTTGTGTGTGAGCGACATGCAAGTTAAATATGTGATTTGCTCTGTACCTGCTTGGTTGACTTGGAATAACTGCATTGCTATGTGTAGGGGATATGGAGCTCTCCGCATTCTGTGGTGAAGTTCAGAGTTATCTCTTTCAGGGAATTTGCCAAGTGGATTTGTTTCGTCCCCCATTGACTTCAGTGGGATGAAAGGGATATCTGCAGAGAAATCCAAGCGAAAGCTCAGGACACAAAACCTAATGCATTAGATGAAGAGAAACCAAGGAGATAAAGCTGTATGTAGAGCTGCTCCAAGATTCCCTTGATTACTTCTGAGTTGCATTGAATTGAACTTGCCATTGCCGCCTATGAGAAAAGGCCCAATGTTAAATATGGCATTTGCTCTGTACTTGCTTGGTTGACACTGAATAACCGTATTGCTATATGTAGAGGATATGGAGCTTTCTGCATTGAGGAGTTTACAGGGATAGCCAAATTATAATCAATCATGTAATTTTGGTATAACAAATGAAAAGGGACAGCGTACTTAGAATTGGGGAACCAAGTAAAGAAGTTTCACACTGCTGTGCACAATTCAGGTGTACTCCCCTTTAAGGAAGAAAAACTGACATAACATAAATCCAAATTTAGAAAATAAGTCCATTTCAGGGTGATTAATCACTTTACAAAGAATAACTTTTGCTAATGAAAAGATTCACCATTCAGATTCTTTAATAATAATCTCTAATAATTATGTAATACTTGACATAAATACAAAAACACTTGAGCCTCACAACCCAGTGAGATACTGAGACATAATTCCCATTTATAAAGCTCAGAGAATTTAAGTGATTTGCTCATAGACATGAAATTAGTAAGAGTTAGAATAAAGATTTGTTCAAAGGTCTTCCTGACTGCCCATCCCAGACTTTATCCACTATACCATGACATCCCTATCATTTTTAAAATAGCGGGTGCTCCAAATGTGATTCAATTTATACAACTTCGGCTTTTTCTGTAAATGTGTCTATTCCATTAAAACACACATTCCTGTAGGTTATTACATGCACTATAAGACTATCACTCTCATTAACAGAGCCCTAAATAAATTAGATGCCCATATCCTAAGGGACCTTCTACTGTCTACTTTCCAAATTAGTGATGCTTTGGCTCACCCAGACTCCACCGAACTCTCCAGAGTTCTGATATGGTTGTGTTGAGTGTGTGTGTGACTATAAATTTAACTACCATTTGGTTGTCAAGGCATTCTAAAATAATCCCCTTATTTATGTCAGGTGGCAATGTAGTAGAAAAAGTACTGAATTGAGAATCAAAAGACCCAGGGTCTAGTGGTCCTTGTTCTACCCTGATCTGTCCTATGACTTCGGATAGTTATGTAGCATCCCCTTATGTAGCTACCTTCCATCATACTTGAACTGGAATGCCAACAGAGCATGTCCCAAGGTGGAAGGAGGAAGGAAAAAGGCTTCTACAGTCAGACTAAATCTGATATAATCCAACGACAATCACTTATTAAATATCTACTATATGCAAGGCACTGTGGTAGAGTAAAAAGAACATTGAATTGGGAATTCAAAGTTATGGATTCAGATACCAGCTGTACTATTTATTATCTGTGTGATTGTTGGCTAATGGCTTGACTTCTTTGGCCTTCAATTCTCTCACCTAAGATAATTGCAATTATGAATGCAAACATTATGAGAATGTTCTATGATATGGAGACATAAAGGAAAAAAAAAGTCCCTGCCATCAAGAAGCTCACAGGGTGCTGAAGGGCACAACATTTAGAATCATAAATTTAAAGCTGAGAAGGGACTTAGAGATCATTTAGTTCAAACTGTTCATTTTACAGGTGAAGAAACTGAGGCCCAAGGCAGTTAAGTGGCTTGTTCGTTTTGGTATCTTGAGCGAGTTGCTTAACCATTGTGACTCAGTTTCCTCATCTGGAAAATGAACAGATGGGACTCCATAGGATTATAAGACTTAGAGAGATTTTAGAGGTCATCGAGTCCAACCCCTTCATCCTATGGTTGAAACTATTAAGTTTAAACAATTTCCCCAAGAAAGTAATAGAGCTAAGATTCAATTACAAATCTTCTGACTCCAAGTCTAGTGTGATTCACTTAATTATTCACCTGACAGCCAAGAGCTATCTTTAATCCTTGTAAGTGACTTTTGGGATCCCAGCTCATTGGAAGGATTCACTTGGCAGTCATGCCACATTTGGAAATGAACTTAGTGGTATTCTTACTATATGGGGGTTACCCATACATACTCTATGTCTCCACCAGATGCTGAAGTAGTGAGGATGAAAATGTCCCAGAGGAATTGGGGAAAACGTTTGTTTGTTTTTGCTATATATTTGAAGTGAAAAGCCCTTTGTAAGAGTTAATTGAATGAATGTTGAAAATTGTCTTTGCAGGTAATTGGAAAAAATAAAATACTATTTTCTTTTTTAAAAAAGAGTTAATTGATGTGAGGTGGTTAAATGGAAATGGGGTGCTAGACACTATCCTCTAACAAATGGGGGGACACAGCTGATAGGGGCTCAAACAAATGACTGAGAGGGGAGACATCTAACCCCTCAGGGGACCTTCTAAAGAGCAACATAACTTTCTTGACCTTAAGAAAATGGGCCCAGAACAAATAGAACTACTCTTTGAGATCTTTCCACCCTTTGAAGTAGTAGGAGCTCCCTACCACTGGCACCAGGCCTCATGGAGAAATGACAAGTAAGGAAATGGGCATATTTTAAACAATACTATTAATTTTTGTATTTCTACTTTTTAAAAAATTAACTTTTTTCAAGTAACTTATCCTGTATTTTAATAAGTTTATTTTTAGTTTTCAACGTTCACTTCCATAAGTTTTAAATTTTCTCCCCCTCCCTCCCCTCCTCCCCAAGACAGCATGCAATCTGATATAGGCTCTATATATTCCTCTTAAACATATAAAAATTAACTTTTTTGAGGCAATTGAAGTTAAGTGACTTGCCCAGGGACACACAGCTAGTGTTTGTGGTAGGATTTGAGCTCAGGTCCTCCTGACTATTACAGCCAGGAATCTATCCGCTGTGCCACCTACCTTCCCTTTTACTTTTTATAAGTGAAAAAAAAATTAGCCATGACCACAAAGCGTAAAGAGAACCAGAGAAAGCAATACCATCTACACATTTGAGAAATGAGAGACAATAAAGTGGAACTAGTTTGAGGTGGGGGAAGTGGGATAAGGTACATTTTTGTATCTTAATATCAGTTTTAGGTTTCCTGTCCTGGGCAAAAGAATTTCTGTGCTAACTCTGAATGAGTATGGGTGTCCCTCCCTTTACATAATAATGACATGAACTACTGTGGGAGACACATGAGCTTTAGAGTTGGAAAGAATCTAAGACATCACAGTGCAACTCATTTGACAAAAACCTCGGATGCTAAGACATACAGGCAATAAGTAGCAGAGCTAGGATTTGAACCCAGGTGCTCTGACCCCAAGTCCACTGCTGATTATTTTTGGCAATGGATAGAGAGAGGACTAGACATGGAGTCAGAAAGATCTGAGTTCAAATCCTGCCACAAATACTAGTTGTGTGACCCTTGTCAAGTCACTTAACCCTGGCTGTCTCAAAAAAATAAAAACCACTCTCAGCCTCAGTTTCCTCATCTGTAAAATTAGGATAATAATAACACATATCTCACAGTGTTGTCATAAGAATCAAATGAAATGATACATGTAAAGTGCTACACAAACCTTAAAACACTATACAAATGTTAGCTATTATCATTAAGTGAATAAAGCTCTCTTCCTCAAAAGAAGCATATGAAGCATAGTCATACTCTAGCCTCATTGTGTGTAAATCAGATTTTCGTAGATGGAATCATTAAATACACTAGAAGAGATTGCCATTTAAAGGAACCCTGGAGGGAATCCTGTATAATGTTCTAATTTATCTTTGGGGTACATTCAGGGATTTTCATATTAAGACATTTGTTTGCGAGAAGCAACAAGGGAACAAAGTAGTGCTCTGTTCTGCAGAATTCACCCCTTTATCAGCTTCGAAAGGTTCTTACTCCCACCAGCCTGAGCTGCCAAGATCTCTCCTAATTGGTGGTTGAGATGGAAAAGAATAGAGGAAGGGAAGGAGGAATCTTTCCCCTTCAGATTATTCATACCTAGTTCTTGCAATCCTACTAGAGCCCTGCAAGGGGGGGAGGGGGAACCTAGTCAAAGGAGTGAGTAGAGAAGGAAAAACAGATTCACACACCAAAAAAATTCCAATCTGAATCTGACATCCCCTGCTTTGGGGGGGAAAGAAGATGGCTATCAGAAAGAAGCTTAGATTTAACATAATCAGTTCAATTCAACTCCACAAGTCTTTTTTAAACACTGGTTACGTCCTATCAGTCACAAAAATTAAAAAGTGCTCATTCCCTGCCTTTATAAGACTTAACATCAATTGGGGAAGAGAAGGCTGCCTCCCCCCGAAAAGAAAAAAGAAATTTGATATTATTGTGCTATAAGAAATGACAAGCAGTATGATTTCAGAAAAGCCTGGAAAGACTTAGATGAACTGATGGAAAGTGAAATGAGCAGAAGCAGGAGAACTTTGTACACAGTAATAGCAATATTGTATGATGAAGAATTGCGAACGATTTAGCTAATCTCAATACAATGATCTAAGACAATCCCAAAGGACTCATGATGAAGCGTGCTATTTACCTCCAGAGAAAGAACTAATTTTGCCTGAATACAGACTGAAGCACGCTATTTTTCTCTTTCTTCCTTCCTTTCTCTCTTTCTTTCTGAGTCTTCTTGTACAAAATTACTAATATGGAAATATTTTACATGATTACACATGTATAGCCTATATCAGATTGCTAACTGTCTAGGGAGAGGAGAGTGAAGGGAGAGATATAATTTGGAACCCAAAACTTTAAAAAAAATGTGTTAAAATTGTTTTAACATGTAATTGGGGGAAAAATATAAAAATAAGAACTGATTAAAAAAAATGAAATTCAAGAACAATATAAAGGAAGAAGTAGCACAAGACATGAATGGTACAGATAGTGCTCTAGGAATTCAAAGAAGGGTAGATCACAGTCTGGTGTGGTTAGGTAAGGATTCAAGCAGGGAGTGGAACTTGAGTTGGGCCTTGAAAGATGTGCAGGATTTAAAAAAAACTTGGGCCTGATAATTTGTTTCCCAAAGGTGATAGTTCTGATCCAGGATTAAAAAGTTAGAAGGAAGAGAAACCAGATATTAAAAAACACAACTTTTAGGAGACAGGTAGATATGAGAATTTCCTAAAGGTCTTTTGTTCACTCATTTGACAATATTAATTCACCACCTACTATGAGCAATTCACTAAGTTGCTTATAGAAGACTAAGTGATAAATAAAATGTATTCTCTGCCCTCAAGAAGCTTCTTAGACAGCAGAGAAAAAAGAAACACATAATACATCATTGTATTACGTGGGCCTGCCCATAGGACATCTCCTGTCCAAATTCAGTTCCCTGCATCTGTGGCTCCAAGGTGAGCTCCTGTCTATTATTGAAAAGTCTAAGCTTGTCCTCCAACAAACTCTGAAGAAGAACCTTCTTCCCTTACTTAGGTGTGCACCATTATGGTTTAGTTTTTCTCAGTCAATCAGGAATCACATCTAAGGGAATGTGACTTTATATCTTACTGCTTGGTCACCAGGCTATTTTCAAGGTGATCTCCTACTGAGTAGGAAGAAGTATTGCACAAATAACTATAATAAAATGTAAAATATGATAAATGAATGAGAGGTATGAACAAAGTTTCAACCATAAAATGAGGGGGCTTGATTCAATGACCTCTAAGATCCCTTTAAATATAATAATCCTATGGAGTCCAATCCATTTACTTTCCAATGAGGAAACTGAGGATCAGAGTGGTTAGGCAATTTGCTCAAAGTATTATGAGAATTTAGAATACAATGACTATTATCTAGAGACTGATATGTAGTTGAATGGATGGCTCATAGAACTTATCAATCAGTGTATGTACATCTTGGACAGATACTGCAAATGGACAATGAATTTAACCCAAACAAGAAGAGAAAAATGTACTGGGCTGTCTTTTGGAAATTCTTTTAATGACCCTAAACTTCTCCCTAAAACAAAGCATCAGATCTTTTTAATACCAATATTCTTCCACATTGTCTGACTGTCTCCGATGAACTGATGACAAGCCTCACCCAGTGGGCAGTGGAAAGATACACAGTGAGCATGGGTAGGCTATGACACATTACAAAGGGGGAAATCTGAAAAGAGATGTGTAATAAAAAGATGTCATTGAAGCAAATGAACAAGGAAAAAATAAGAGAGGGAGAGCAAGAGATAACCAACGGATAGCCTATGACCTCTATTAGTTTCCTCACGATATCAAAAGACAGAGGGAAAAGCCATCACCATGTTGAATGGACCCATACTCAAACTTATAGGAGAACATCTATAAAAGTTACACAGGATGGGCAGAATTGGAGGGAATAATCACATTGATGAGATGAAGAATTTTAATAGAATATTTCAGTATAGAAGGTAAACATTATTCCCAGTTTGGAGTAACAAGACTCAATGGAGGAGTTTACATTTGCACAGCCTTGGTATGCTGTGGGCAAGTTCTCTAATCCCATAGCTTCTGGTCTTGAATGGAAATTATCCTAGGCATTTCCTCTGTAAATGGATGTTAGAGGGACAGCTCATATAAAGTGACCTCTGGGATAAGCTGAGCTTCAAACTCTTCAAAACTTTGGGGGAAAAGGTGAGGCTGGGTGCAGATGGATTCAAAGCCATGATGGGGAAATACAATTGAGGCCAAACTCAACCCCAGACATCGACCTCCTCAAGGTTTCTGAGATCACACGGAGAAAAAAGAACAGGAATTGGAATAAGAAGGGATGAAACTAACTGTAAAGAGTCAAAACAGCAGGTATATCTTCCTGGGACTATAGCTTCATCTAGAGCCCTGGGAAGAGAGACAGAATTGGACCTCATCTGAATCTGATCTCAGGAGGACATCAAAGGTGTGATCAAGCCAGCAAACCTATCCCAGACATCCCTCCAATGCAGATGTGACCCAGGCTAGCTCCCCCGGGCTCCGACGCCAGCTTCTCTCTCAGTCCCTCCCTGGCAGTGTCTCTCAGCTTTGCTGCCGACTTGGGATGTGCCCCTGCTGCTTGAGTTAATTACAGTAATTATACCTGCTCTCTTCTCAACTCTGGTTTGCTTTTGTTCCCAGTTTCCTGCCCGCTCATTTGCAAATCTAATCGCTTTGTGGGCTTTTTTTTTTTTTTCCTTTTGAGACAGGGAAAGACTAAGAGAAGATAAAGGAGAGGGAATGGTGGGGGTTGGTGGGAGGGGAGAGAGAAAGAAGGAAGAAGTGAAGGGAAGAAGAATGAAGAGGATGGGTAAGAGAATGTAGAGGAAGAAAGAGCATCAAATAAAGGGAGTTGGTTTGTAGTGCTTTATTAGGATTTCTGCTCTAGATGAGACCTAGAAGAGCTAAAGAAAACATACCCCCTCAAACATACCCCAGACTTGGTAATATCAATCTAATAACCAAGATAACCTGAGAAAAGGTCTGGTCTCTATTTATCCTTAACACTGTGTAACTAGTCCATATTTCTCATCCCCATCATCCTAGGCTGATTTTTCCTCCCCTAACCAGACAAGAAGCAATTTCTCCTGCGAGGGTTGGGAGCAGTAATCTGAGAAGGAGGAAGACCTACCAGAATCCAGCCCCATCCTACCTTTCTGGGCTTATACCTCGTTCCTCCCCTTCATGAACTCCAAGAGCCTGCCAAACTGGCATTAACTGTTCCTCACAAGTGACCTTTTCTACCTAATCTTTGTGTCTTTGCATTGGCTTCTGCCTATGCTTAGAATGCATTACCTCATCATCTCCAACCCTCAGAATGACCAGTGTAATAATTACCCTGGCCTCCACTGCTGGCAGGTCTGGTGTTATATTTCACCCTTCCTCCAGAGTTCTTCAGTGTTCTTCCAATTATTGGAGTCCTCTGTACCTCAGTCTCATTTACCACTTAATAGTCAGTCAGTTAGCTTATGCAAAGGAATATTCATTTCAAAGGTACAGCAATAACAAACACACACATCCCTTCCCCCCCCACCAGCACCTGGGACAAGGGCATGATCCTCACCACACATATCATCTCAGTTCCTATATAACACAGTCCCACCAAGTTCCAAGATCAAAGGCCCCCTTGGGCTTGATCCTCAGGGATCCTGGCTTCTTAGAGCTTTGCTACTAGGGTTGACTACAATATCCAGTCAGGAATTCTTTCTCCCAGATCACCACGATTATGTTATTGATCTGAGAATTCCACCTCATGCAGCTAGAGCTGAAAATGACTAACAGAACAGATCAAAATTCCAAGTTCAATTTTCGAGGCCACAGGGTTCAAAGGGAGGCCTAGAAGTCTCTTAGTGGACATTCTAATATCAGGTGGTAACAGATGACTCTATGGCAGCTGGATGAGGGCTGGGCTTGCAGTCAGGAAGACTAGGAGTAATGGGAGATAATCATAGCGAGAGGCAGAGATCAGGAAGGAGAGAATTTCAGGCATGGGGGACCAAGTGACTGTGACTTTGACCATGATCTGTCTGGGCCTCAGTTTCCCCATCTGTAAAATGAAGGGATTGGATTAGATGATTGCTGATGTCCCTTCTATCTCTAATGGTCTATGAGTTAAATGTTTACAAGGTTTGTTTAAAGTTCCTACCACATGTCCTCACTGAATACTTCTTATGACTCAAGCTTCTTCTCTAGCTGTCACATGAAGACTCCAAGAGGCTACTTGTCTCTTGTTCAGTTATTGAGAGCAAGACCCAAGTGTGACCCCTTTTGCCTTTCTTCTCAGACATCTCTTCTGTTAAGAAAGGAGTTTGATAACACTGACCTCACAAGCCATGTGATATGAACTGTTTTGTAGCAGTCTACACTGATTCATGATCCTTAGAGTCAGGTGTTAGGGAAAGAGAAGATACAGATACACCCAGTGAGCCCTATCAGAGGTATGACAGCATTATTATACCTATTGCTACTATTCTTTACATAGAAGCTAGGATGCATTTTTCAAACAAAAAGTGAAATTCTTGGTATGTAATTCTATTGCAATCTTTATGAATTCTTTAAGGTCGCCTCTGGGTTGCATGGGTTCAAGATAGAGAAGGAAAAAAACCCACAACATTAATTTACAAATTATCTAAAATGATCCTCCTACTCTTAAATGTATTTTGAAAGCCAATTCAATGACTAAAAAGGGTCAAGTTCATGTGATTTGGAAAATATTTGCATTCCTCCTTAAATAGAAAATACTTTGTTTAGGTTTTCTTTTTGTTTTCTTATAAAATAAATGTGAAAAAAACACATAGTGCCAAATTTTTTCTCGCGTATTGGAAATTTTAAAGGTACTCAATATATAGCACGTCAGGTATAAGATAGGTAATTTATTCCTACTCACACAAGAAAGACTAAAAAAAATTTTAACCACACACATTCCTTCTGATCGCACATTAACAGAACAGGATTCAGTAACTTTCAAAAATTCAGTAACAACTTATATGTACTGTCATATTCTATAGGGAGGCTAAGATTTAAACATTACCAGTATATGACACCATTTTTGCAAGGCTATTAATCAGGAATTTTACATTTCACCTCTGCTCTGCACTATCCCTCTCACTCTAAACCCAAACTTCTGCTGACTTTCTACTCAGCTGCTGCTCTAGTCAAGTGTCCCAGAAATCAGCAACTATTGGGGATGTTATAGATACCATTCCCCTGGACACTGTTACTGCTATACTCACAGACCTCTGGATCTTTCAGTCTTGATTGGATTAGATATCCATATCAGGGTACCTGTTCACTTAAGATCGGGAAAGAACAAATATAAATAGGGGCAAAGGAAACCTTGGTGCAAATCTGCCTAATGAAGTCCTCATTCCACATGGGAAGTGGCAATGGAGTCACCATGACACCAGAGGGAAGAAATACCCATTCTTTCCCCCTCTCATAGTACAGTTACATGATGCTACTTGGAAAGTTATAGCCGAGAGAAAGGCCAGATGAAAGCTATCTCCACTTCTATCAAACAGCATCTCCCTGATACTGTCATGGGATGAGGAAGGATCAAGGGACCACCCCATCATCCTAAAAAGCCAAGTCCATTGAACACTGGGTCACTGCATGGCTGGAAGCAACCAGAAGTTCATCATTCCTCAAAGGCCCAAGCCGTGAGTCATTATGTCTTTAGAAATTTCCATGATATCTCTAGGTCTACGTATCTGGGTAAAGAGGAAGGAAGGGAATAGCCCCTTCTATACCAATATCATAAAGGAATGTGAAGAGTATCATGTCTAACATGGAAAGTGATTTGTTAACAATAGAATAAGGATTACAGAGAGTAAGATAAAAAGGGAGGATGGTGTGGGATAGAAATATTGGAGACACAGGGTCCACGGGAATAAGTCTAAGGGAACAGGGAGTGTTAACTAGAAAAGAGAGCTTCAGAATGACAGATTGGTAACTTTGAATCACATGGATTCTGAGTGAAGTCAAAGAACAGTCATTTGTCATAGCATTCCCAGTAACAACAGAAATGTTGATTTAATTTTTATCAATGACTCAGATAAACATATAGATAGTATGCTTCTCAAATGCATAGATGACATAAAACTGAGAGGAATAGTTTACCCTATATGAAAGGGTCAGTGCCCAAAAAGGCCTTAATAGGCTAAAAATCTGAGCTGAGTCTAATAAAATAAAATTTAAAGTGATAAATGCAAAGTTGTATGGTACTGAAGGTTTTTTTTTTTTAATCCAAGCACAGGACGGAAGATGCGTAGCTAGAAAGAAATTTGAAAAAGATGCACAGTTTTAGTGATTTCAAGCCATGTATCTAGTAAAACTTTTCTGTGCACCCTCTTCAATATGGAATGGAAATGAATTCTAGCATTTACCATGCACATGAACATAAAAAAGAAAATAAACATGTTAACTAATTATTTTAATTAACTTTTCACAAAAATGTTCTGTATAGAACAGCATTTTTAGTATCATAAAGTTGTTAAATGTTTCTCAATTTATCCAATCCATAATATTTTTTTCACTATCACTATTATTTTTGGTATATTGGAATAGTCAACAAGCTCTTATTAAGCATTTACTATAGGCACTATACTAAGTACTGGGGATACATGTAAAAGAAAAATGAAGATAGTCCTTTCTTTCAAGGAGCTTACATTCTAATTAAAGAATACAATACATAAAGGGGAACTGAAAAGGAATATTGGAAGGAAGGTAGCAGGGCAGCTAGGTGGCATAGTGGATGGAGCACCGGCCCTGAAGTCAGGATGACCTGGGCTCAAATTTGACCTCAAACACTTACTAGCTGTGTGATCCTGGGCAAGTCACTTAACCCTGATTGCCTCTAAGAAAAAAGGAAGGAAGGAAGGAAGGAAGGAAGGAAGGAAGGAAGGAAGGAAGGAAGGAAGGAAGGAAGGAAGGAAAGAAGGAAGGAAAGAAGGAAGGAAGGAGGGAAGGAAGGAAGGAAGAAGGAAAGTAGTCCATCAAATATCCAAGTCCAGAGGGTTAGGAGCAGAGCCAAGAGAGTAAGAACAGCTGACTTTAGCCTTGCCTCAAAATTGACATTCCCAAGGGAATTCATCCCTGGGAGAAGGCGGCCAGAGGAGTTGAGAGATGTCCCAGCATGAGAAGGCCGCAGACACTAAGGAACATTCCAGGATGAAAAGGTAGCTGAGGCACAGCAGCTTGGAGAATTAGAAGCAAATACAGGAAAGGAACTAGGATAAAACTGTATAATGTCACTATTTACCAGATATTCCCCTATATGCTCTTGTACCCAAGGTTGGGAATTCTTACCAAATGAGGATTAGTTGAAGCAACTGGAGACATTTAGCCCGGAGAAGAAACTATATTTAGCTTGTTCTATATATGGCACACTGAATGATTATGTGCAGAGAACTCCTGTAGGATGCACTCTGGGCTCTTGACTCTGTATTCTCTTCCTCTTGTTCCTCTCTTCTCTCTCAGCCTTTTCCTGAGCACCCTCTAACTTCTATCTCATCGTTTTCCCCTAGTTCATGTATTTATCTGAATGCTCCAATAAAAAAAAGCAAGCATACACACATATAACAGACGTAAATCCAGTTCCAAAGTCCATTGGTATGGGAGTCTCTTCTCATCGGTGGAGATCAATCAATGTCTTGCTTCTGGTGAGTGGTGGGATAAAGTTTGTGAGAGTGGGAGAGAGATTTTGGGGGGAGATCATTGAATCTCTTTGTATTTCAAGTGCTTCTGGCTTCCAGCTTCAAGAGAGAAGGTGGAAGATGCCAGCCTCACTACAGGTTCCTCAAGGAAAGGACTCTGGAAAGAATTTGACTTGAGAGGAGATAATAGCCTGCACTGCCTTGCTATCACCAACTCGCTCCACTGGAGACTTCAGTGAGCTTCTCCTTGGATGGGATCTAGGACTCTCTTGGTTGATCTGAGTTATCTCCCAATAGGAGACCTCCTTTACTCCGTTGTCTAGCACATATTCCCTTATGTATACCTTCACTGACTTCTATTTTGCTATTGATTTGGATAATTGGGTTTCTTGGCTAAGTGCTATGTGTGTTCATTGTAGAACTGGTATTTGGTGGGAAAGTGGTCAAACCTTAGAGCTTGGGTCCTCCTACTTTCTCTAATAGGAAAACAGCAAGAACAACATACATACCCTAGAAAAACAGTAGTTAAGAGAACAGAGAGATATGATTCTAGCCTAGTACCACCACCCCACCTCACCCTCTCTCTAAGGAGAGCGGAGTGGCAGCTTTTGGCTCCAACTTCCTGCTTCCCATCCCAGTAAGAATTAAGGTCTCCCTTGGAAAAGGGTCAAGGAGAAGAAGCTAGAGATGTCTCTTCTGCTTTCCTTTGAGCCACACAATGGCACTCCCATGCTACATGTGATAGACAGCCTTTGTGAAACATGTAAACTCCAATTTTCTCTTGTCTGGAAAGAGAAATAGTGAGAAACAAAATAATGAGAACACTGTATGTTTTAGCCTTAGCCCAGTACTAAAATGTCACTTGCTTAGATTTCCCATGAAAACAAAAAGGGAACACACATGGAATTTGTTCTACCTTGACAATTATAATCAGTGCTAAGGTCTCATTTACCCTGGTCAGACCCCCAGTCCAAGCAGCAGGGGAAGGGAATACTACAAAGTATCTAAGGCATAGGAAGCATTAATTATGTCAGACATTTCTCACTATTAAAGAACCGGTGTGCTTCGGTTTCTTGTCTATACCCAAATATTCAATTATAACTATAATCAATTGACCTATTTGCTCAGGATCACATACTAGCTAAGTGTCAGAAATGGGATTTGCATCAGTATATACATAGGGTGTCCCAAAAGTATTCCCTCCAACAGTGCAGATCATAACCCATCTATGTCTGTCTACTCTGTGTAATTCTTGTCCAATTCTTCCCACATCTCTATGTCCACTTGATGTTCTAGGGGCCTTCTTCAATTTCTCTTACCATCACAAGAATACAAATTTGGCCACACGAGTTGTCCATGGGTTGTCATTCTCATCATATAACCAGCCCATTTCCTTTTTAATTCATACACCTCTTTGGTGACATGCTTTACCCTGTTTCAACTGTGTAATTCCTTGTTTGTCATGTGTTGCAGCCTACTAACACCCACCATGTGCTTCTCCATTGTCCTCTAGGTGATAATCATTGTCAATTCATTGGAGGCTGTTGTGTTTCATGACTCACAGTTATCCAACAACATCGAGAGAAGTTGAGTATTAAAAAAAAATAGTCCTTTATTTCAGGGAGTTCAGAGTCATTAAAAGAACTTGGCAATTTCCCAAAGTCAATCCATTTCATTCTTCTCCTACGATTCTATTCAGGGTAAAACTTGTTGTTTATTTGCAATATTTGCATATATCAGGGTGTCCCAAAAGTCTTTAAGTTATTAAAAGCTTAAAACTACCCTAAAAACTTCGGATACCATGTATATACTGATGTGTGGGATATGTGGGGTGTTTAGGCAGGACTAGCACCTCCCGTGGGAGGGCTTGCCAGCCCTTTTCAGGGCTGCTCATTCACCTTTGGTATCTACTTATAAAAGAGCTCTCACCTGTCACTCCAAGAAGTTGTAGTATGTGCAGTGACCACATCCTGGGAAACACTCTTGGCAGACAGGCTGAACCAGGTTGAAGGTGACTGATAGGTCTGAAACCCATCAGCGAATTAGAAGGTTGTCTACTCCAAGAACGTGAAGACTTCTCCAGTGGAATGGGAACAATTTGTTCTAAAGGCCATGAAATCAGCTAAAGCAGATGCTGTGGAGAGCTTAGAGCTTGATCAGACATCAAAGATGCCAAGGTCATCTGTGTTCTTGACTTCTGTCCTGCCACTGGATTTCAATGACTCTGTAAGAGAGAGTAAGGCTGAAGACATCCTATTTCAGATACTTAACTAGCTATGTGATCCTGGACAAGTAAATCACTTAACCTCTCTGTGCCTTAGTTTCCTCATCTGTAAAATGAAGGGATTGTAAGGCTGCTAAAGTCCCCTCTAGTCCTAAATTTATGACCCCATGAGCTTGGGTCCTCCTACTTTCTCTAATAGGGAAACAGCAATCGGAAGTTAGAGTAAACCTAAAAAAAAACAACATACATCCCATAGAATAACAGTGGTTAAGAGAACAGGGGGTTGGCATAATAGCTATCATTAAGTATTTGAAGGGTCTTAATGGGGAGAAGGGATTAGATTTGTTCTAAGATGCCTACTCAAAAAAATAGAAGTAGGAGCACTCATAGAAGTGTCATTTTGACATAAGGAAAAATTTCCTAATGGAACAGTTTGAAAAGGGCAATGGAATTCCTTGGGAAATAGTGGTTTTCTCTACACTGGAGATCATCAAACAAAGGCTCCATGATCTCTTGTCTGGTATATCCTAGAAGGAAATCTTTTTTGGCTGAGCTAGGTAGGCTCTGAAATCCCTTTTAATTCTGAGTTGCTGTGATGCTCTGAATGATTTGCGAAGTACTCCTCTCTTGGTAGTACAAATATTACCATTCTCATTTTGTAGATGATAGAACCGAGGTTCAGAGAAGCTATCTGCCCATAGTCAAACAACAAGTAAGTCACAGAGCCAAAATTTGAACCCAGTCCATCTGATTCCAATCACTGAGTTAGTATAATAGTCTGGTGGTAGAAAAGTATGTTGTCCTTCATTCTCGAATAGGATCAAAATGACATGTTAGAGTCAAATTACAGTGTGTCCGACTGTGGCTAATCAAACCAAGACAAGCTCCCAATGCTCTACTACAGGTCGGGCATACATAGTCCATGTGAATATTTGGAGTGGATTCTCTAAATTCATGCACCTCACGTTTCTTTTGAGCTATAGAGCACAGCACCTTCTTTGATAAGGGCATACCATGCTGGGTGGTCCCATACCAGTGTCTCCCTTATCACACAATCATGGGACACAAAATTGAGACAGCTAATGGTGCAATGGATAGAGGGCCAGGCTTGAAGTCAGAAAGACAACTTCCTGAGTTCAAATCCCACTTCAGACACTTACTAGATGGGTAAGTCTCTTGACCCTCTTTGTCTCAGTTTCCTCATTTGTAAAATGAGCTGGAGAAGGAAATGGTAAACCACTCCAGTATCTTTACCAAGAAAACCCCAAATGGGGTCATGAAGAGTCAGATAAAACTAAGATGACTGAATAATAACAGGAAAACATGAGGTATGTTCAAGTATTAATGAATATAGAATTAGACTGGTGTGGTAAACTCTCACGTAGGAAATTAGAGGAATCTAGGCAGCTCAGTAGAGAGAATTCTAGACTCAGAGTAAGGAAAAAGCTCAGTCACTCACTAGCTATGTAACTCCAGCCAAGTCACTTAATCTCTGCTGGTCTCAGTTTCATTATCTGTAAATTGAGGATGATAATAACTCCTACCCCATAAGGTTGTTGTGAATATCAAATGAGATAATTTATGTAAAGCATTTTTCAAATCTTAAAGCTTGGTATAAATGCTAGCTATTATTTGTTGTTTAGTTGTTTGTTTTTCGGCAATGTCTGGCTCTTTGTGACCCCTTTTTTATGTGTGGGTAGGGTTTCTTGGCAAAGATATTGGAGTGGTTTGCCATTTGCTTCCCTAGCTCATTTTACAGGTGAGGAAATTGACGCAAACAGGGTTAAGTGACTTGCCCAGGGTCATACAGCTGATAAGTATCTGAGGCCAAATTTGAACTCTGGTCTTCTCGACTCCAGGCCTGGTGCCCTAACTACTGTGCCACTTAGCTGCCCTTCGCTATTATTAGCATTTACCTATTATTAGGTAAAGTCCGAAAATATGCTGGTGCCAGCCTGAAGATAGCCTTCAAAACCAAGCCAAGAAGGAGCTGTTCTGAAGGCAATTCAGGTCATAATCCACACGCCCTGGGTCATTGCCATCTAGCCCATTTCCCAGTCCAATTCTCTGGATGAAAACTTGGACAGGGAAATCCTCTGGAACTAGTCAACTGGGCATAGAAGATACAGGAGATATACTACTTATCTCTATATTCCTGGTACAGACACTTTGGGGGGGGGGCAGGGAGGGTTTCAGACAATTGGCTTAAGTGCCTTGCCCAGGGTCATACAGCTAGTAAGCGTCTGAACTCAGCTTTGAACTCTAGTAGGTTCTCCTGACTGCACGGCCAGTAGTCTATACACCTCTACCTAGCTGCCCCCCAGGTCCTTCTTTATATGTGCTTCCAGTACACTAATATACGCTCCCGTGGGTAGCCTATGTGTTTCTACATATATGTAAAGTGCTTTGCAAACCATTACAACATGAGTGCTAGCTTTTCTAATTGTTATAACCTATGTGGCTCTGAGAGCTCTTGCTTCCCAGGTAAGGATATTCAGTTATTTTGGAGGAGCCAGGCTTTGGAAAGAAAAGAATTAGCAAAAAGAATCACAAAATTGTAGGGAAGGATGCAGGGGTGGAACTATCTCCTTGCATCTCTGAAATGGGAGTCAAGCCACAGGAAGCTCATCTTTTTCCCTCCCCCACATTAATGCCCTTCTGTTGTCAATTGAAGAGAGTAAGGTTGCCACCTCCTGGCTAGAAGCCTAGGACAATTCTAACTATTATGATCTTTGTTGATTCATTTCAATTGTGTCAGACTTTTCGTGATCCCATTTGGAGTTTTCTTGGAAAAGATGCTAGGGCAGTTTGCCTTTTCCTTCTCTAGCTCATTTTCCAGATAAGTAACTGAGGCAAAGAGGGTTAAGTGACTTGTTCAGGGTCATGCAGCTAGTAAGTGTCTGAGGTCAGATGTGAACTCAGGAAGATACTGTCTTCCTGACTCCAGGCTTGGGACTCTATCCACTGCACCACCTAGCTATCCCATTATGATGTAAATGGATCTAGATAGAGACCTTGTCACCCTGAACAAGGGCAGGTTAGCTCTAGGAAGGTATTCCTTTTGATTCCTGGTGACATCTAGTACTAACTAATTTCTGTCTCTTGGAATCTTTAGCTTCCTTCAAATCTCAGCTTAGGTCCTTCCCAAGAACTAAGGCCTTTTATTAAAGGCCCCAGCTGCTAGTGCATCCCACTCCCTCCCCACACCCTGCACCACCAAAATTTCCTTATATTAATTTTTTACCTACCATTATATGTTTTTGCCCACTGCATGCCTCTTCCTGCCCAAGTTCCTTGAGGACAAAGACTTTTTCATTTTTTTCGTTTGTGTCACCAGTGCCTAATATGATACCTGGCATATCCCAGATACCTAATAAATGATGATTGATTGATTGCCTACCTGAATGGGTGGACAATTGGGCGGGACCTATTCAGGAGGTGGAGGAGAGAGTTTGGCCCTGATTATACCTAGTCTCATTCAGTGACTGGGCTGGGACATTTGCTAAGCACATCCTAGAAAGGAGTTTTGCCTCCTTTATAAGAGTTCTATTTAGGTTGTAATTAGGTTATAGGTTATAATTAAGAAAAGTTGTGTGGTGGAGAATGTGTAAGGAAGGCAGCTTAGTCTCTGCAACCTACTACATGTGTGACCTTGAGCAAGTCACTTGTAACTTAGTAAATATCTTCCTGAGTTCCACATAATTATGAACAGGTTTTAAACAGTCTTCCTGAGTTTAATTCCAGCCTTAGACACTTACTAGCTGTGTGACCCTTGACAAGTCACTAAATGTTGTTTACCTTAGTTTCCTCATCTGTAAAATGACCTGAAGAAAGAAAGGGCAAACTATTCCATTACTGAACAATAACAAACAACCTATGACATCAGATTCAGTGCTCTTTCCAGCTGGATGGAGTCCTAGACTGGATATATCCCAGCGATATAACATTTAATATGCTAAGGTTTACTCTCTCAACTAATTTAAATGATTCTATTTTGGGGGGACTTTGTTGGTTTGAGAAGAGGAAACACTGATACAGGAGGTTTTCTCCCCATCTCTCATTGTTTCTGGGGTAGCCTGAGAGATGGAGTCCTTTTGTAGTTTGGGAGATCCCCTTGAGAGTTGTAAGAGCAGTTACATAGAAGGAAAATCAATTTAAGAGTGTTCTGGGAGTATATTACATAAGATTAGAAACCAAGTGTCAGCAAGAGCAAATGTGTATGTGGAATTTAAGAGTTGCAACAATGTATTAACCGCTTTTTCACTACTTATTATTAACCCCTTGCCATCTGACTGGTAAGGAACTATATAGTGACTACTATAGGCCAGACACTATGCTAAGCACTGTACAAATATTACCCCATTCAATCCTCACAACAACCCCATGAGGTAGGTACTATTATGGTCTCCATTTTATATTTGAGGAAACTGAAGCAAACAGAGATTAAGTGACTTGCCCAGAAGTCACACAGTGAGTAGGCTGGATTTGAACTCAGGTCTTCCTTATTCCAGGCCCAGAGCTTTATCCACTGCCTTTGCTTTTGTCTTTACTACTGTACTATAATCTACTAAATCCAATGGCATTATCTCCAAATGTTTCTTTGCTACCATGTAACCCAATGTTGAGTTGTCTCTTAGTGCCTGAGCCTTCATCATTCTTTCTATGTTTGCTGTCCAGCCATATGTGCTTGTAACAATGCAGCACCGAGAAGTGACCAATCAGTCTGATAAAACTACCTTTTCCACTTTCTTTTCTAGGATATCTTTCATAATTTTGGTAAGTGGCTATCAGAAAGCTGACTAATGGAACTGAATTACTCCTTGGTCTCTAAAGGAAAAAATAAATAAATCTAATGGCTTGTTTTGTCCTCATTCCTTCCCTTTACTTTTCTGTAGCTTTCAGTACCTTTGACCATCCTCTCCTCCTAAAGTCTTTCTGCCCCTTTAGCTTTCATATTTTAGATTTCTCCTGGTTCTTCTCTTGCCTGCCTATAAAAGTAACACAGTGGATAGAATGCCAGGTCTGTAGTCAGGAGGACTCATTTTCATGAGTTCAAATAGTGTGCAATCCTGGGCAAGTCACTTAACCTTGTTTGCCTTAGTTTCCTCATCTGTAAAAAATGAGCTGGAGAAGGAAATGGCAAACTGCTCCTGCATCTTTGCCAAAAAAAACCCCAAATATCAAATAAAATGAACATTTTTTTTGTGCACATAGTAGAAAGGAATGAGAAGATTATATATGAAATGGTGAATCTCTATTATGTAGTAAAATTTGCTTTTCTTTCTTTAAGTACAGAAACCTTTTTATTCTTTTTTTTTCCTTTCCAAATTCTCTCCCTCCCCTTTCTCCACCCATTGGGAAGGCTGGAGAAATAAAACCCATTACAAATATATATAGTCACATAAAACAAATTCCCACATTAGCTATGTTCAAAAAAAGAAGAAAGATAGAAATGTTTCAATTTGCACTCTTAGTCTAAGTGGCTTTCTATCTGCAGGTGGATAGCATGTTTCATCTTGAATCCTTTGGAATTTTGGAGGGTCATTGTGTTGATCAGAATTGCTAAATCTTTCAAAATAGATTACCTTTACAATATTGCTGTTACTTCGTAGATTGTTCTCTTGGTTCTTCTCATTTCAATTTACATCAGTTCATACAGGTTTTTCCAGGTTTTTCTGAAATTTTCTTTATTTCTTATAGCACAATAATATTCCATCACATTCATATGTCATAACTTGTTCAGCCATTCCCCAATTGAAGGGCATCCCCTCAAATTCCAGTTCTTTGCCACTACAGAAAGCTGCCATAAATATTTTCTTATATATGGGTCCTTTTTCCTCTTTCTTTTATCCCTTTGGACTATAGACCTAGTAGTGGCATCGCTGGATCAAAGAGTTTGCGTGGTTTAATAGCTTTTTTGGGCATAGCTTCAAATCATTTTCCAGAATGGTTGGACAGTTCCAACAACAGTACATTAGTGTATTTGGTTTCCTTTTCTTTTTAAACATATAATAAATTCAACATGTAACTTTAAAAGCTGTCCTGTTCATCTATGATTTAAAAAAAATATTTAAATTTTTTTTTAACAAAAATGTATTTTTTCTCCCTCCTACCACCCACTTCAATGGAAAAAAGAGTGATAAATAAAACCCTTGTAATAAATATTCATAGTCAAGTAAAAGAAATTCCTATATTTGCCATGTCTAGAAATATATGTGTCATTCTCCATCTTGAGTCCATCAATTCATTGTTTGTTAAGAGAAGGAAGATATGTACAAGAGTCTCTTAATTGGTCTACCTTTTTCCATTCTCTGCTCTTTAGTTTATCCTCCCCAGAGCAGCCAAACTAAGATACCTATAGCATTAGATCTGCTCAGAGTGATCTCCTGTTAGGGAAGTTTCAATGGTTCACATTGCCTCTAAGACAAAATACGAATTTCTCTGGCATTTAAAGCTCTTTGCATTAGTTAATCTTTCCAGGATGTTTTGACATTACTCCTCTTCACACACTTTACACACTAGCCAATTCCTTGTATACAACAGTCCTTGTATACACCCTCCTACCTCTACACAGACTGTCTCTCGTACCAGGAGTGTTCTCCCTCCTCACCTCACCTTCTTGGAACTCCAAGTTCCCTTGATGGGTCGTCTTAGGTCTAGTCAAGGAAGCAGGTAATTTCCAAGTAGGCATAAGGTTTGCATGATTTCTTCTACTTCCAAAAAAATTGAAATGATGAATTTGGATGTTGGAGAAACTGAACTAAAACTTCTAAACTAAATTCCCACGATTTGTTCCTAAGGTCCAATGGTACATTCTCCACCCTGACACCACAAACATCCACATAGGTTGTGTCAGGACCCCTAATGGCAGAACACTCACTCCTAACATCCAATGACAATGTGCTTGATCCATTGAATCCATGATATACATGGTTATTACAGCTATCAGGAATTGATTACTTTTTGAGATCCACTCAGAGAATATAGAATATTGGCAAAAATTGCTCGTCAGGGAAAGTAAGTGAAACTATGGCACTAGATAACTGACATTTCTGGCAGCACAGGGCACAGTCTCATGAGTTAACCCACTGGAGACTACAGGCTTAACAATCCCCAAGGTCCCACTAGGCCTCAGGGATCTGACTCCAGAAGGTGACCCTATAATTCTGACACAATTATAAAATCGCAGGACTAAGAACTGCAAAGGACCTTAGAGACCCAGATCAATACCTTCAATTTGCTGGTGTGGGAACTGAGGCCCAGAGAAGTTAAATAACTTGCCCAAATGGCAAAGCCAGGATTTAAGCCAGTGAAGTGACACAAGAGAATAGAGTGATAGGCCTGGAGTCAGGAAGACCTGAGTTCAAATACAGTCTCAGACACTGATTAGCTGTGTGAACCAGGGCAAGTCACTTAAACTGTTTGCCTCAGTTTCCTCAACTGTAAAAAACAAGATAGCACCTCTCTTCCAGGTTTGTTGTAAGAATTGAGCAAGATAATATTTGTAAAGTACTTGGTATATAGTTGGTGCTTAGTATCTGCTTATCCTTTTCTTCTCTAAACTAGGGTCTTCTAACTCCAAAGTTAATGTGCTTCTCACTATGTCATGTTGTTTTCCTGGGCACATTGAAATATGTGGTAAATTCTCTTGGGAGTATCATTATTCTGAGAATTCTAGAACCTTCAAATTGGACAGAACTTCAAAGATCATATACAACCCTTTACCCGAAGCTTGAATCACCTCTACAATTCAATTTAGGTCAATAAACATGTATTAAGCACTTAATATATGCAGTGCACTATTCAATGTGATACAGATGTAAATAACTTGTAGGTACCTAGTTTTTTATATGTTGTCTATCTCACCCCTACTCCCTCAAAACACACACACACACACACACACACACACACACACACACACACAAGAATGTAATGTTCCATGAAGGCAGGAACCACACATTTTCTTTTCTTTGTATCCTCAGTGCTTAACACAATGCCTGGCACAAGATTGGGGTTTAAAATGCTTGTTAACTGACTGACTAACTGATGCCTTCCCTTATCAGATTACTTTCAACAACTCTGTATATTTCTTGTATGTGCTTCACTTTTTGGTTGAAGGTGATTGTGCACTAAATGCAGCCTCTGAGGCTGAGACACCACAAAATGTGGATCAACTCTTGGCTGGTTGTGCTGATTTTGTCAATTACCGGCAAGAAAATAGAGGTTCTCTACCAGCCACCGACACACCATCCATACATGGAACCATTGGTTACAGCAAATGAAGAAATTTTGAATGTCATGGATAAATTCACTTGTCTAGGTAGTGTACTTTCCAGGGATGTCATACACATAGGTGATGAGGTCGACACACATATTGCCAGAGTTAGGCTAGCATTTGGGAGGCTCCAAAGGAAATTATGGGAAATCAAAGGTATTAGATCGGCTACCAAACTGAAGATCTACAGAGCTGTTGTGCTGACCTCATTGTCCTCTGTCTGTGAAACCTGGACTGTACACCAAGTGCCATGTCAGAAGATTGAACTGCTTCCATCTGAATTATCTTAGGAAAACCCTGAAGATCATTTGGCAAGATAAGGTATTAGACACTGAGATCCTTTCCAAGCATTTAAACTGCTGCAGAGAGCACAACTGCAATGGGCTGGTCATAGTGCACGGATGCCAAATGTACATTTGCCTCAAAGACTAGTTTACAGAGAGCTCACACAAGGCAAACGCTCATATGCAGGTTAAAAGAAGCGACACCCTTAAGGTCTCTAGGAAGAACTTTGATGTCTATCGTGAGACACGGGAGATATCGGTACAAGATTGGCCAGCATCTACTGCCTGCATCAGAGAAAAGTGTTGTGCTTTATGAGCAAAACGGAATTGTAGTAGCTCAAAAGAAGAATTAGATGAGCAAATTTAGAGACGTCTCCCCTCCAGTTGGTCATTCAGAGTATTTGTACCTGACCCGTGATAGAGCCTTCTGAGCTCATGCTGGTCTAATCAACCACTGTCAGACACATTGCACCTTGACACTGACATAGTAATGTCATTTTAGTCCTCTTCAAGAATGAAGGACAAACAACAACAGATATCTTGTATGCACCTAGTTATTGAAATGTCATCTCCCTCAGTAGTATGTATATTCCCTGAGGGCAGAGACTCTTTAAATTTTCTTTGTAACCCCAGCACTTTGTCCAATGCCAGGCACAGAAGAAGTCTAATAAATGTTTAGCTGTCTAACATACCGGATTATCTAATCCGTTCCCCTGCTCCTCTTCATCTTCTGCTCCCATTTAGCAGAGGAGGAAACACAGGCCCCCAAAAGTTAAGTAATTTACCCAACATCATAGAGGGAGGACTCAGATCTACATTTCAGGATGCCTATTCTACTGTATGCTCTTAGCAGTACAACACATTTGAATAATTGTCATGAAGCTAAATGGAATCCAAGGGGAGAAAGACAATTTCTAACTGAGGAATTCATGAAAGATTCACAAAATCTCAGAGCCAAAAGGGGCCTCAGAAGCCATCTTATCCAAGCCATACCCGAGCAGGAATCACCTCTGCAGCATTATTGACAAGTAAACGTCCATCCTGTATTTGAAAACCATCACCAAAGAGGAAGAAAATCCTTCCTCCTGCAAACTTGTGGACCACTGTTCTTTCAGATGCTTTCTTCCTAACTCGCGCCTTACATGCCCCTCTGCAATGTCTATTCATAGTTGATCATTACAACTATTAGTCTAATTTCTTTGTCATAAGGCACTGACTTGAAGGAGCTTGGTGGTGCAGTGGGTAGAGTACTGGCCCTGGAGTCAGTAGGACCTGAGTTCAAATGTGCCTCTGACATTATGTGACCCTGGGCAAGACAATTTTGAGGCAACCCCAATTGCCTCAAAAATAAAAATAAAAAAAGACACTGACTTTAGTATTTGAGTAGGGTCTTAAAGGAGAAGGATTTCAAGAGCTAGAGACGGGGAATTTGCATACTAAGCATAAGAAGCTATTTTTGTGAGTAAAGTCACAGAGGTGAAAATACATGGGACACCCTGGGGATAGCGAGGAATCTATTTTGTCTTGAGCATAGAGTATGGATGGAGGGTAATGTGGGACAAAGATGACACTGGATCATAGGAGCCCTTGGTGCCTGGCTACAGAGAGTGGATTTTATCTAATGGGCAATGGGGAGCTACTGAAGGGTTTTAAACAGAGATAGTAACTGTACATGAGGAAGATTAACCTGATGGGTGTGAATGAAGAGTTGGTGAAGAGAGATATTAGAGACAGGGAAACTGGTTAATAGGCTATCAAAATAGTCCAGAGCCAGTTACAATGACAGGTATGCGAAACGACTGCTTTTGGGGCAGGAACAGAAAAGTAACATTTATATATGCTCACTTTTGATGCTGAAACATGGGTGTCCAAGAGTGGAAGCTCTGTTTTCACTTCACTTGATAGGTTTGAGTTTGGAATACGTGGGAACTGAATTTGCATCCCTTCAATCAAACAAGTACTAAGTAAATACCTACTATGTGCCAGTCACTGCCCTAGGCACTGGGGGTACAAGTACAAAGAATCCAATGATCCTCACTCAAATAATTCCCATCATTTACCACATTCTAATCATTTGCTACTACCCTCCAAAGATCTAAAAAGCAGTGACTTTGCTCAGTGAGATGTGCTTTTCAAAGAAGCCTCTTGGGCATGAGAATTTATGAAGCTGAGGATGAAATGGACCTGAGTCACATTAGAATTTCTTCTCCAAAGCCACACGGAAGGGCGTGTGTCCAACGCGTTGTGGGGGGGAACGGGGGAAGAAAAAGACAAGGAAGAACTTGAAACAAACTTTGGGCATTTTATGGGAGAGTGGGAAGGTAGAAATCAGAACCCCCAAACTTTAAAAAGAGCAACAGAACAAGGCACAAAATCACTTTTAATTCTAAATCCTTCAAAGGCCCCCTATCCCTCACAATTCCACTTTGTTCAGTAAACATTCATTAAATTTGCCTACTTTGGTTCAGGCCTTCTACCCCAACTATCAAAGCTCCTTAGCACCCTCATACACAGAGGATGATCATCCACTGAGTCCCACAGGCAGCCAGAGGAAGACAGGAAGCTGTAGGTTCCTAATATTAATAGCCAAAATAAACCCAAGAGATGGGTGTGAGTATGTGTGTGAGAGGGGGTTTGGTCATTCTAAATGCCTTCTGGGAAGTGGTAGTTGAGCTAGAAATATTACACAGGGAGAAGAAAAAGAGGGCAAGTGATGAAGCACCTCGAAGTCAGCCTCAGCCAAACACAGCAGCTATAAGATGGCCTCAAAATCAATGCTGCTGTCACCTGGTCTGTGAAGGATAGAGCTATGTGGAGTGAGGCAAGCTCCTCTCCAGGGGAGTCTGGGCCTGGCAGGCTAGAAAATAGAGGTCACACTTGCCCAAAAATTTCAAGAAGGTGCTCTTCTCTTGGCCTACCCTTGTCTTCCACACTACATTACCCTACCCCATCCCACCTCGTCCATCTCCTTGCCCTGAAAGATCTCGGCCCAATGGGAAGACAATAATTAACAGTAATAATAACTACTCACATTAAAGTTTGCAAAGCACTTTGTACAGGGTGTTCCAAAAGGCTCAGTACAGTTTTAGGCCATTAAAGCTTATTAAAGGATTCTGAAACACCCATTATACATTGTCTGAAGTGAGCCCCTGAACAATTCTTGAAGGTAGGAGGAATCAGTATCGTAAGTCTTATTTTATAATCAGTCAATTAACAAGCATTTACTAAGCTCCATGTGCCAGACACTGTGCTGTCATGTCACACATACCTCCACTCAATAAGAAGCAGCAGCTTCTTGTTGCCTCCAGAAGTAAATACAAAATACTCTGTTTAGCATCCGAAGCCCTACATAACCTAGCCCTCTCCTACCTTTCCAGTCTTCTTACTCCCCAACATGTATTCTTCTGCCCAGTTATACTGGCCTCTTAGCTATTATGAGTACAAGACACCTTGGCTCCAAGCATTCTCTCTGGCTGTCCCCCATGCCTGGAACACTTTACCTCTTCCACTCCAGCTGCTGATTTTCCTGGCTTCCTTTCAGTCCCAACTAAAATTACACCTTCTTCAGGAAGCCTTTCCCTATCCCTCTTAATTCCAGTATCTTCCATCTATTAATTATTTCCTGTTTATCTTGTATTGGAGAAGGAAATGGCAAACCACTCCAGCATCTTTGCCAAGAAAGCCCCACGTGGGATTGTGAAGAGTTGAACATAATTGAAACGACTAAACAACTGCAATTTATCTTGTATATAGCTTGCTTTATATGTATTTGTTTACATCTCATTTCCTCTATTAGACTGTGAGCTCCTTGAGGGCATTGACTGTCTTTTGCCTCTTTTTGTATGCCCAGAACTTAACACAGTGCCTGGCACATGGTAGATGCTTAAATGTTCATTGATTGATTGAAAGATTGAAATGAAATAGTCTCTTCCCTTAAGGAGTTTACTGATGAAAATCTTTATCTTTGTAATTTAGGCAGTACAATGGGAAGTGATCTGACAGAAGCTTCATTATTGTCATTAAATAACAATTGAAAAGTCATGAAAAACTTGGTATTTTGTTAGGTCCTTGATTAGCTTTTCAGATGACAGAGAAGAGCAACTCTTATTCTTCTGGGTGTTCTGGAGCTTGCCATCCCTCGCCAGGACAAGAGAAGTATTTCCAGGCTATTGTTTACCTTCTCTCTGCTTGAGTGGTAAGAGGCAGGTGGAAGGGAAGAGCTCTCATCTTTGAGGACTGAATCCCCATGGTTGTGATTATACAGATTCCCATGCCACTCAGAAAGTTGAGGAGAGAGAAGCACAGGGGAAGGGGTCAGAGAGGAAATAGGAATGAGATGTTTATTTTCTTTATTTTTTGTATAATTTCTATTTTATTTTCAGTGAATGAACATTTGTTTTCTCCCTCTCCCACCATGCTTCCTCTTCATGGCTCTCTGGAATTGTGGTTTGGTCATTCTATTAATCAGCATTCTTAAGTCTTCTCAAGTTGTTAGCCAAGGTACTTACTATGGATTCCTTTTGTTTTCCTCAACTGTAAATTAATAGGTTTGGACTAGAGAATGTTTCTTAACCTTTTTTGTGTCATGGACCCCTTTAGCAATCTGGTGAAGCCTACAGACTATTTCTCAGAAAAAAAATATTTTTAAATGAACAAAATGAGATTCATAGGATCACAAAGGAAAACAATTCTAGTGAAATACAGGTGTCCCAATATTTTTTTTTTAATTTATTTTTGACATGTTTGGTTTTCAGCATTGATTTTCACAGGAGTTTGAATTACAAATTTTCTCCCCATTTCCTCCCCCCCCCACTCCAAGATGGCGTACATTCTGGTTGCC
>CM053624.1:212100975-212131101 GCA_028646595.1 Phalanger gymnotis
TCAAGTTTTTGCTGCGGTGGGGCCTAAATAAATTTCTTGTTGTTTTCTCCTTAGAGAATCTCTCATACCTTGCGATTTCGGACCATTCAAACATATACATGATTATATTTGAGATCATAAATTCGGCCTTCCTACTACACAACAATAAGGACAAACCACTTTGAGAGATTTAGAAACTCTGATTAGTATAATGACCAACCGTAATTCCAGATAACTAATAATGAAATATGCTAGCCTCCCCCTTATAGAGAGGTGAAGGACTCAGAGTGCAGAGAAATTATATGTGTATATATATGTACATGTGTGTATGTATATTATGTGTGTGTATATTCCTATTGGACTTGGGCAATGTGGAAATTTTGTTTTCTTAACTATGTGTTTGTAGCAGGTGCTTTGTTTTTCTTTAATTTTTAATTGGTGGGAGGGGGAATGGAAGGGAAAGAAGGCAGTTTTTTTGTTGTTAAAAAATAAATTTTATTTTTTTGTTTTCATTTTTGTTATAAAAATTTATTTATTAAACTGTGAAATTTTTGTGTTACTTGTTGCTTTATATGTACTTTGTATGTATTTGTCTGGATCCATGTTTTTATTCCCTAAAGTATAAGTCCCTTTGAAGGCAGGGATTGTTTCGTTTTCATATTCGCATCTCCAGGACCTAGTACAATCCCACAAACACAGTAGGAGCTTAATAAATGCATGTTGAATTTAATATTCTCTTTCATCTAAGAGAAGCAGGATATAATTGAATGTATATGAGCTTTGAGTCAGGCATGGATGGGCTCAATTCCTGGTTTGGTTACTTCCTAGCTATGTATCATTATACAAGCCAACTAGTCTTTCTGGGTCTCATCTACATCATCTGCAAATGAGGGGTTAGATGATTTCTAAAGCATCAACTAGCTCCAGATTCCAAGTTTATAGTACTAGATTCACATCTGACAGTCTCATATGTCTCTTATTAAGTACCTCATGCTTCCCCAGGGAGAGTTCCCAAGATAGAGAACATTATCACGACAAGGATTTTCTCACCATGCTTAGGTGACTCGAAAAGTAGAGAGGAAAATGTTTCTGGCACATCACCACTAGACAGTGTTACAGCCTTGCTGACCTAGTTACAACTCTCCCCTCCCCCTGCGAAAAAAGAGACGGGCCTAGTAAGTCCAAAGAGCAAACAAGAAAGAGGGTGCAAGTATATTTTATCACGTTACATAGGGATAGCGAAGCCTCAATCAGAGGAAGGAGACAGGAGGCTTTTTACTCCAGTAAGCTCAGTTTGAAAGACAGCATGTTCTGTTAGTGGGCTAGCCTAGGAGTCATGAAGATAAGATTTCAAGTCTTGACTCTGATATATCCTTGCCGTATGTCAAAATAAGCCACTTCAATTAATCTCACAGAATCCCAAACAACCCTCTAAGACCGTAAATTATAAATTAATTGCTGATAAACATTGGTGGGGGGAAGTTCCATTTTAGGAATTCCCCACACTTGTGCAATCACAGGTTTGACTTGGGGAGGAGGGGAGGGAGGAAGTCCTGGCATAGAAACACGTTGCTAGACATGTTCCAGACACCAAAGGGAAGGAAAGGGGAATAAGCATTTATATAACATCTACTATATATGCCAGGCATGGTTAAGCACTTTTAAAAAAATTATCTCATTTGATGAAAAGGGAAGAAGTATTTACTTATTGATGGTGTGGCAATTCTGGTCACTTTATTCAGATATTTATTTCAATTTCAATAAACATTTATTAGACACCTACTACGTGCCAGGCACTGTGTGAAGTGCTGCGGATACAAATAAGAAAAAGAGGCAGCCACAGTCCACAAGGAGCTTACAATTTAATTGAGGAAGACAACACAGAGAAAGACGCTGAAAAAGAGGGGGTATCCAGTGCAAGGTGATGGTGTTCCATGGAGTCAAAGCCAAGCAGAGCAACTGATGGGAAACGGAATTACCAGGTAGTGTTCCTTCCAAGTGCCATAAAAATTTAAAGTGATGGTAGTGGTGATGGTGGTTATTATTATTATTATTGCTTACTTCCTGCAAGTCCCATTAAAATACTTCTTCATGCCATAAAATTAACCCTGTATTCTCAGAAGCTTTGCTAGCATTGCATAAGTTCTGGTCATCATACTAAACAGGAAAGACTTCAAGCATGGACCATGAGTCTATTGCCTTGGTCAAACTACAGGTGAGAAGTTTATCACCAGAAGATTGGCCACCTGATAATGAATATTTCTGCCATGTCAACCCTTAAGGGATGGCTATCTATGTGGACAGAGAGAATATCAGTGAAAGCACAGATCTTTTTAGTGGCTATATTTTAGCAAGACCAGGAATGTGCTTCTCAGTGCAAGGTCAAATGCCAACACTGATTTCCAACTTGGGATATAACTTCAACGGCATTTGCGATAGTGAACCAGGACTACGATCTGGATTTCCTGAATCTCAGTCCCGTCCTCTTTCCACTGTACTTCCTGTTATTTATAAGAAACCCATGACTTCATGAAGGCCCGGCACTACACCATTTCTTACAGGCCTTGCCAGTAAGCCACCTCTTCCCCTTACAGATGGTTCCTCTCCTCTCTGCTTATTCTGCTACACTGAATCATTGAGAGAAACACAATGTATGGCATTCCTTTACTATGTGGTGATGAAAAAAGCAGGATTAGACAACCTCTGCACACCAAGCTCAACAAACTCCCATGATTCCCAGTTCCTGAGCAAAGCTTTTTTGTTAGTACTCAGTACTGCTGGTAAAACAAAACACACTTGGTTTGACTGAGAACCAAAGACTAGATGTCATAGCCAAGTAGGACCAATAATCTGGAAGATGCCAGCAGTAGGAAATAAATAAAGATACATTCTGGAGTGGGGCATCAGGGGAGTTTGGTAGCAGCTCATAGACAGCTCATAGGTAGTAAGTCCATCAACAAATATTTATCAAATGTCTACTATGTGAAAGGTACTATTCTAAGCCCTGAGGATACAAAGAAATGTCAAAAAATTAAAACAAACGAAAAACCCAGTCCCTACTCTCGAGGAACTATAGTCTAAAAGAGGAGATAGCATGCAAACAGCTATGTAAAAATAAGATATAAACAATATAAATTGAAGATAACCAACTGAAGAAAGGCACTCAGAATCACTTAGGACCATGAGGAGATGACAGTCTTTCTGCAATCTGGCCCCTTGTGTTTCATCCTGAGCTCTTTTATTTAGGAGTATGTGTCAATCCCAGAGCAGCGTGGCTTACTGGATAAGGGTCCAGTACTAGAGTCAGAAAGACTTGTTTGTGTTCAAGTCCCATGTATCATATATATGTGGCCATGTGCAAGTCATTTAACCTCTAAATGATCCAGGCAACTCTCTAAGACCTAAGTTGCAGATGTGTTACTGACTGTATCAGTGGAGGAGGTTTCCATGTCAAGAGATCCTTACATGAACAAAATCACAAGTCTGGAATAATAACATGTCAATCATGAGGTGTTACTTATGGCTCGGCTCCCACCCGCCAGTTTTTCCTGCTCCTTCTAGTTCCAGCAAGTTGCTCCAAACATTTCCTGCCTCAGTGGTCATGGTTAAACAAATAGTGTGATTAGATTAAATGAAATCATAATAGTATTCAAGAAAATATTAACTGCTTATGTCATAAAGTGTTACATTCTACTCACTTCCCATTTTTGATCTCTCAAGGTAGAAAAAGAAATTCATTCAGGTTGGAGCACAGTTCTCCAGTCTTTTACTCTCCCAAGATGAGAGTGGGACTTGACCTGCTCACTAAACACCTCTTGCCTCCTACCATTAATGGAAATAAAGGAGATCACAGTCACTCTTTTCCCTGTCCCTTGGTAAGTACCAAGCTGAGTACTGAGCTTCATCAGAGTAATTACTAGCACCTGAGACACTGCAACATCAATCAACAAACATTTGTTCAGCATCCTACCATGTGCCAGACACTGCGTTAAGTGCCAGGGATATAAAAAGAGGTAAAAGACAGTCCTTGCCCTCAAGGAACTTGCAATCTAATGGAGAAAACAACATACAAACAAATATATACAAAGCAAACTATATATGGGACAAATAGGAAATAATTAAAAAGGGAAAGCACTGGAATTAAGAGGAGTTAGGGAAAACTTCCTGTAGAAGGCAGGATTTTAGTTGGGACATAAAGGAAACCAGAGAGGTCAGTAATCGGAGTAAAGGAAGAAGAACATTCCGGGCATGGGGGACAGCTTGAGAAAATGTCCTGAGTCCTCAGATCAAGATCAACGCCTTGATCATTCCGGGATCTCCATAACTAATTTGAGAAACTCTGCTCTCAGTCTTTGCAATCTCAACACTAAAAAAGAGATACTGCTCAAATAACATGAAAGCTAATGCCCATGGATTGCCACCTAAGTGTCACAAATCTCATGCCAACAGTGACAGGGGGATAGGTAAGGCATAGGTCGGCTTCAGTTGCCACTATCTACCTCTTTTTGTTCAAAGCTGTGACTCCAAGCCACAAGTCCATAGGTTTCAATTCAACTCCAAACTAAGGAAATCTTATCCCCAGACATTCTTGCTTCCAGAAAAGGATGCATCAGAACACCATATCCCTGGCATTGGAGAACAATACTCTCTTTAGGAAAAGCAACTTTACATGTGGAGCTAATCAATAGATATGAGGCTCTGCCCCAAAAGGAAAAACGTTGCCCCTCTGAGGAACAATCAGATATTTGTCCTCAAAGGAAGGATAAAGTGGTTCCATGGGTGCCATCAGGTGAGAGACCAACCAATAAGAATCAAAACAAGAATAAACTAATAATAGCTAATAAAGACTTCTTGATGAAGGATATTGAGGAAGATTTTTTTTTTGACCTGCCTGACATTCACCATAGAAAATCTGCTGTCTTCTCAAGAACTCCCAAGACCTAACAAGCTTGATGACTACAATTCATGTCGGCATAAATGATATTTCCCAGGGGTGCTATGAGTTTTAAATAAGATAATGGTTGTAAAGTACTTTGCAAACCTTACAGCACTATATAAATTCCAGTTATTATTATCATTATCATCATCATCATCATCACCACCATCATCATCCCATCACATCCATCACAGTCTGTTGATGACTTCATTCCTTGAGCTTTCTCCTGTACTCCTGTTGTACTCAAGCAATGTTTATAGCTCAATACAGAGGTGTCCTGGGAAATGTTTAACAACTGGGTTCTGGTTATGAGTGAGGGAGCAGAGTAATGTATGCACATACGCTCTTAAATTTAATCTGCATAATCAACACTTCCTTAAGTCAAATAACAATCAACAAAATAATAAATTGAGCCCTGATTTGTAGCAAAGTATAAATGCTTACAATGCTAATTTAACAATGGCTCTTGCAATCCAGTTAGAGCTGGCTCTAACACATTCTTGATAATACCAGAAGGAATCTAGAAAGCAATTTCTCAACACGTCATAGGCAAGAAAATGAATAATTTAAGGGTGGAGGGTGATGTTTTTGTCACAGTTGCTCATTGAAGGCAGTGAGAAAAGAAGAGTAAAACTGATTTGGCATGTTACTACCTGGTTAAGAAAAAAGATGTATGAGAGTGGATTTTGGACCAAGGCTTAAAATACAGAAATTATATACTCTTGGTCAATGTCAGAGGGCACCTAAATGAAAACTGGTTCAAAACATATTTGCTCAGAGTCCTAAAATTCTAATCAATAGAGTTTTAAAATGAAAATGACGCAGGAGAAAGAAAACAGTCTACACATATCTACCAAGCTTGATACTAAAAGGAGCAGGTGCAATGCAGGACGAATAGCAAGAGAGACACCCAGAACTTCACAAGAGACAAAATCCAAGACAAATATGCAACGATGAAGTCCATGACCTCAGATATAACAACGTAAAAATTATGATGAACTGGATACTTAACACAAGGCTGTATATTTGACTTTATCCTTCTCTGAGAGCAGGAATTTTATTATCTATCTATCTATCTAGTAATTTATTTATTTTTTTTTACCTTTATTTATATCCCCAGCCGTTAGCACAGTACTTGGAATACAGTAGGTACTTGATAAATTCCGGTTGACTTGATTTGGCTTGTTGACTTGCGACTAAGTAGGATGAAATTCATGACTGGAATATGGCTCTGAATGGAAACACATTATTCAAAAGAAAAAAAAAAGGTAGAGCATAATTGTATATAAAGAAGATAAAATTATGTGAAGAAATCTAGAAATAAGAAGGTAGAAGTGAGCTGGAAAACATTTGGGTGATCAGTGGAGGTAGCAATGAATGGCATTCTCATTGGAGTATACTACCCACCACCTCAGAATTAGTAAATAAGGAAGAAGTTGAAGAAATAGATTAGAAACTTTGGCATAGGGGCTTTATATAGTAGGAATAGAGTATTTCAGATTTATGGACATCTATAGAAGCACACTTTCTCTGTTAAAAAAACAGAGCATCTGATAATTTGTCTAAATGATGATGTCATCCTTAAGTTGGTGGAAGCAAGGTAGGGAATGACTATTTTAGAACTGATTCCCAACAACAAGAAGGAATTGGTTACTGGTGTAGAAATGATAGGAATCTTAGGCAAAAGTGACCACTCTGTAGTAGAATTTGTGTTAAAGGAAAAGGAAACTGGTCATGATCTGACATGCTCCTTAGATTTTAGGAGAACAAATTTGAAAGCCTTCAGAGAAAGGCTATGTAGGATCCCACATTCTAACATTCTCCAAGGGAAGCCAACCCAAGAATAGAAAGCGTCAAAGAACGAGATTCAGAAGACAAATAGAAATAATTCTAACGAAGAGGGAAAAGGATGGTAGAATCACAGATTTGGGGCTGGAAGAGACCAGACCTTAGAGGCTATCGAGACCAACTACCCCATTTTACAGATGAAGAAACTGAGGCCCAGAGAGGTTAAAGGACTACTCCATGGTCACACAACTCATAAGGAAGAACTATCTAAAGACAGTGCTGCAGATATTCAGAAAGTTCATAGACAGACATAGATTTTGAAAAGACATTTACTTTCAATTTAATTTTTAAATTAGTTTATTTATTTTTAGTTTTCTACATTCACTTCCATAAGTTGTAAATTTTCCCCTTCCCCAAGAGGGGGAAAATCTGATAGAGGCTCTACATAAACATTCCTATTAAACATTTGAAAAGACATTTACAAACCATGGAAGCATGGACAAGTGAAAAGCAATGGATACAAGCTATGCCAAGGTCTTATAAGAAAACAAGTGGTCAAGCTAAAAATGAGTTGAGGGTGGTGAGAAAAACCAAGCATGATAGAAAGAGATTTTTTAAAAAACTAAATGGGGAAAAGAAGAGGATAATCGAAGAGCTAGGATCAATTGATTTTGTGGATGTCACAATGATCATAGAGAAAGGAGAGAAAAGAAAGCTGTTGAATTCATTTGTTTTCTATCAAGGAAAATGATCTTTGAACTAAGAAAAAACAGAATTGGGAGTTGGTGCTTAATGTAAGTCATACATATTGAAAGACCACACCTCTCTGACCTTTATGAGCTGGAATCACCAGTCTCAGATAAACAACATCCCAGAATATTGAAAGAACTGGCAGGTGTGATTGTTGAGCCATAGCCAAGGGTCTTTAAAAGATTATGGAGAGTGAGAGGGGAAATGGAGGATTAGAGAATGCCAGCTACTGGTCTACTTTTTAACAACAACAAAAAGAAGGGAGTAGAGTATGTAAATTATAGGCCAGAGATCTGGATTTCAGTTGAAGGCAAAAGTCTAAATCCTATTATTAAAGGAATGATTAATGAACATTTAGTAAAAGAAGCAGTGGTCACAAGGGGTCATCAAAAACTAGTCATGCCACACTAACTTAATTCCTATTTTTAATAGGGTTGCTAGGCTTATAGAACTATGAAATTTTTGAGTGCAATTTACCTAGATTTCAGCAAAGAATTAGACGAAATCTTTCACACTATTCTTGTGGATAAGATGGAGTGATAGAAACCTGACAATAGGTAGATGGGGAAGTGATTGAATAGTTGGATGTAAAGAACAGTAATTAGTGTTTCAAAGTCAACTTGGAAAGAAATGTCTAGTAGAGTGTTCTAGGTGTCTGATTTTGGCCCTCTGCTGTTTAATATTTTTATCGATGATTTCTATAAATGTATAGATAGCATGGTTATAAACTTGGTTAATGACACAAAATTGGGAGAAATAACTAACCCACCGGAAGATGGAGAGGGTCCAAGTAGATCTTGACAGCTTTGAACATTGGGCTGAATTTATTAAGATGAAATTTAATAGGAATAAACGTAAAGTTCCACACCAATTCAAAAAAGTCAATTTCCTAAGTGTTGTACAAGATGAAGGGGGTATGGCTGGATAAGCATTTATTTAAAGAAAAAAAAGAGCTGAGGATTTTAGCTAATTACAAGCTCTACGCCAGTATGACATAGCAGTCAAAGATGTTAATGGGAACAACTAGGTGACATAGTGGATAGAGTACTGGCTCTGGAATCAGAGGAACCTGAGTTCAAATCTGGCCTCAGACACTTACTAGCTGTGTGACCGTGGGCAAGTCACTTAATCCCTGAATGCCTCTAAAATAAATGCTAATGTGATCTGGGTATCAAGAGAGGTACAGTGTCTAGAAGCAGGATGTCCTTCTTATGTAAGGCTAGAGTATAGCCGTACTCTACTACCCTGATTAGGTCAGACCACATCTGGTTTAAACCCATCACGTTTAATTCTGGGTGCTCTATCTTAGGGAGAACATTTATAAGCCAAAGCACATTCAGTGGGAAACAAACAGGATTCAAAACGGCTTCAGGATCGTGTCATATGAGGAACGATTGAAGGAGCTAGAATAGAAGACATGTTAGTGAGGCTGGTGGGAGACAGGGGAGGGACATGAGAGCTGTCTTCATGTACTCCAAGTATCATCATGTGGAAGAAAGGTTACGTTTGTTCTGCTTGAACTCAGAGGCCACGGTTGGGAGCAAAGAGTGAAAATCATAGAAAGGCTGATTTGGAATTGATGTAAGGAAAAATTTCCAAACAATTAGAGTATCCCCAAGTAGAATGAGCTGCCTTTCTATGTAGTAGGTTTGCTGTTACTGAAAGTCTTCAAGCAAAGGATAGATAGCTACTTGTCAGCTATACTATAGAGGGAATTATTGTTCAGAAAACAGCTCAGATTAGGTGGCCCCCAAAAGTCCTTTTCAATACTGATTCTTCTTGTAATGTAGTTCCTTATTCTAGCTGTATGTGTTTTCCATTAAAATACTCTTTGAACCAGAACAGATTCTTTTTTCTTTATCTTTTTCTTTTTAAATTCTTTTTAATTTAATTTTCCAATTAACAAAAATCTATTTTTTATCCTATTCATCTCCCTTCCACCACAGTGGGAAAAAAAAAACCAAAAAAAAAAAAAAAACCAAACCCTTGTAACAAATAGGCACAGTCAAGCAAAGCAAATACCCCAAAATATATGTCAATCTACAACATCAATCCATCACCTCTCTAATAGGAGGTGAGTAGTATGGCTTATTGATTCTCTGGACTCACTGTTGATCACTGTTTTGATCAGAGCAGAAGCACAAATTCAAATGTCAGCTTCTCCTTTTCCCCCTTTCTCCCAAAACACACAATAAAGAAAATGCAATGCACAAGACTTTGTCAGTTTCTAAATGATAAGATGTGGGCGCTTCATGTGCTCAGGCAGCCCTGAGCGGACAGTTGTTTACTGTTAGGTTTCCTAACCCCAGCAAAGCTTACTGTCCCTCCCACCTCCATCACCCCACAGCTCTTGGCTGCTGTGAGTCATATGTAATAACAAACGAGTTACCAAAGGCTCTAGCCAACAGCTCATCGTTATCTCCTGGCAGGAGAAAAGCAGTGTCGACCTGGAGCTGGGACCTTGTTAGAGTTTGTAATGAGCTGACAGGAAAATATTTCTGCCTGATTAGAATCCCTAATGAGCTGCTGATTATTAAGAGCATGAGCAGGCCAGCCTCCAGCCAGCTCCCTCCCACCTCTTACACTAGGGAGTGGCAAACGGCCTCCTCTCTTAGCTTTGCTCCGGGCAGTGAGGGACTCTTTGCTCTGAGTCCTTTTGCCTCTTGTCAGCTGTAAGAATAAATAAACACAAACAAATGAATGAATGGATAGGCCCTGTTTGTCAATACCTCTTCCTTCCCCACCACTGGTAAAGTCCACTTTTCCATCCTGGTTATTTTCTCTGAACTCCTTCGTCAATAGCCACCCACTTTTGTATTGTAATGATGTCACCTTGGCCCAGCCAACAGGGCAGAGGTGTCACACTGACCCTCGGGAGGAGATAGTGCAGTGAGACATAGGAGTGCTGACAGAATGCAGATCCTGAACACCAGCCAGAAATACATTAGACTGCAGACCAAATTTCCACAGACTGTTTAGAGCAGCCTCAAACCAAATGATGTATCAGCCCAGTTCAGGTTCAATTTGGAGAATATTTTAAAACCTTACTTTTGTTCCAGCTCAAACATTTCAGAAAATATCTTGATAAGTTTCAGATTGAGCTAATCTACTAGGTAGTCTTTTGTTTTGTTGGGTAACTTTGAGTTGGTTTGAAGTTCAGGAAGAATTTAGTATTTGGGCTCAGTTTGGGACTTGGCCAATTATTATGGTTCCTTCTGAGTTTGGGGCCCATCGTTCAATTAAAGTTTCTGACTTAGAATGACTCTAAAGCATGACATTTTAAAAGCTTAAACAGTTCATGTGGGCCTGGTTTAGGAGTTTGAGAAAGAGATAAAAGTTTGCTTGACAAGGTTTAAAATTAAAATTTGATACCCCACTTTATTTTGCATTACTTATTAATTACTGATTGCTAATCACAGGAATCAATATTTACAGATCTGATTTGGACTTGATTATATAGGCCTCAGTGGTAGAGTTTGTAAGAATTTAATTTCCCTACTCAAATGCATTACAGCCTGACCACAAAGACACAAAATCTGTAAGTTTTTGGAAGGGAGGGAAAGGGAAGATGAGTTAACCTGGTCATAAGATGTTTTCCCTAGCACCAGCCACTCTGGTGTTAGGTGGTGCCTGACATGGAACTTTCCAGAAGATGTTGGTCAACTCTGTGTTTTTCCTGTTGCCATAAGTCTATAAAACCTTTCTCTGAGTCAAATCCACTCTTCATCTTCATGGCCAAATAATTACAGGCTCAGTTTAGTTTGCATCACTGGTACCTTATGTAACCAACTGTATAAAAGAGCCATTCTGCCCATCAGAGGAATCCTTGGCTATTGAGGGGCCTTGGATCCCTTTTATTGGCATTGCTAGCCTTGCTAATAAATTGGTTATGCTCAGCACTTTGTGCCTCAGTTTCTCTTTATCACAGATTTTTATTGCGACAAAGGGAAGAAGAAAGCAATGAATGAATTCCAAGACTCTAATCTCACCCTCAACTCCTTCAATTCCATTCATGTATTTTCTTGTATATGTTTGTTTCGTAAATACATACATGTGTACCTGTTGCTTCTTCAGATAAATTATAGACTCCTTGAAGGCAGGGGCTATTTCATTTTTTGTTTCTATATCTTTAACCTTTGGCAAAGTGGCTGACATACAACAGGCACTTAATACACATTTATTGACTACTTGATCTGTGAGATGTAGCCTAGGAAAGTAGTTTCTCACCACTCCTGAGTAGCTATATAGGGAGTCTCATACATACTGTACTCTTCATAAGAGCAGATTTCATTCAGCTTTACTGAGTTCTACTACAGGGTGTAGGATTCTGCTGAATAGGGCTTCACCCTAATACACAAAGCTCTAACCCCAACATTCACAGCCATTTTCCCAGGAAGGCTTAGGCAAATGCTCCATGGCCCTTCAACTTTGTCCATTCTTCCCAAGAAAATATTCCCCAAATCTCAGTTAAACGTGTAGACATTTACTATGCATCTGCATTCCTGTGGGGGGGGAGGGGGGAAACGAGGTGTAGTGGAAGAAACATTGGACTTAGAGCTAGAAGACTTGGGTTTGAATGGCTAGTTGCGTGACCATGAACAAATTACTTAACCTGAGTCTCAGTTTCCTCATCTATAAAATGGGGATGAATAAGACTGTATTATTTACCTTGCAAGGCTGTTGTGAAGCAGACCCTTTTTAAACCTTAAAGTGCTTCATAACTGTGAGAAGCAGGTGACATAATAGGTAGAGAGCTGGCCTTAGAGGCAGGAAATCCTCTACTGACTATCTGAGCCTGGGAAAATGATTTAACCTCTCAGCATTATCAGAAGTGTCAAACATGTAGCTTGTGGGCCGAGACCCACAGTACTCCAGAGGGCAACTCAAACCAGATTAAAATGAAATTGGGAAATATTGAACAACATAAATAAAAATACTATGAACATAGATGATATTACATTTTAAGATTAAGTCAGTATGTGGCCAGCAGGAATCCTTATGTATAGTTTGTGGTTGTTGTTGTTGAGTCATGTCTGACTCTTCATACTATACTGTCTGTGGGGTTTTCTTGGCAAAGATACTGGAATGGTTTGGCATTTCCTTCTCCAGTGACTTAAGACAAAGAGGTTAAGTGACTTGCCCAGGGTCACACAATTGGGGCATGTGTGGATTTGAATTCTAGTCTTCTTGTCTCTAGGGCTCTATTCACTGAGCCACTTAGCTATCTCCTTCCTATGTATGGCCCCCATTTGTAGTTGAGTTTCACATCTCTGTTCAAGCAACCCTCTAAGATTGTAAGTTACAGAGAAGGGAATGACCTACATTAGTAGAGGGAGTTTCCTCAACAAGGAGTTCCCTAAACCAGTCAAATAACAGTCCAGAACTTGTAAATATGTGTTATAATTCTTTTATAAATGAGTCTTATGGATGCCTTCAGTCTTTACATCACAATTATTTCCCACTCCATCTCTCCAGATTGAACCCTCCTTTATGATAAAGAAAAATAATGAAACAAAAAAAATCCAATATGGAAATGATGTTTGACAACATATAGTCTAGTCCAGGGTGGGGAACTTGTGGCCTTGAGGCCACTTGTGGCCCTGTAGGTCCTTAAGTGTGGCCCTTTGACTAAATCCAAACTTCACGGAACAAATCCAGGTTTTATTGAAGACCTAGAGGGCCACATGTGGCCTCGAAGCCACAGGTTCCCCACTCCTGTACTAGTCTGTCTTAGTTGTCCCCTACCATTTGTCCATGAGTGAGGAGAGTGAGGAGGTGTCTATGAACTACTCTAATTGATAACTCAGATCTCTATGAATCAAGATTCTATTCATCAGGTTTCATCTTCTCTAACAGGACCACTACTAGCCTTCCTTATCACATTGCCATCTCTCCTCTCACATAAGTAAGGAGCCCAAAGTTTCCTTGGCTCCTAAAGGGCTTAGCTCTCTGCCACTCAATGATGCCATTCAGGCATGATGCTAAGACCCTGAAAAATGGGCAGCCTTCAGTGTTCTCACTCTCCCCACCCCCTTTTGACCTCTTTCCTAGAAATAGAAGAAGAAAGTCAATTTATCCCAGACAGAGGACTCTAAGACTTTTATGGGGTTGATAAATATTTCCTGGGGGCACTACAAAACAGTAATATCATATAGTTGTGGGAAGAACACTGGCTCTGAAGTCAGAGACTTGTGTACAAATTCTACCTCTGATGTTTACTACTTGTATGACTATGGGAAAGTCATTTAACCTCTCTCATCTGTAAAATGAAAGAGTTGGGTTAAATAGACTCTGAGGTCCCTTCTAGCTCTCATTTTTTAAAAATATTATTTAAATTTAATTTTAAAAAATTTATTTCTTTATTTCTTTTTCATTTTTGAACATTTACCTTTTTAAAATTTTTTTTCAACATTCACTTTTATAAGATTTTGAGTTCTAAATTTTCCCCTCCCTCCTCTCCCCTTCCCCAAGATGGTATGCAATCTGATATAGGCTACACATGTATAATCACATTAAACATATTTCCACATTAGTCATGTTGTGAAAGAAGAATCAGAGTAAAAGGGAAAAATCTCAAGAAAGAAAAAATAGAAGAAAAATAGTCTGCTTCGCTCTGCATTCAGACCCCATAGCTCTTTCTCTGGCTGTGGATGGCATTTTCCATCACGAGTCTTTTGGAATTGTCTGAGATCATTGCGTTGCTGAGAAGACTAGCTCTCAATTTTTGGTCCTCCTTTTTAGTCTTCAAAATGCTTCACATACATTTTCTCATTCAATTATTATAGTAGGTTGGGACTCATATTCCAATCATCTGAATGTACATTTCTTTCTCACTGTTATTATTAACCTAAATGATACTCTAATTTCCCTTCCAGCCCTAAACTTCTCCAAATCTATGATTCTAGGTTTAATCACATCCTATTCAGCAGGAAGGACCAGAAGTTGGGCAGACATTATTCTTAACCCTGGTGGCCATGGCATTTAGTCTTGTTGAGTGGAAGTTCTAAGGAAATGACAAATTTTCTATCATTCTGAGAGGTGTCGACAACCTTTATCCCTAAGATACGTCTTTGAGTAGCCACACCAGCTTATCAGACTAGAAGTATCCTTGGGGGAGATTTACCAGATAAGACTGGTGATTATCCATAAGAATTAGCTCTTTGACCTCCATCATATGAAAAACTCCTCATTTTCCTTTCATGCGCTATACTTCGTTGAGCCCTACCACCCATGACACTGGAATAAGGGTGTTATGCCTCTGTAAGAACTAATAAGAACCTCCATAGAACCGATGCCTGGCACTCAGGAGGTACTGAAATGTTTGGATACTATATGTAATCCAATGCCTAGCACTCAGGAGGTACTTAATAAATGCTTGGATACCATATGTAATCCAATGCCTAGCACTCAGGAGGTACTTAATAAATGCTTGGATACTATATGTAATCCAATGCCTAGCACTCAGGAGGTATTTAATAAATGCTTGGATGCCATATGTAATCCAATGCCTAGCACTCAGGAGGTACTTAATAAATGCTTGGATACCATATGTAATCCAATGCCTAGCACTCAGGAGGTACTTAATAAATGCTTGGATATCATATGTAATCCAATGCCTAGCACTCAGAAGGTACTTAATAAATGCTTGGATACCATATGTAATCCAATGCCTAGCACTCAGGAGGCACTTAATAAATGCTAGTTGACTGACTGACCCTTTGCACAGAAACATTAAAATGGACAAAACAATATATTAAGAAATCTGGTTTCGTTGCTGTTGATGCATTTCAATTATATCCAGTTCTTCCTGAGCTCATTGGGGTTTTTCTTGGCAAAGATCTTAGAGTGGTTTGCCATTTCCTTCTCTAGCCCTTTTTATAGATGAGGAACCTGAGGCAAACAGTGTTAAGTGACTTGCGCAGGGTCACACAACTAGTAAGTGTCTGAGGCCAGCTTTGAACTCAGGTCTTCCAGACTCCAGGCCCAGTACCCTATCTACTCTATCTACTGTGCCACCTATCTGCCTCAAAGGGATAATCACAGTCCTGAATTGATGTTTGTTTGACTCATGTTTCCAATACGGCTAGTCTTCAGAAGAAAATTCAAGAATTCTGAAGGAGAGGCTTGGTTCTTTGTGGTAGTATAAGCCAGGGATCCACTATCCAGAGCATTTTTGTTGTGTCCTGTTGTTGGTGTGGAATTCTGACCCTTTCTCACTAAAGTCAGTTCATTGCTCATGAAGCATTGACATAGGCAAAGGCAGACCAGACACAGACTGAAAATCACTCTTCTGCCTCCTCTCCATGCCTCACACCCCCTACTTCTGAGGTGGAGCCCTTGAGGACAATTTTTAGTGGCTGAAGGATGCGACATATCCCTTCTGACCCTTTGAAGCTTGGCTGTTCCCTCCTCCTCCTCCATTAGTCACATCATTATGCAAGTGGGGAGATTAGGGTGAGGGTGTTATATCGGTGATTCATGCCATCCTTGCCAACTGAGTTAGTTCAGTTCTAGACCTCAAAGAACAGAAGAGACACAGATCTGTCCTCCCTAAATCTAAATACAGGGTTTATTGATGACATACAAACCAGCGATGGCCCACACAGAAAAGGTTATAGGATATATACAGGTTATAGGATATGTACATGGTAATCCATTTTTCAGGCCACCCAAGTCTCAGCTGCCCCTTCTGGTCTCTGAGAAATGAAGCAGCTCCTGAAGTATTAGCAACTGTCCAGCTCTGCCTAAAACTGCAGGCTAGCTCCCAATGATCCCAGCATTTGCTTTATACATGGGAAGACAAAGTTAGAACCATTTTTCTCTTTATTTTTTTGGAATAATTTTTCAAATGCTCCAATCTAGGGTAAGCAGACCCCAGGAACTCTTGGAATACACCAATCATATGTAAATTAGATAAGGATACACATAGAAGTTGCCAAAATTCCTTTGTTGTCAGAATCCTTTGCTCTCCTGGGTTCATTAGTCATTCTACCTGCTTCTTTTCCCGAGGGAATGAACTCAGTCTATCTACACTGTATCACCAGTCCAGGATGCATTTCTCAACCTTCAGGCCTTGTGAAAGTATGTGTAATTTAACCCAGCAATTCTCAAACTTTTAAAAAATCATGGCACAGAATACTTCATTCTGAGGAATCACAGAACACAGGACATTTACACTGCCCACTATATATCTGGGTAGGCCTAGATGTGCTTTACTGTTCACCCTAGTAATCTTCTTGCCACTCTTCCATATCTCTCTAGCACAAAGGCCTTGGAGGACTTAACCCTTTCAGCTCCAGAAGCTCCTACCCTGGATCCCCGGCTATTCGATTGATGAGCACCTTATGTGGTCCACTCCTCAACCATGCCTCACCTTATATCCCTGCCATTTTCTCTCAAACACCCTACCACACATTTCTTCCTTTTTTCTTCCACTTTCCCCCCTTCCCCTTCTTACTTCTTTTTCCAGTTCTGGCACCGTAATCAAATCAACACTGCCCTTGCTACTAGAAAGCATAGTTAAATCAAATCTCTAATGCCTCTACTCATTATCCCTATAACTTTCTAAACCACAATACCTCTCCCTAGTCACCATCTGTTATGATATGTCCTATCTGCAGCAACACTGTATAACAATCGACTACGATAGACCCAGCTCTTCTCAGCAATACAATGATCCAAGACAATTCCAAAAGACTCATGATGGAAAATGCCATCCACAGCCAGAGAAAGAAATATGGAGTCTGAATGCAGATCGAAGCATACCATTTTCATTTGTTCTTTGTTTTTGTTTTCTTTCTTGTGGTTTTTCCCTTTTGTTCTGATTCTTCTTTCACAACATGGCTAATGTGGAAATATCTTTAATATGATTGCACAAGTATAACCTATATCAGATTGCTTGCTGTCTTGGGAGGGAAGAGGGGATGGAGGGAGGGAGAAAAATTTGGAACTCAAAATCTTATAAAAACGAATGTTGAAAACTATCTTCACATGTAATTGGAAAAAATAAAATGCTATTTACAAAAAAATTATAATGCGTGCTATCTCTCTCTATTAGAATATAAGCTCCTTGAGGGCAGGGACTGTCTCCTCTTTCGTATTTGATGCCTCAGTAGATATTCAACACATGCTTGGAGAAGTAAATTTCATATTAAACTAAGTTATTTATATGTTTTCCTGTCTACAACAATTCACAGCATACTGTATACCTTTGAGAACCACTGCTTTAACCCTATTTCAGTATAAATGATCCCTCAATATGCAAATTTTACAGCTGGGTAAGAAGTCTCCCTCCAGCCCCTGTGGAAGGAGGATACTCTGTCTTTCCATCCAATGGTTAATAAATTTCATTCTCACTGGCTCTTCCCATAATTTTCTGGTCTTAAATCTCTAGCTTAAACTGCTCTGGAGCTGGATTAGGAAAAGTGTCCCAGTCTATCCAGGGGTTGGGCTGGCAAAATATGGCTAAGTTTAGGAAACTTCCAACAAAGATACTTTCTGCACCAATGAAAATCAACACGGGGCAGCTAGGTGGCACAGTGAGTAGAGCACTGCCCCTGGAGTCAGGAGGACCTGAGTTTAAATTTGGCCTCAGACACTTGGCACATGTACTAGCTGTGGGACCTTGGGCAAGTCACTTAACCCCAATTGCCCTACCTTCCCCCCTCCAGAAAAAAAAACAATGCAGATCAACAGGTAGAACCGATAATCTTTTCAAAAAAACTATTTTATTTTTAATTTATGGGATAAAACAAGTATTTCCATAGTGTAGTATAATAAAAAAGAGGATTGTACAAGAAACTCAAATCTATTACGTACAACTTGCTATTCCTTTTAAATATATAATAAAGTGCAATGACAATTTAGGAATTTAAGTTTGAATATCTTTCCCACCCATTAATAGGCCCGGGTGATCTGCTTATGTCACAAGAAGCCTAAGTCACATTTGTTGGGAGGAACTTGCTGAGAGGAAAAGGAAAGTGTGTCACAGGAAAGAGAGAGCAGTTAGAGCTGAGGGAGAGAGCAGAGGTGTGCTGGGCTGTGCTGTGAGTGGTTGTTGGTGGCAAGGCCCCAGCATTGCGGGGAAGGGGGCGAATGGCTTTGAGATGGAGTGGTTCTCTGCTATGATACTGTGTATTGGATTCTTTGCTGCTGTTATGGATTGGGCTTATTGGTTTTGCAACCTGGTTCTCTGGTGTCTGAATATATGGTTCACTTCTTCTACCTTCTACATGGGGAGTCTCTTACATTTTGTGATACAGAACCATATAGACATAATGACAGTTATTGATTGTGATTATTGCCTTGTTAAGTTATCATGTAAATTTCTTTCTTTCCCCCTCTCCTTCTCCCCCCATAGAACTTATAATCTTAGAGAATTTCCTAGGGCAGAAGAGGTTAAATGACTTGGTCATTGTCAAACATGTTCAAATCTTGCCTCAGACATTTACTAGCTTGTGACCTTGGGCAGGTCACTTAAGACCCCTCAACTTCAATTTCCTCGTTTATAAAATAAAAGGGTTAGACTTCAAGCGTAACATATATGGTTCCTTCCCGTTTGAAGTCTATGATCCTATAACCTGTATGAATAGAAGAAAAGACTTGGCACAGTGGAGAAAGTGCTGGACTTGGAAACAGGAAGACCTGGTTAAAATCTAGCCTTAGATACTTACTACTTATGTGACCCTGGACAAGTCATTTAACCTATGTCTGCCTCAGTTTCCCTCATCTATAAAATGTTAATAGCACCTACCTCCCAGAGTTTTTGTGAGGAACAAATGACATAATATTTGTAAAGTACTTTGCAACAGTAAAGCATTATATAAATACATATTATTATCTTCTAGACTCCAAGGTCAGCCATCATTCTAATTACCACTTTGTGCAGCTCCAGGATGTATTAGTTAAAAGTATCACAACAACTTACATTGCTATAGTGCTTTCTTCACAACAATCCTGCAAAGTAGGTTGGATCAGCTTTATTACTTAGGTTTCACAGAGAAGAAGCAAAGTTAAAGAAATTAAATGTTTTTTCACAAGATGAGTAATGTCAGAGTTAAGGTTTTGATCTAGGTCTTGCTTGATTGACTCCAAGTGCTGGGCTCTTTCTAGTATATACCGGAAAATGATGGTGCCTCTATGTATAATCTACTTTACGTGTCCAGTATAAACTAATATAACTGTGGGGGGGAGGGAGGTGAGGGGCTTAACTGAATCAATCAACCACCCCAAACCTCTTAGAGTAACTAACAAGATGTTCTCTATCCTGATACCTTTATCAGGTGGGAACATCTCAATTGAGTCAATCAATCAGTCAGTCAAAGGGGGTGCAAAAAGTATGGAATCATTTTGGAAGGAGCAAAATGTTTCTTAGCCATGGGATGAAGTGAAACTACATAAGAAGTACATGGGATTTGTGGGAGAGTTTGTTTCAGTCGAAAACAAAACAAAACCTGAAAAAAAATTTAGAAAGATATTTAATAGGTCATCCAGCAAAGGAGAGAGCCAGAAAAATGTGCCACTCCTCTTTCAGTCCCTGTAAATTTTACATTACGGAGAGTTCAAACAAGGGTACAAGCGGACGAACCCAACACGAAGCCAGTTTCAAAAAAAAAAAAAGGCAGTGTCCAGATGTTGCTTTAGCTGTACATCATCAGGTAAGCATAAACATTCAATAAAATTTGGGTGAAGTAAAAACACAAGCTTTTCGGGTGACAAACAACACCCGGGTGGGATCTAAGCATTCCTTGGAGCAATCTTGGGCTTCCTTAGAGGGTCTCTGGGTCAGAATGACCTACACCTCACCTTCTGGGTTAAACAATATCTAGCCACATAATGTTCAAACAATATTAATAAAAAATAAAATATTTTCCCCACATTTGTCATATTCTGTGGGGAATCATAGAAACCTAATTCGGAATCACAGATTCCAGTGGCAGGCCAGCATAGGGAACAGAGCAGTCTCAGCCAGGCTTCTGAGAGAGAATGACTAGGGTGGGGGGAAGGGAGGGAAGAGAGACTCTGTTTCTATCCATCACCTCCAGCCCAGGAGAATGATCTTATGAACTTTAAAAGATCAGAGTATTTCAGACTTCTTATAGGTATCCTAGCAATTAACATCTCTCAGACAGGCTAATGACATTTGTATTGGGAACTGAAGACAAACTAGGTGAAATGAGGAAAGGCGACTTCGGGATTCTACAAGGAGCCCTGTAGCACAAAGCAGCCTCAGGCCTAAGGGGAATGTCATGGGTTCCCTAAGAAGAAGAAAAAAAGGCTTCCAGAAATCAGGAGCTATGCTTTGCTGCTTTGCCACATATATTTTGCATGCATGATTCCACTTTCCCCTGAATCATATATGTACTTGTGGGAGAGTACACCCCCACTTTGGGGAGGAATGTTATGTACCAACTGTTCTTACTACATTACTTTGAAATTTTTGTTTAGTCTTTTTCAGTTGTGTCCAGATCTTCATGCCACCTTTGGGGGTTTTCTTGGTAAAGACGCTAAAGTGGATTGCTGTTTCCTTCTCCAGCATATTTTACAGATGAAGAAACCGAGGCAAACAGGGTTAAGTGACTTGCCTAGGGTGGCACGGCTGAGGTCAAATTTGAACTTGTCTTCTTGACGGCAGGCTGGGAACTCTATGCTCCACATAGCTGCCACTAGTAATATCTATGGCCTATGCCTTAGTAAATATCTATTTCTAAAAGCTAGTTAGGCCTGCCTGCCTAATTGATATCAACTAACAATCAATGCTGGGAGTTCATGAGCTATAGAACTAGAAAAACTCATGCCCTCAGGGTTACCCTTAGAACTCTCAAGGAAGAAATATCTAGTCATCCTCTGAGGATCTAAGTTACCAATTTTAGTAGCCAATTTTAATGGGAAAGGTGAGAAAGTGAGGCCAGAGCTTGCCTTGTGCTAGCATAGATGTGGACATCGGCCTGAAGGAGGGTGGCTTGAATGCCCTGGAAGTATGTAGACTACCTAGGGGATGAAGAGATGGAGGAGGAAGAGACCAAAGAAGATGGCTCTCATGGTCATTGCCTATAAAACAGGACGGAAGCTCCAAAGGGAAAAAGAATAGCAATGGCTCCTAAATCTCATTATTGGGGGGTGGCTGGAAAGGGATCAGAGAGAAAGCCCCTCACCAATTGACTGAAGGAATATTTTAACTGATTTCCCTTGTTAAACAGGCAGTGGCCTGATGGTTTCTCAAATCCAGTTGTGTGAATGGAATTTTTTGTGACATTCACAGGGAGACAGGGGTCTATTTTCAAGCCTGCTCTGTCAGTCTGGTGCTGAAGTTACATTTGTTAAGAAGCCTCTGCGAGCGTTTTTTTTTTTCTTCCTGGGGGCTACTGCCGATTGAAAACAGCCATTAACTGCATGCTCAGAAGCAGCCACTCGACAGAAACGTGAGCAAAAGGAAATAACAAAGCATCCCAGGCCGCACATTCCCGGTTCTGGAGAGGCTGCACCAGGCGAGGGAGTCCATCCGGAACGGAACAGGAGAGAAGGGAACAGAACGAAACGAAGCGGCCCGCCCCGGACCGCCGCCCGCCCCTCGCGTCCTTCCTCTGCCATCTCTGAGCGCAGTGCCCAGCCCCGCCGCCACCCACGTCTCCAGGGGAGGGGAGAGGAGAGGCTGCTCCTGGGAGCGGGGTAACGATCCGTGACCACACACAGACATACTGCAGTCCCTGGCTCCCAGCAAATGCTACTCGTGACCTTCAATTGGAGAAAAGCAAGGGCCGCTCCCCTGGGGGCCAACTGGAATAGACCATCTGGAAGCCCGAGCGGACACCTCCCTCTTCTCACGCCCCCACCCCTAATAGGGGACGAGGCAGCTGTGGCTTACGGGCACCTGTCCAGGTGCGCCCGGCTCCTTCGAAGACATCCCGATCCGCGCGGGCGCAGCAGGACGTGCGTGGGGCACCGTCTGCCTCCCTCTCCGGACCGTGTGTTCCATCCCTACTCACACCATCCCAAGGAAGCGCCGGAGAGCCAAGGAGTCAGCCAGAGTGAATGGCAGCCCCTGGCTCCTTTGCTTGCTTGCCTTTGAGTCCCGGAAACCCGAATATCCGGTCTGGGAGAGATTGACCTGAGCAGTGCTGCCCCCTGGGAGGACACTCGGAAATAAGGAGGCTTGTTGTGTCGTCGTGTCCGACTCTTCGTGGCCCCGTGGACCATACTGCCCGTGGGGTTTTCTTGGCAAAGATATTGGAGTGGATTGCCATTTCCTTTTCTAGCGACTTGCCCAGGTCACCCAGCTATTAAGTGTCTGAGGTCACATTTGAACTCGGGTCTTCCAGACTCCCGGCCCAGCACTCTATTCACTGAGTCACCTATCTGCCTATAAGGAGGCTACTGGGCAAAAAAGGCCTTATGTGGACTGAGATATTGTTCAGGGCTTTCTAAGGCTTTATCAAAGTATTCCTGGAAAATGGCATCTCACTACATCTTGGCAATTCAGATTGGGAGCTAGAAGGGACCTCAAGAATCATTGATTATGGCTCCCCCATTTTATATCAGAGGAAGCCAAAGACCTAGATCATACAGGTTTGGAAGAGCAGGTGCAACATTCTAACCCAGCCTGTCTGACTCCAAATGAAACATGAGAGATAGACAGAGAAACAGAGACAGACAGACAGACACAAACAGAGAGCCAAAGGCTTCTTAGCCCCCTTTATTTTTCATTGCTCAAATTTCCTTCCTAGCATCATGGTATAGCAGATGGTACTGCTGGATTTGGAATCAGAAGGAACTGGATTTTAATTCTGCCTTCCATGCTAGCTCTGTAACTCTGGACTAATTATTTCTTGTAGTGTCAGTTTTATCATCTGTAAGACTGTGATAAGGATACCTATATTCTAGATCAATCCAGAAACATTTTGTCAAGCACTTACTATGACTAGGCATTGTACTAAGTGCTGAGGATTTAAAAAAGGGTGGGGGGAGACAGAGTCTCTGTCCTCAAGTAGCTTTCATTCTAATGGGTAAAATAACATATAAATTGGACCATGTAAAATACAGAGTAGATGGAAAGTAATTTTCGAGGTCATGGCACAAATCCCTTGTGCGGGGTGGGGGGGGGGGGGCTAAGATAGGATGCCAGAAAAATTAGGAGGCAGAGGTGAGGGGACAGATCATTCCAGGCCTGGGGAACAGTCAGTGAAATGGGAAGGAGATGGGAGATGGAGTGTCTATGGCAAAAAACAGCCTTTAGGTTAGTGTGGCTAGATTGTAGACTGTGCTGCTGTTGGTCCTTTATTTTCGAAGAGGACCAATGACATCACCAGCGATTTCTATGTGGAGGAGAATGAGGTTAGAAGACTAGAATGTAGAAAGGGGCTAGGCTATGAAGATGATTTTATGTTTGATCCTTGTGTTGTGGTTGTTTTGTGTGTGGTTTGTCCTTTGTTCTCCAAGAGGATCACGACATCAGGAAGATGATGCCATGACTTGCACTTGACTTCGATTTGAGTGAGGGAGAGCTGTGCAAGGTTATCACCCTCACGCTCTCCTCCAGGGTCTTCAGAGTCCAGGGGCAAGACATAGGTTAGGATAACTGGCAATGGCCCCAAGGGAAGTTCAGAAGAAGGGAGGATTTGGGAGTTCATGTTTTGGACATGTTGAGTTTGAGATGTCCAACCATCAGTTGGTGATGTGAGACTCAAGCTCACGAGAGAGAGTACAGCTGGATAAATAGATCTGAAAGTCATCTACATAAAGATGATCATTAGGAGTAACAGAAATTGATGCGATCACCAAGTGAGCGACACAGATAAAAATGCAGCAAAAGAGACTGAGGACTAGTGAAAACAGACAGCAAAAGCAGAGTCACAAAAGCCCAGAGAGGAGAGAGTATCTAAGATGAAAATGTCTCCAAAAGTGTCAAATATTGAAGATTTTTGGAGGATTAAGAAGGATAGAGATCAAGCAGGGACCATTAGATTTGGCAATTAAGAAATCTTTGGTGACTTTGGAGCAAGGAATTTCAAGAAAGTGATGAGGCCAGAAACCAGATCGCAGAAGAATTATTATTGTTGTTTGTCCTTCATTCTCAAAGAGGACCAAAGTATCAGGAAGGTGATGCCATGATTTACAAGTGAATTGGATTTAGTTCCTTCCCCATACCAGCCTCACTTTCTCCTCCGGAGCCATCTGGGTTCAGTGGCAAGATATAGATCAGGATGACTGGAGATGGCCCCAGCAGAGGAATGAGAAGAAAACGAGAGGAGAGGAAGTAATTGTTGACAAATTTCTCAAGAATTTCAGCTAAGAAAGATAAAGGATGGTAGCTAGAGGGTAAGATCTAGTGAGAAGTTTTTAAGGTTAGGGGAGACTGGGGCATGCTTGTGTACAAAAGAGGTGGAAATAGTAGAGACTGAAGATTAGAGGAGGGCCATGATTGAGGCTGCCGAAAAAGTCAGGAGAGAATGACTTCTAGGGGCAGCTAGGTGGCTCAGTGGGTAGAGCACCAGCCCTGAAGTCAGGAGGACCTAAGTTCAAATCTAGCCTCAGACACTTGACATACTTACTAGCTGTGTAACCTTGGGCAAGTCACTTAACCCCAATTGCCTTACCTTCCTCCTCAAAAAAAAAAAACAAAAAAGAGAGAATGACTTCTACAAGGGTATTCCTGACTTGGCCAGTAGAAAATTGTCCTCATCAACAGATACTGGAGTGAAAGAGGAGATGGTGGAGAATGATGTTAGACGGATGGTGACTGAAGAGGAGAGAAGAGGGAGCTTAATTGAGGTGAGGTCCTCAGCTGAGAGGCTGGGGGAGGGAGCAGTATAGGAGATTTAAAGAGGGAAGGAAAAGTTTAGAACAGCTGCTTGAATTAGGGAGAAGTAGCAGGATTGCCTTGCTGTAGAGAGGGCCCAGTCAAGATGAGTTAGCATTCAATAAAACATCCAATCTATTGTAATTTGTAATAGTTCCAGTCAGCACAGTTTTGTAACTTCCTCTACTTCTCTTCAGCAGCATGTGAGGAGGAGTGAAGGACACCGGTGGTGGCAATAATCCAAGGCTGGGGTTTGGCAAAGGACAAGGAACAAGGGATTTGAGAATTTAAAATAGCATAGCGTTAAACTAGTTCACCAAGGGGTCAAGATTGGAAAGGCATAGAGTAGTGTAGCCAGAGTGGGAGTGACGGATGGCCTGGGATAGTACTGAGGGATGGAGAGATTGAAGGTCACTGTGAGACTGAAAAGTAGGTTTAAGAGGAATAATGCATAAGGAGAGACACCTACCTTATCGGATGGAGTACTGGACTTAGTCAGGAAGGACTGAGTTCAGATCTTGCATCAGATACTTACCAGGTATGTGACCCTTCTTGGCTTCTCTCAGCCTTAGTTTCTTCATCTGTAAACTGGGGATTTTGGGCAGCAGCTAGGTGGCACAGTGGAGAGAACACCAGAGTCATCTCCCTGAGTACAAATCTGGCCTCACTTACTAGCTGAATGACCCTGAGCAAGTGATTTAAACCCCGTTTGCCTCAGTTTCCTTATCTGTAAAAATGAGCTGGAGAAGGAGACGTCAAATCGCTCTCGTCTCTTTGCCAAGAAAATCCCAGTGTCACAAAGAGTCAGACACAACTGAAAAACAACTTAACAGCAACAACAAAAGCTGGAAATTATAACAGCACCTACCTCATAGGGCTCAAGTGAGATACTATACTTAAAATGCTTTGCAAACCTTAACAAATCTAAACCTACAAAAATGTTACCTGTTATTATTATTATTCTGGGACTTTGCTTTTCATGTCTAACCCTCACCATTAATCCCATTCCTGTACTCAGAGACTTCGTCGTCAGTGTCTGAGTAAGAATATTCACTACAAAGAAAGAGGGAGCCATTTAAGAGTTTCGAGCTGAGAAGGGAGGGGCTATATCTTTGGAAAAGGAAAATCAGCCTGTTATTTAGTGTGAAGGATATATGGGATGAATGAGTGACTGAATGAATGAAACAGCATTTATGAAGCATTATTATGCTCAAAGGACAGTGCCAGGAGCTGGAGATACAAATAGGAAAGCAAAATCTTCTCCTCTTCCTCTTTCTCTCTCTCTCTCTGTCTCTCTCTCTCTCCCCCTGTCTCTCTGTCTCTCTCTCTCTCCCCCTGTCTCTCTGTCTCTCTCTCTTTCTCTCTTCTACTTGCTACAAGTCAGATGGAAAGGCCCGGTGGTCCTTAAGGTGCACCAGCAAAGCAGACAGCAATGCCATACAAGAGTATGCTGGTAAATGTTTAACAACCAGGCTCTTGGGGGGAGAGGTAAAGTGTATGCACATTTGCTTTTAAGTTTAATCTGCATAATTAAGACTCTCTTAAGTCTAGACATCAGCAAAACGATAAAACAAGTCCAATTTGAAGCAGTTGTTGATTTCGGCACTTTAAATGCTCACACTGAAAATCTAACAATGGCTCTTCTTCCAAGCTGGTTAAATCTGGCTCCGGCAAACCCCAAACAGTGATACTTGAAACCAGATTCAAAGGAAGTAAGGCAATGACTGCAACCGCATAAATGTAAAGAATCATAAACAACATCTAAAACCAGCACACCTCTGCCAAACTAACTGTCATAATAATAATAATAATAATAATAATGATCAGCTGTGGTCCCAGAGAAGAGCTGAGAAAGTGTGCCTCCCTCCCTCCCTCCTTTGCAGAGATAACTATGAATGCCGAATGTGGTATATACTGTCAGGCTTGGTTGATGTGTGGGTTAATTTTGCTGAACTGATTTTTTTTCCCTCTTTTTCAAAAAAAAAAAGTCAGTGTAACAAGTCTAATGATAATAACAGCTGCTGGGCCCAAGGGGCTTGGCGACTATCACTTCATTTTTCCACTACAGGGCTCCTCTGATCTAGACCCTGGCGTGTAGTTATTAGGGCCATCAGTGCTGGAGAAGCCTGGCCTTGTAGATCAGACTCCTTTTCTATCACCCTCCAGCTCATTAAGCCCCTTCCCCAATGCCCTAAGATAATTTACTTAAAGCTTAGGTTTTTAGCTCATATATTGTGTGTATGAGGTAAATAAAATGTGAAGACTTCACAGGGAAGATATGTATAAATATATACATATCTATATCAATACTAAGAAATGTTTAAAAATCAAGAACTAGGGAAGTGGAAAAATTCTGAGGCCGTGAGAGTCTGATAGCTCAGCCTCTGGGAAAGTTTACCTTGAAACTTTTTGCTCTTTCTTCTGGTTCTGGTTTAAAGATTTGCTCAGTAAAGATAGGGTCACTGTGACCTGTTTTCTTTACTGTAAAAGTACTGTAGAAGAATGGAGAGGTTCTTCCCCTCCCCTTATCCTATTCTCCTTCTTTAGATTTATAGATGTCACCTCAGTTGTAATCATTAACTAAGTGAATGGGAATTGGAGTTTCTGTGCCTCAATTTCCCTGTTCTTTGTCTAGCTTTCGTGCTCAGATTGTAAGCCCACCTCCCAGCCAATGGTGAGAAGGGTCAGAGGTGGGTATAATTACGTTAGGTTGTGTTAGGTATAATTATGAGTGCTTTGCTCCTTGTAAAGCACCTCCTTTGCTGGTTCTGCTCTGTGCTAGCAGAGGACACCCAATTCTCGAGAACTGAATAAAATTAATTTCTGTTCCCACCCTGAGATGGCTCCTTATTAACTTTTAATTGATGAGACATTGTGTCTTCCCAAAAGTATGGCATGGAAAGGTACTCAGTGTATACTGTGTATCAGGTAAGGTATGAGTATTTACAGTTATCCCCTCCACATTGCATCTTTCCCCATTGAGGTTTAGATATATTGAGGGTCGGCACAAGAAATTAAATCAGAATTTTGGGGGAGTTCTGCAAAAGCCTCAGATGACATGTAAAGGCCAACAGATGACAGAAAAAGTTTAGAAACCCAGAAATGCATAAAATATATGTATAGCATCATATAGTATCTATATATTTTATCATTTTTTTTAAAAGGGGAAGGTAGGGCAATTGGGGTTAAGTGACTTGCCCAAGGTCACGCAGCTAGTATATGTGTCAAGTGTCTGAGGTCGTATTTGAACTCAGGTCCTCCTGACTCCAGGGCTGGTGCTCTACTCACTGAGCCACCTAGCTGCCCCTATTTTATCATTTAATACCATAATAATTCAGACTTCTCTAGTACGAAGAGAGGGCCAAAACATTTTATATGGATTTTCCAGATTGCAGCACCTAGTCCCCTATCCCCCACCATGTAGAAGGGATAATTGTATTTCATATATAAAAAAGAGATACTAAGAAAAAAACCAAAAGACTCGCAGTGCACAACGATGAGATTTAAGCAATCAGTAATATCACTTACAACTACTGTTATAATCTGCCAGAAAATGTAGTTAACTATACAGCAGTTTCCAGAGCAGCTTGACAGGAATTGCTGCATTTCATCTTGATTCCAGTTGTATAAATGTAAAGTTAAAGTTTGTTACATTTGCTTAAGACTCTCTTCATTGGTGGAAAAAATGATCACTTGGCTCTTCCTACCCGCACAACAGGCAGAGGCAGGATAGGAGGAACATTTTTCTTGATTCCTGTTTTGAGAGAGATCCCTGGAGAGGGTCTATCTTCAGAGAAAAAACCCCTGGAGGGATAGAAAAGACTTTAGGAAGAAATACACATATAGAGGAACCAATGCTTCAACATTTCCCTGATTTCCAGCTTGTCTCCCTAGAGTGAGGGAAATCTCCCCTTGGGTAAGATGAGAGACTCAGCTGAGCTGAGATATAGCACTACCAGTGGGAGAATTCATTTACTCTGTGTATAGTTTGGTATATTCTAAATGTATAACTTTTATGATTTCTGTTTGCTATCAGCTTAGAAAAATAGGTTTATTCCCTATTCACAATGGCCTTTTGTAGAACTAGCATTTGGTGGAAAAAGAGTCAAGCCTTCAGATATAGCTTGGGGTACTCTTTCTCCTTTACAGGATGATTTGACTCCAAAATTCTTTTCCTTTACAATAACAATACTTAACGGGTAAAGTGGGTATAATTCTAGTCTGGCACCACGATAGAGCAGCCAATCTCATGGCCCCAGACTACTGCTCCTCTCCAGGCAGGAATCAAGGTCTCCCTTTGAGAGAAATTCAAGATTCCAGGGATATGCTTCACTTCAAGCCACATTCAGACAAACCACATGGACGTACACATAGCCTGCGAGAACAACACACACCTTACACAAACGACTCTGTGTCTTTATCTTCTGCTAATCCAGGCAAGAGTATGGGCTCATCATTCTGACAGTGGTCATTTTCTCTGAAGACAAAACTCACTTAGTCTTATTTATTTATTTATTTTTATTTAATTTATTTAATATATTTAGTTTTCAGCATTGATTTTCACAAGAGTTTGAATTACAAATTTTCTCCCCATTTCTACCCTCCCCCCCACTCCAAGATGATGTATATTCTGGTTGCCCTGTTCCCCAGTCAGCCCTCCCTTCTGTCACCCCACTCCCCTCCCATCCCCTTTTCCCTTCCTTTCTTGTAGGGCAAGATAAATTTCTACACCCCGTTGCTTGTGTGTCTTATTTTCTAGTTGCATGCAAAATTTTTTTTTTGTTTTTGAACATCTGTTTTAAAAACTTTGAGTTCCAAATTCTCTCACCTCTTCCCTTCCCACCCACTCTCCCTAAGAAGTCAAGCAATTCAGCATGGG
>CM053624.1:212131601-212162671 GCA_028646595.1 Phalanger gymnotis
TCATTCCTTTGGTTCTGTTTGATAATATCTTGATTTCTCATCAAGTCACTAGCTTTCACTTGCTCCAATCCAATTTTTAAGCTAGTATTTTCTTCAGTGGTCTTTTGGACCTCTTTTTCCATTTGGCTAATTCTGCCCTTCAAAAAACTCACTTAGTCTTGCCACCAGCAAGATGATGGACCCAGGACTTCCTATACTCACAAGGTCACCTCCAAGCCTGGACATGTCCATCTTCAGAGTTTGATTAGTCATCTACTCAGGAAAGAAAACAGAAAGCAAAAAAATGAAGCCGGGGTCCTAAGTCTAAGCTCACCCAGAGGAATCAGCTGCTCAAGGAGTCACCATGATGCCCAAGGTTGAGAAGAGAGGACAAATTCTCCCCCCAACTTCCTTAATGAAAAACCTACTTATCACTACTGGCCAGTTAAAGGAAAAGCAAGTTTGCCGCTTTAAAAAAAATTGATAGCATCCTGCACCCCTGAATGAGGTTAGGGCTTGGAGAGGAAGGACCAAGGGACAACCTAGGGTTTACTATGTTATGACAAACAGCCACATCTTCAGCAATGAGCCATTATATGGCAATAAGCAAGTAGGGAAGTTCTATGCATTCTCTTGGCAAATCCTCCTTATAAAATGCATGTCTTGCAAATGGGGAAAGAGAAGGGATACACATAGAAATAAAAGTGTTGTACAACAAAAGACGTAAATAAAAATGACAAATTTTAAAAAAGAGAATTGAGGATTTTGGACATGACTCACAGTGCAGTGGGAAGTTATACTACAATTCTAAAGGTGGTTAGGGAAAGGGATACCAGAAGAGGGTGTAAGGGCAAGCAAAATGAAACTTTCTACTGTCTTTTGTTTTGGAGGGCTTCTCAGCATTAAGGCAATCAAGTGCCTTTGATTGAGTCTTGCCTTTGTTTGTAGGAAGGCTCACACCCTTTTGCTAGATAGGTAAGGAATATGTGAAGCCCTGGAGAGGTGTGAAGCCCTCAGGCCCTGAAAAAGGGTATATATACTTTGAGGTTAGCATTTTGTTTTGGGGGCTCACTCATTAGAAGAGTGTTGGTGTGGAGACTCTAAGTAGGCATTAAGGAACCCTCCCACCCTGACTTTGAAAAACCCAGATGTTGGTACTTTTCTCTCTGGTAACTATGTACGTAATATCTTGGTCAGACAGCTAGAAGTCTGTCTGTTGATTTGCATTATTTTGCTCTGTTTATATAATTTCTGCTTATAATTTCTTTTTGTATTTGATCTGAAGTTCAGGGTGCTGACTTTTTCCCCTAAACTAAGTGAATTATATACGTATGCTTAATTAAATTGAGATTGTAAACCCCTTTAAGTTGCTTTCCTTAGAAAAGCAGATTGAAGAACTTGTGCTAGCCTCCCTCCTGTGTGCTGGTGTTGTTGGTCTTGTTGCTGGCCTTACATAGCCACAGTAGCTGCAAGTAACATTGTTGTTACAGAGGGATGGGGTCATCCAAGCTGAAGCGAGTGAGACAAGAGGAAACCACTGAAAGTTGAAGATCAACTGGGATAAGTTAGTGCTGGAGGCAGGAAGTCCAGCAACAGGAAGATTAAAATATGATAGACTAGGCAAAGGGAGATCAGTGGTTACATGGACTGAGAGAAAGGGGTCAAACTAAAAGATGATTTGTTGTTATTAAAGGATGACCTTGTGATTCAAAGAATCTCTCTTAAACAGGGGATTTCGTGACTATAGTTCTGTATTTAGGGCAGGTAAAGAAACCCTTTCAGTTACAGACAGGATGTTAAACAAGAGAGGTGATGCAGTGCCATAGGTACACATTCCTTGCCTGAATTAATCAGGGACCAGAGCTTCAAGATGTTAGGAAGAGAGATTATTGTCCTTTCTCTGGTGTTTTTAGAGGCAGGAGAGGAGCTTCAGGAACACCGGAAAAAGGGAACTTGTGGACAGAGCTTTTTGTTATATGGCAGCAGCTTTGTTCTTGTGAATTGACACTGTCTGCCTCAAAGTTTTGAGACTGACTCTCATCAGGTTTTCTTGTATTTCTTATTGGTGTAATAACTTTTTAAGTTATCATTGTCAGAGTTGGCATAGGTGGCAGTGAGGTTGCACAGTCGATAGAGCCCTGAGCCTACAGTCAGGAAGACTCAAGAGTTCAAATTTGGCCTCAGACACTTCCTAGCTGTGTGACCCTGAGCAAGTCACTTAACCTTATTTGCCTTAGTTTCTTCATTTGTAAAATGAGCTGGAAAAGGAAATGGCAAAACATTTGCCAAGAAAACTCCAAATGAAGTCACAAAGAGTTGGACACAACTGAAAATGACTAAACAACAACCACAAAATGGGGATAGTAATAGCATCTACCTTCCAGAATTGTGGGAATTAAATGAGATAATTATAAAGCTCTTAGCACAGCGCCTGGCACATAGTGAGCTCTCTCTATATGTCAGTTAGTTAATTAATTAGTTAATACATTGTAATTTTAGTGATGTTGAGCAAAAATGGAGCATGAATGGTGTGCTAAGTGAAACTACAGAGTAATAACAGGAATATTAGAGAATCCTTAGAAGATTCTTTGCAATTTGCACATGTTATCTCCCTTAATCCTGACGACAACCTCCTGGGGTATGTAGTGCTAGTATTTTTATATCCATTCTACAAACAAAGAAATACTGTCACAGAATTTAGTGATTTTCCTGAGGTCACATGCTGTTGTGGCAGAGCCAGGACACCAATTCTGGTTTCATCAGACTCCAAATCTGGTGCCCTTTCCATAATGCTACAGCTGCCCTTTAATAAAATGAACATATAATTTCTAAAAACTCATGTCTTATGGGAAAGAAATCCTTTGTTTTTGTGTTTAGCTTTTACAAAGAAATATTTACTTCAAAGGTATAGCAAAAACAACCAGGTGGTACAGTGGATAGAGCGCTGGGCCTGGAGTCATGAAGACTTATCTTCCTGAGTTAAAATCTGGCTTCTGACACTTACTAGCTGCATGACCCTGGGCAAATCACTTAACCTTGTTTGCCTCAGTTTCCTCATCTATAAAATGAGCTGGAGAAGGAAAAGGTAAACCACTCCAGTATCTCTGCCAAGAAAACCTCATATAGATTCACGAAGAGCTGGACACAATTCAAGAAAAAATGACTTGAACATAGCAAAAACAAACATATGAACTTTCTTCCCCAACACCTGGGGGCCCAAACACCTCCCCTCCCCCCATCTCTGGGGACAGTTGGAAGATTAGGCTCACAATTTAGCTCAGTTCCTATATAACACTAGTTCCACCAAGTTCCAAGCACAAAGCCCTTCGAGGCTTGCGTAGGACATAGATTCTTCAAATGTGGATTTCTATTTATCATTATAATTACTACTATTACTATTAATAGCTAGCATTTATATAGTACTTTAAGTTTTGCAAAGAATTTTACAAGTATTATCTCAAGTGATCCTCACAACAAACCTGGGAGCTAAGTGCTAATATTATTTTCATTATACAAATAAAGAAACTGAGGCAGATAGAAATTGAATGATTTGCTCCCAGTCATATAAGCTGGTAACTGTCTGGGGCCAGATTTAAACTCAGATCTTCCCGATTCCAGGTCCAGTGTTCTCTTTACCTAGCTGTCTTTCATGTCTTTATGTGTCTACATATACCAACTTATGTATAAATGCACATATATTCCTCCATATGTACACATATGGATCTTAACACACATAAACACATATTTGATTTAGAGTTCATCTACTCCAGGGGTTCTCAACCTTTTTTGTATGTATCATAGATTCCTTCAGCAGTCTAGTAAAGCCTAGGGTATAATGTTGGTATAATGTTTTTAAATGAATGATATAAAACACATAGGATCACAAGGGAAAGCAATTACATTGAAATACAGTTGTCATTTTTTTTAAACCTCAGGTTAAGAACCCCTCATCTAATCCAATCTTTTCAAATGGGGAAACTGAGGCCTGGGGACATTGAATCACTTACCCAAGGTCACAAAGGTTGGAAGTGTCAGAAGTAAGATTTGAACCCAAGTCTGTTGACTCTAGAGCCTCTTTCCAATGTGCCATATTATTTCCATATTAGTATAAATTTATATTCAATACCTTTACCGCCATTTATGTATGTATGTGCAAATAAACGTAGATATACAAATATTTGCATGCATTTGTATATAAGTATTCATGCATATCTATATATACACAGGAGCATATACATGAATATATGCATACACATATATCCTTTTATTTTTATATATATATATATATATATATGTGTGTGTGTGTGTGTGTGTGTGTATTTAGGACTGACTCTTTAAAATGGAAGATAATGACACTGAGGATTGTTCTAAGCTTTTCAAAGACATAAATGACCAAACTGCCTCCTGGCTCTTGAATTACGTTCCCCAGAAAGAACTTAATAGCATGTTATTATCATTTCTCTTCACTGACAGGATTTCAGGACCGAGCCGACAAACAAGGAGTGCCTTTATAATCACCAGCATGCTCACCTCTGCAGAAGGCTGGACCACTGCTAATTCCAGGTAAGTTCTTCAGTGACAGGGAGGGAGCCAAGGGCCAGTAATTTGACTTAGTGTCTTAGTAATTGCTAGGGTTACAATTGATTGTCACCATCTGAAAGATTAGACAGACTCCTAGGAAATCAGGAACCACAACCTACGGCAGTAGTAGAGCCAGATGTGAGGAAGTTTCAGGGAACAAATTAAATTTTTTTTTTCTCATTTTACCAGCTGTTGGGTAAGGTTGGTGTGAGAAAAGAGTTTTGTCAACCTTTTTCTTTTTTTCTTTCCTTTTCTTTTCTTTCTTTTCTTTTTGTTCAGACTTCTGATTTCATGATTTCATGATTTCATGTGTGTGTGTGTGTGTAGGCAGGTCAGTTGGGGGTCCCAGTGTTGAACTCTCCCTCTACAGGTACAATCAATGTCAATCAATCAGTAAACATTTATTAAGCACCCACTATGTGCCAGGCACTCTGCTAAGCTCTGGAGATTCAAAAAGAGGCAAAAAGATAGTGTCTGCCCTCAAGGAGCTCATATACAAACATACATAACAGACAAACAAATATATGCAAATAAACTCAACACAGGATAAATAGGAAATAATTAACAGAAGGAAGGGACTAGAATTAAGAGGGGTTAGGGAAGACTTTGTGAAGATAAGATTTTAATTGGGATTTAAAGGAAGCCAGGGAAGCCAGTAGGCAGATAACAGAGAAGGGAATTTTTCCATGCATGGAGGACAGTGAGAAAAAAATTCCCAGAGCCAAGAAATGGCTGAGAGTGTTTTGTTCATATAACAGCCAGGAGGTCAGTGTCATTAGATCAAAGAGTCCCTGTTGGGGAGTAAGGTGTAAGAAGACAGAAAAAGTAGGAGGGGGACAAATTATGTAGGGCTTTGAATGCCAAGCGGAGCATTTTGTATTTGATTTTGGAGTCAATAGGGAACCACTGGATTCAAGTAGTTAGCAACTAATCAGTGGTTTAGGATTTTAGAAGCTTATCTGGAGCACCGGGAGGTTAAATGAATTGCCCAGGGTTACATGGACAATATATATCCAAGACAGGATTTGAACCCAGGACTTCCCAATGCTAGGACCTGTACTCTGTCTACTAGACCATGGTTCCTCTGCTTTATTGACTTTAAAATGTTATATATAAATATGGGTTGTTTTTCTTATTTGTTAAGATGGAGGCTAATTGACTGTTGGTGAATACTAGTCTCACCCTGGCAAATTAAGCCCATAATATCTTCCCAGATAGTGCACTGGTTAGTGAGATACCTTCATAGTCCAAAGAAGGTGGCCAGTGGTTCCAAGACCATTTCATTAAAGCTCTGGAGAATTTTATGCTTCAGTAAGTCAATAAGCATTTATTAAGAGTTTACTGTGTGCCAAGCACTGTTCTAAATACTGGAAAGAAAGACATATGACATTTTCTACTCTCAAGGAGTCTAAAGGGGGCAGAAACATGAAAAAAAATCACTAATCAGAATGCATGGTGGGGGCGGAGAGGAGAGTTGGGGAGAAAATTTGGAACTCAAAATCTTGTGGAAATGAATGCTGAAAACTAAAAATAAAAAAATAAATTAAAAAAAACCCACGTACAAGGAGGATAAATACAGGATAAACTAGAGATAAGCAATAGATGGAAGGCATTACTTCTTTTTAAAAAAATAATTAATTAACTAATTTTTAGTTTTCAATATTCACTTTGTAAGTTTTTTAAAAATCATTATTTATTTATTTAATATTTTTAGTTTTCAGCTTGATTTTCACAAGAGTTTGAATTACATATTTTCTCCTCATTTATACCCTCCCCCACTCCAAGATGGCATATATTCTGATTGCCCCTGTTCCCCAGTCAACCCCCCCTTCTGTCACCCTACTCCCCTCATCCCCTTTTCTCTTACTTTCTTGTAGGGCAAGATAGATTTTTATGCCCCATTGCCTGTATATCTTACTTCCTAGTTGCATACAATAACTTCTCTTTTTTTGAACATCTGCTTTTAAAACTTTGAGTTCCAAATTCTCTCCCCTCTTCCCTTCCCACCCATCCTCCCTAAGAAGGCAAGCAATTCAACATAGGCCACAAGTGTATCATTATGCAAAACCCTCCCACAATACTCATGTTGTGAAGGACTAACTATATTTTGCTCCTTCCTATCCTATCCCCCTTTATCCAGTTTTCTCCCTTGACCTTCTCCCTTTTCAAAGGTGTTTGCTTTTGATTACATCCTCCCCCTATCTGCCCTCCCTTCTATCATCCCCCCTTTTTTTATCTCCTTCCTCCTTCTTTCCTGTGGGGTAAGATACCCAATTGAGTGTGTATGTTATTCCCTCCTCAGGTCAAATCCAATGAGAGCAAGATTCACTCATTCCCCCTCACCTAACCCCTCTTCCCTCCCAACAGAACTGCTTTTTCCTGCCACTTTTATGTGAGATAATTTACCCCATTCTATCTCTCCCTTTCTCCCTCTCTCAATATATTCCTCTCTCATCTCTTAATTTGATTTTATATTTTTAGATATCATCCCTTCATCTTCAACTCACCCTCTCTACACACACACACACACACACACACACACACACACACACAAAAATGTATAAGTGTGTGTGTGTGTATATATATATATATATATATATATACCCTTCAGCTACCCTAATACCTAATATATATATAATGAATTATACACATCTCTTTCCATGTAGGAATGTAAACAAAACAGTTCAACTTTAGTAAGTCCCTTATGATTTCTCTTTCTTGATCTTTTTCAAGAGGCAATTGGTGAATTATTTCAATTTCTATTTTACCCTCTGGTTCTAGAATATCAGGGCAATTCTCTTTGATAATTTCTTGAAAGATGCTGCCTAGGCTCTTTTTTTTGATCATGGCTTTCAGGTAGTCCAATAATTTTTAAATTTTATTTCCTGGATCTATTTTCCAGGTCAGTGGTTTTTCCAATGAGATATTTCATATTGTCTTCCATTTTTTCATTCCTTTGGTTCTGTTTTATAATATCTTGATTTCTCATCAAGTCACTAGCTTTCACTTGCTCCAATCTGATTTTTAAGGTAGTATTTTCTTCAGTGATCTTTTGGATTTCCTTTTCCATTTGGCTAATTCTGCCTTTGAAAGCATTCTTCTCCTCATTGGCTTTTTGGAGCTCTTTTGCCATTTGACTTAGTCTATTCTTTAAGGTGTTGTTTTCTTCAGTATTTTTTTGGGGGGGTCTCCTTTGGCAAGTCATTGACTTGTTTTTCATGGCTTTCTCGCATTAGTTTCATTTCTCTTCCCAATTTTTCCTCTACTTGTCTTACTTGCTTTTCCAAATCCTTTTTTGAGTTCTTCTATGGCCTGAGACCAATTCATATTTTTCTTGGAAGCTTTTGATGTAGGCTCTTTGACTTTGTTGACTTCTTCCAGCTGTGTGTTTAGGTCTTGTCACCAAAAAAGGAATCTAGAGTTTGAGTTTGAGTCTGAGTCTGAATTTGAGATCATTTTCACTACCTGTTCATGTTCCCGGCCATCTACTTGACCCATGAGCTTTTTGTCAGGATATGACTGCTTGTAGAGTAGAGAGTACTTTGTCCCAAACTTTAGGGTCCAAGCACTGCTGTTTTCAGAGCTGCTTCTACTACACTGTCACCCCAGGCTCTGTCACAGCAGTGCTCCTCCTCCCCCAAGAAATGCCAACCAGGACGGCAATGCAGGTGCAAGCAGAGCACAGCAAGAGAATCTGCCTTTGTGCCCAAGAAGCGCTCCTTGCCCTCCTGCTCTGTTCTGCTGCTAGATTCCTCCCACCATGTGAGCCAGGGACTCGGGAAGCAGCTGACACTGTAGCTCTGGAAGCAGCCTCAGGAGCTTCCTGCTGCTGCCACTGCCACTGCTGCACCAGCTCCGCTGTATCTCCTCTGAGGCTGCACCACCTCCACCACCTCCAGGGCTGGTGGCTGGACCGCTCTGAACTCAATCTCGCAGTTTCTCTCTAACCTGCTCTTTGGCATCTGTGCGTTGAAAAAAAAAACTGCCACAGCTCACTGATTCATGGCCCTAAGGCCTGTCCTGGCTGGCTGACTCCAGGTCTGGTCTGTCCTGACCCGGCCCACGCTAGGCTGTGCTCCACTCCTAGCACTGTGCAATAGACCCTTTCTAATGACCATCCAGGCTCTCCTGGGCTGGAGACCTGTTTCCCTCTGCTGTTTCATGGATTCTGCAGCTCTAGAATTTGTTCAGAGCCATTTTTTTACAGGCTTTTGGAGGGATTTGGGGGAGAGCTTAAGCATGTCCCTGCTTTCCAGTTGCAGTCTTAGCTCCCCCCCCCCGCCCCCAAATCTCTCCATCATTCTCTTAAGTCTAGATAACCAACAAAACAATAAACCAAGCCCTAGTTTGTAGTGCTTGCCAATTTCTAAGGTGTAAATGCTCACACTGAAAATTTAACAATTAGCTGTTGTAAGCCCGTTCAAGCTGGCTCCAGTATACTTTTGGTTCCAGCCAATTTCCCTCACAAATATTCTTTCCAGCTAAGCAGTGCATGCTGTTTATCTTTATGTTCCTTAAGATTAAACTTCCCTGTAAATAGGCATTTCTTAGGCCAACTACAGAATATTGCTTATTGATTGCTTTCTTTGATATATTTCCAATGGAAAAATCCATTTATGCTCAATGGAGCTTGAGGTCCCCTTATTCCCATCACAATAACATTGGTTTTAGGTAATGGGAAAAATTAGGTGCTAGAGGGTAAAGCTAAATTATATTTGTTTTAGGAGGAATATCTTCAGTACATCCTGTCCACCAATGAGTACATGGTGAATTTACAGTAGTTAGAGGGCCAAGCTCAGCTACCTGTGTAACTATGGGTTAGTTACTTCTATAAGACTCAATTTTTTTTCATTTATAAAATAAGAGGGTTGGATTAGATGATGTAAGGTCTGTTCTAGTTCTAAATCTATGATTCCTTTAAAGTCCTATCTCCCAATACCTGTTTCTTATTAGCACTGTCTTCTCAAGGGATTCTCCAGTGCCTCTCACTAGAAAGTCATTAAAAAAATCTGTGGCACAATTTCCAATGGTCCCCAAATACCAGCTAAAAAGTAGGAAGTGGTTCTCAGCATGGCTTTTTAGACTATCTCAAAATCACAATCTTGTGGGCCTAATGATCACTATCACCAAATATAAAAGTATGAACATTCAACAAGCAACACCTCCAAAGCTGAATTTGTTACCTTTCCCCCAAAACTTCCCCTCTTCCTAACTTTTCTTTTACTGCTGAGGGCACCATCATCCTTCCAGTGACTCGAGCTCAAAACTTTGTCATTCTTAATTCTTCACCTTCTCTCACACCACATATCTAATCATATCTAATGGCCAAGTTTTGTCAATTTTATATTAATAATCTATCTTGGATTATGTCTTCATCTCTCTTATGACACTGCTACCATGCTGGTGTAAGCCCTCATCACCTCATGCCTGGATTGTTGCAATAGACTTGTGGTTGGTCACCCTGTTTCTAGTCTTTCTTCACTCCGGTCCACCCTCCACTCAGCTGTCAAACATCTTCCTAAAGCACAAGTCTGATACCAACTCTCTATTCAATCAATTCCAGGGGCTCCCCATTGCCTCCAGGATAAAATTTACATAAGGGATTTCTCACTCTCCTTTATCCCCTCCCCATAAGTCAAATCTTGTCATCTCTATTTTCACAACATTTCTTGCATCTGTCCCCTTCTGGCTGCTCACGTAGCTACCTTCCTGCTTCAGGCCTCCTTTACCAATTTCACTTGGACTACTATAATAACCTAATTAGTTTAGTATTTCAAGTTTCCACAGTGGCTATTCAAAATCTTGTCATCTCTCCTCAAGCCTCCCACCATACTCCCTCTGTTCACCTTCTGAACCAAGGATCTTGCCTCATATTCAACAGAAAATATTGAGACCATTCAAGGAATGTATGTTCTATGTTTTGCCTTTGTAGGTTATATGTATCCACCTGGGTCTGTCTAGGTGTGGTTGTAAGGGAGGCATGAATAGATGTTTCTAGAGTCCCTTCCCCTCACCCTTCTTCAAGGGAGACTTTGATTCACACCAGGAGAGGAGCAAGAAGTTGCGGTGGCCACTCTGCTCTCCTAAGAGAGAGGGGGTACTGGGCTAAAATCATATCTACCCCCAAAATTCACTTCTTTTAAGATGGGCATTACCTCACTCAAAATGAGAACCTGAAAAGGCCTTAGCTTGAAAAGGGCCAGGGTCTCCTAATGCAGCCTGGGCCATCTCCAGTCATCCTGGTGAATAGCAGGCCACTGGACCCAGATGGCTCTGGAGGACAAAGTGAGGCTGGTGACCTTGCACCGCCCTCCCTCACTCAAATCAAAGTCAACTGCAAGTCATGTCATCATTTCTTTTTTTTTCATGTCATCATTTCTCTGATGTCATGGTCCTCTTCTAAAATGAAGGACAAACACACAGACACAGACACACATCTGTCCACCTTCCTGAATATCATTAGTTTGGGAGAAATACTTTTTATGTTCAAGCTGAGCTCTTCATTGCTATCCTTTAATGAGGAAGGCATGCTCCAAGCTAGATATCTCAGCATTTACAGCCCACAGCCCTCAGATCACCTCATGTCTGCAGCAGGCATCCTTTGGAAGAGTCTACCTCATTTGTCACTGAGGTCTCTTCCTCAGGTTAGGGATAGAATTTGAAAGTTGGACGAGACCTCAGTGACAAACGAGTAACAGCTCCACCTCTCCCCCTTTTCATTTTTGGTAAGACATACAAGTCCCGTAGAAAGAGCAGACATGCATGGTTTGGATCACAGGTTTAATTACGCTGTCCTTCTTCTAAACACCCCTTTTCCAAACTTTTCTTTTGTTGTTGAACAAACCACCATCCTTCCAGTCACCCAGGGGTTGCAGCCTTGGCATTGTCTTTGACCCCCCACTCTTCTTCACCCCACAGATACAATCAGTTGTTAAATGGTGTCATTTCTTTTTCCACAACGTCTCCTGTATCTTCTTTTATCTGTTTACACAGTCACTTCCCTACCTCAGGCCTTCTTTACCTCTCACTTGGACTACTGTAATAACCTCTTTGTTGGTTCAGTGGCTCACTCTCCTTAGTGGCTAATCAACACCATGTTATCTCTCCTCAAGCTTCCCACCACACCTTGCCTCTTATTTCACAGAAAAAAAATTGAGACTATTTCCCTTGATCTTCCTCCTTTCCTCATCTCACATCACTCCAACATCTTCCTCTATCTCCTCCCTCACTCTAGGTTCAGAAGAAGGGGTGGCCTTTCACCTTGGCAAGGCAAGGGAAGCCCCTCTAAATGCACACATGATTTCCATATCCCTGGCTTCTCCAGAAGGTTGCCCCCACTCTCTCATTTCCACTTTCTCTCTTCCCTTCAGTCTCTCCCTATCTACTGGCTTCTTTCATTCTGCCTACAAACACATCGGTCCAACCATACCCATTAGCTATTATTTTGTATCTCTCCTCTTTGTGGCTAAACTCCTTGGGAAAGAGACCTACGATCAGAGGCAACTTCTCTTTTCTTTCCTCACAAACTCGATTTCTTCTAACCCCTTTGCACTCATTTCCAATGGCATCATTCAGCTGAAAATGCTCTCTTCAAAGTGACCACTGATCTCTTGATTGCCAAACCAACTGGCCTCTCTCTTGGCCAGAACAGGACACCGTCAGTCACTTTCTCCTTTTGGTTACTGTCTTCTTTCCCAGTTATTGCAACACTTCTATCTATTCAACTGTTCCTTCTCAGTCTCCTTTGCTGGTTCCTCATCTATGTTATATACTCCAACCATAGATATCTCCTTAGGCTCTGTCCTTGGCTTCCTCATCTTCTCATTGTACACTATTTCCCTTGATGATTTCATTAGCTTCCATGGGTTCAATTATCATTTCTATGCCCATTATTCCAGATCTGTAAATCCAGTCATAGTCTCTCTGCTTAGCTACAGTCATGAATCTTTAGCTCCCTCTTAAACAGCTTAAAGTAGATGTACCGTAGGTACCACCAACTAAAGTAGTAAAGCAGCTAGGTGGTGAAGTAGATACAATGCTGGGCTGGAGTCAGAAAATCCTGAGTTAAAATCTGACCTCAGACACTTAGTAGCTGTATGACCCTGGGCAAGTTGCTGAACCCCATTTGCCTCAGTTTCCTCATCTGTAAAATGAGCTGAAGAAAGAAATGGCAACCACGCCAGTATCTTTGCCAAGAAAACCCCAAATGGGGTCATGGAGAATCAGACACAACTAAAAACGACTAAACAACAATATCTCCAATTCAACGTATAACAAAGAACTCACCTTTCTTCACCAAACCTCTCCCTTTCCAGACTTCTCTGACACTATTGAGGACGCCATAATCCTCCTGGTCACCAAGGTCCAGAACCTCGGTATTAGCCTAGACTCTTCATCCTCACTCACCCCACATATCAAAGCCATTGCCAAATCCTCTTGTTTCTACCTTTGTGACATCCTTTCTTCTCTATATATCCCTTTCTCTCATACAGGCGCAATCTTGGTTCAAGCCCTCATTACGTCTCACCTGGACTATCACAATAAATAACCTTCTGCTGTGTCTCCCTGCCTCATCTCTCCTCATGTCAGTCCATTCTCCATTCAGCTGCCAAGATTATTTTCTTAAAGTATAGGTCTGATTGTGTCACCCTGTCAAAACTGACCAAATGACCAAAGAGCCACAGCAGCTCTGTAACTGCTGTTAACTCTAAAAACACAGAAGAGCTCACATAGGTTATCAAAACCACAGTTAACTCTAAAAATAAAACAAAACAAAACCAAAGAGCTAACAATGGTTATAAGCAAAAAGCTTTCTTTATTCCATTGGAGGAGGGAAACTAGACACATATGTGCTGGGGTCCCCTGAGTGGGAGACCTGCTTTAGTGCAGATAAATCTCAATACATATACTAGTGGCTACTCAGTGAGATGTAGCCCTGACAATGAGGGGCAACAGCGACAATAAGACAAGTTTGATTCATAGCAGGACTTCACAACCAGAACAAGAGTACTACAGGTGCTTGTCCCAGTTCAGGGACCACCTGGAGAGGTAAGAAACAGTTCTGGGATTTTACTGTAGCTAAGATCATCCAGAGAGTGAGTGCAAAGGATTGTTGTTATGTCAAGCTCAAGGCACAGTTTGCTTGCTGGGTCTTAGCTCTGGAAAATATGGTAAAAGGAGAGAAGCAAATAGAGACAGGGTGGTCTTGGAATGGGAGTCCTGACATCCCTTCTACCTCCAGAATCAAATAGGAAGTCCTTGGTTTGGCATTTAAAACTCTTCATAAACTAGTCTTCATAACTTTCCAGTCTTCTGACGTTCTATGTTACATCATGCACTCTATAATCCAAGTGTATTGGCCTTCTTATTATTCTTTAAATACAGTAATTTATGTGCCATTTCCATGACTTTGTGATAGTTGTCCCCATGCCTAGGATTCTCTGCCCCTTCATCTCCAACTCTTAGTTTCTCTTGTTTCCTCGGTGACTCAGCTCAGATCTCACCATCTAGGAGGCCTTACTAGTCCCCCTAGCTGCTTATGCTTTTACTTTTCAAATTACTTTTATATTCTCTGTACATATCTTGAATGTACCTAGATATTTACATGTCGTGTCCCTTATTAGAATGTATAATTTTAATTACAGAATGCATGTGTGTGTGTATGTGTGTATGTTACTTTCTCTGTATCTCTAGCATTTAGCACTGTGCTTGGCACATAATACTTAACAAATGCTTGTTGACTAACAGACTAGTTGCCCTCCTCTAAACACAACAGCTTTTTAATGCTGTTGTTGTTCAGTCATTTCAGTCTTGTCTGATTCTTTGTGACCCCATTTGGGGTTTTCTTGGCAAAGTACTTGAGTGGTTTGCCATTTCCTTCTCCTGCACATTTTATAGATGAGGAAACTGAAGCAAAGAGGGTTAAGTGACTGACCTAGGGTCACACAGCTTGTAAGTGTCTAAGGCAAGATTAGAATTTGGGAAAATGAGTCTTCCTTGTTCCAGGCCAGGCACTCTATCCACTGCTTCACCTAGCTGCCCTCCTGCTACTTAGTAAATACATGCAGATTGATTGATTGCCACAACATTGCTTACAAGTTTTGAGCTTCCAGTCCCCTAAAACCTGAAGAACCTAAGTATAGAGTTTAGATTAAGCCTGATGTTCTAGCCTAACGTTTTATATTCAGAATTCTTATCCGTTTTGAGTTTGTCATGGAATGTGGTATGAGGTTGGTCTAAAACTAGAGTTTATTAACCTAGAGTCCATGGGCCCACAGGATAGATTTTAGGAGGTCCATGAGCTTGGATGGGGGGAAATTGCATCTTTATTTTCACTAACCTTTGGTTTTCTTTGTAGTCCTGGATATTCTCTTTCGTGCATTTAAAAACACAGGCTTCACCAGACTGCTAATGGGTCCATGACATAAAAGAGATTAAGATCCCCTGGTTTCAACCTGATTTCTGCCAACCTGCTTTTCAGTTTTCCCAGCAATTTTTATGAAAAAGGAAATTCTTTGCCAAGTAATTTCCGTTCTTGTATTTTTCAACTAATGGGCTACTATTTTTCATTATTTATGTTTCTTGCTTGTCTAATCTTTTTCATTTACTGCTCTTTAACCTGAACAAAATAGTTTCGATGAAATAGGAACAAGACCTGTGATTTCATTGATGAAGAGAACATCTGAATAAAGAAACTCCCTGTACTTCCCCTCTGAACCTTCTCTTCCACTCAGAGAGTTTCCTGAAACTTGCCCGGAGTAACACAGTCAGTATGTATGTGTCAGACAGGATTTGAACCCAAGCCTTTTTGGTTCCAAGGCCATATCTCTACCTCCTATGCCATTCTGTCTTGATGACTACTACTTTATAAAATAATTTGATAACTGGTAGCATTCTGCTCCTTTTGTTCATACTTTTTCTCATTGTTTCCATTGGAATTCTAGCCATTTCTTCCTCTAAATGACTCTTATTACTGTTTTTTCTAGTTCTATAAAGTATCCCTTTGGTATAGTACTAAATCTAGAATTAAATTGAAGTAGTATTATCATTTTCACAATGTTGGCATGGCCCAACCATGAGCAGTTAATATCTCTCCAATTATATGAATCTTTATTTCTGTAAAAAAGTTTTTATAATTGTATTTTTATAAATCTTAATAGGTTGGCTCCTAGATATTTAATACTTTTGTAGTTATTTTGAATGGAATTTCTCTTACTATTGTGTCTTCTTTTTTTGTTGTTAATATTATATAGAAATGCTGGTAATTTTTTGTGAGTTTACTTTGTATTCTGCTACTTTATTGATGTTGGAGAAGGAAATAGCAAACCAGTATCTTTGCCAACAAAACCCCAAACAGGCTTATGAAGAGTCAAATATGACTTAACAACACTTTACTGATGCTATTGTCTTGACTAGTACCTTCTCTGACTCTCTGAGGCTTTCTTCTCTCCTCATTCTTCCTGTTTAGTATCTGGGGATGCCATCAAGAGATGCTACATCTAGAAGCAAGAGAAAGAAGATTCATAGGTGACTTCACCCAAGGGTCTCCAAATTCAGCCCCCTCATTCGGGATACTTAAGGATAATTTGTTATAGGACCACCCAGGTAGATCTCTGGTAAATGGGTCCTAAGACTGTTTCCAGGATTAGGACAGTGTCCACAAAGTGGGCTGGGAAAAGTTTGTAAGGATGGCGGACCAATTTCTACCTGCCACTCTGCATGACAAATATGTCAGGAAGCAGCATGGTATAGTAGACATAGCATCGTGCTTCAAGTTAGAAGAGTAGGGTACAAATCCCAGATCCATCACTTACTAGCTGTGTGAACACCGAGTGTATGTGTGTAGACTGTACCTTGTAACTGGACGTTATTTGCAATATCTGTTATTTTTGATGTAAGTTTACAGATGTTCAAATATACCTCCATCTCATTTGACTTGACTACATCTCCTGTAGTTCTAGGATGTGGCTATATGAATATAGCATAGCGAATGCAGGCTAAGATGCAAATTGTAAAAAAACACTTTCTATGATATTCACTGATTTCTGCCTTTGTTGCCGCTGTGGAAAAAGAGCTGGGGGAGGGAGTTTACAGGGACACAGGTTCCTGGTGTGTTCAGCCTGATGAGTCATTTACCTGAATTGTAGACCAGGGCAGCGATGACAATAAATGTGATTATTCTTCTTCCTCTCTCAAGCCTTCTCTGTGCTTGAGTCTTTTCTGATTCTGCGTCATTTAGATGTCTCGGTTTTATCATTAGAGGGACAAATGTAAAGATGGGCATATGCATAAGATGGGCAATGAAAAGGTGAGAAGCAGAGAACAAAGGGAAGAAATAAGGGCTAATGGAACTCTGGTATCTGCAGCCTCAGGACATCATAGAGATATAGGGAAGCGATGTACATCCCATCTTAAAATGTCACCACCAGGGTGAGACAACCACTACAACATAGGTCGGATCAATCATAGAATATCAGTTTTGGGAAGAACCTCAGAGATCATCTAGTCCAATCTATTCCTGAACAAAAATCTCTCCTACAACATACCTGACAAATTATCATGCAGTCTTTGCTTAAAGATGACAGGCTGTGGTATTCTGGAGCCAGGTCATACAGGCTAATGAGAGTGGATGGCGAAATTTTCAGCTTGACCATTTATCTCTCAGAAATCAACTAATGCTATAGATCAGGAATTGATTTGTTATTGTTTTGTTGTTTTCTAGGCTTAGAAAAGCAATGGAGAAAGTGTTAATAAACAGATTGAACTTAAAAGTATTTCATGAATATACTTTCCCTCCAGAAAGCTGGTTGTTAAACATTTGTCAGGGGCAACTAGGTGATGGGGTAGATGGAGCATCGGTCCTGGAGTCAGGAGGATCTGAGTTCAAATCCGACCTCAGACATTGGCTGTGTGACCCTGGGCAAGTCACTTAAACCCAATTGCCTTAAAAAAACAAAACACAAAAAAATTTGCCGGTGCACCCCCGACTGTGTGTGGGAAACCTACTACTCCTCCATGCAGCTCATTTCACTTTTGAACAGCTCTAATTATTTACAAATTCTTCTTTGTATCAAACTTAAACTTAAGCCTTATCTACCTTAAGGCTCTAATTCTGCCCACATCCCCCCACCCCCCGACCAAGAAGGATAAATATAAACTTTCTTTTATATTTGTTGTTGTTCAGTCATTTTGGTTATGTCCAACTCTCTGTTATCCCATTTGGGGTTTTCTTGGCAAAGTTACTGGAATGTTTGCCATTTCCTTGTCCAGCTCATTTTACAGATGAGGAAACTAAGGCAAGCAGAGGTACATGACTTGCCCAGGGTCACACAGCTAGTAAGTGTCTGAGATCAGATTTGAATTCAGGTCTTCCTGAGGCCCAGGATTCTATCCACTGCACCACATAGCTGGATTAAATAAAATGTTCTCTGTAAAGGGCTTTGCAAATCCTTAAAGTGCTATGTAAGTGCTAGCTATGATTATTGTCCAAATCTTTGGAAAAAAAAATACTGGATAGCACAGGGCAGCCAAGTGGTGCAGGGCATAGAGCACTGAGCCTAGAGCAGGGGTGGGGAACCTCCTAGGTCCTCGGGTTTGGCCTTTCGACTGAGTCCAACTTTTACAGAATGAATCCTTTTATTAAGGGGATTTGTTCTGTGAAGTTTGGATTCAAAGGGCTACACTTGAGAACCAAGAGGGCCTCGAGGGCAGGTTCCCTCACACCTAGCTAGAGTAAGGAAGATCTGAGTTCAAATTTGACCTCACATACTTATTAGTTATGTGACTCTGGGCAAGTCACTTTACCCTGTTTGCCTCAGTTTCCTCATCTGTATAATGAGCTGGAGAACAGAATGGCAAACAACTCCAGTATCTTTGCCAAGAAAACCCCAAATGGGGTCCTGAAGAGTCAGAAATAACTAAATAACAACCGTATAGCACAGAACCAAGGACCGATCCCTAGGGGTACTCCACCAGAGGCCTCCTTCCCAATTGGCATAAACCTTTGAAAGCTCCTTTTGGATCTAATTCCAAATCCACCTAACTGTGCTATCCAGCCCCCCCCCCCCATAATTTTCACAAGAATATCCTGAGAGATGATGTCAAATGTTTTACTAAAACCCAAGTAAACTACATCCATAACATTGTCCTTATCTATCAATCCAGTAATCCTAAGGGGGAAAAAAAGTAAATTAGCCTGGCATGATCTAGTTTTAAATTTAAATTATTTATTTAGTATTTCACTTTTCCCCAATTACATGTAATTATAACTTTTAACACATTTGAAACATTTTGAGTTCCAAATTCTTTCCCTCCCTCCCTATCCCTCTCATTGAGAAGGCAAACAATTTGATACAGGTTGTATGTACATGTGTAGCCATGCAAAAAATATTTACATAGTCATGTTGTGAAAAAAAGCATAGACAAAAAAATCACCAAAAAAAATAGGAAAGTAAAATAGGAAAAAAAGAAGTATGCTTTGATCCATATTCAGACTCCATCAGTTCTTTCTCTGGGAACGTATAGCATTTTTCATCACAAGTCCTTCAGAGTTGTCTTGGATCATTGTATTGCTGAGAATAGCTAAGTCATTCACAGTTAATAGTCTTACACTATTGCTTTTACTGAGTACAATGTTATCCTAGGTCTACTCATTTCACTTTGTATCAGTTCATGTAGGTCTTTCCAGGTTTTCCCAAAGGCATCCCGTTTATCATTCCTTATAGCACAATAGTATTCCATTATAATGATATAGCACAACTTGTTCAGCCATTCCTCAGTTGATGGGCATCCCTTCAATTTCCACATCTTGACATGACCTATTCTTGCTGAAGCCTTATTGGCTCTTTGAAATCATGGCTTCCCTTTTGAGATATATGCTAAATATCCTTTTAATGATTTACAGGGGGACAATGAAACTATTCCACTGGCCAAAAGAAAGCACCAAACCAATTGACTTTGCTGCTAATAGATATGCAAAATAAAGGTAGAAAGGCAGACCAGATGGATAGTGAATGATGACTTTGCCTCCTTATATTATCTTTTATTCTTGTTCAAATTAACTTGTCTGCTAAGTGGAATGTCCAACCCTAAGTTCATTAGATATCTTAATCAAGGACTTTTTATGCTAGGGATGAACCTTGAAAAGAAAAGATTATCTTATCCTGGAGGTTCTCTGCCTTTTGTTAGCTAGCTCTTCTCTGACAAAAGTTATCAACCTACCTTGGTGAAGGAAAGGTTCTGACCACTCTACACGAGCATAATGGTTTCCAAAGTGGGGTGGGTGCACCCCAGGGAGTGGGCATGAGGGACCAATAGGGTATGGAAAGACAATATTAGAACTTCTATTTTTATTTCGTATAAAATTTACATTAAGATCGTCAAATACATATATATATATATCTACTAACATTTAATGTACATATTGACACTTAATCTGTGTATCAATCACGTCTCATGTCGTTAGTACCAGTTTCACAACTGTTGACAATGGTGCCCTCACTTCTTAGCTCCCCTTCAGAGTATTGTACCTGGTTAAGTGGATTTACAGATTATAGTATCTATATTTAACTAAGCTAACCCTCACAAAACAAACAATTGGGCTAAAAAGACTCAGGAGGTGGGGAAAGCACAGATAAAAGATAATACTAATACTGTGATTACAAGCGAAAAATACTTTTTGGCCATTTTGATGGCTTCTCCATTTCTACCTTCTTCTCACTAGAACTTTAGACCCTACCCCTAGACCAATTACTCTTGGATCTGATAGGTGAACTTCTTGTTTTTTCTCACTCAAATCTGGGATTCCACTCACTTTCCAGCCCCTCCTCTGGACCCCTGCTTCCTTTTTAGTTTCTGTTTATGCTTGTCTTTCTCCCGTTAGATTATAAACCCCTCTAGGGCAGGGTTGTCTTGCTGGTTTCTATTTGCATCCCCAGTGCTTATCATCATGTTTAGAACATAGTAAGCACTTAATAAATGCCCTATCTGTCTGTCTGTCTGTCTGTCTGTCTATCTAAATGGCAGAGCTGCTAGTTCTGCTCCTAGTATGAGTTCTTCATCAACTACATTACAAGGTAAAATCATTGACTATCTAATAAGATCAGATAACAAGTTAGCCCCGCCAAACTTAATATTATCAATAAGTATTTAAAATATGGATTTATATCCATTGTCATTAATGATAAACATTCCTTTAAGTGTGTGTTATGCCTTGAGATAATAATCAATGATGATATGAAGGTAACATTAGCAATCTACCTATCCTGTCGCAATCTCTCTGCTGACCTCCAGTCTCACATTTCCAACTGCCTTTGAGACGTCTCAAAGTGGATGTCCAGTAGACAGCTTAAACACAATAAGTCTCAAACCCAACTCATTTTCTCTCCGCCTAAACCCTCCCCCAATGCCGCCGTACCTCTTCCTATAGAGGGCAACACCATCTTCTCAGTCCCTCAGACTCACAACCTAGGAGTCATCCTGGATTCCTCACTGTCTCTCACCCTCCATATACAAGCTGTTGCCAAGGCCTATCAGTTACAACTCTGTAACATCTCTTGACTACACCTCCTTCTGACACTGCCACCACTCTAGCTCAGGTCCTTAACACCTCATTCCTAGAGTGTTACCGTTGCTGTGGTTGTGGTTCACTCTTGAAGAAGACCAATAACTATTTCAATAGCCTACTAGTGAGTCTGTCTGCCACAAGTCTCTCTCTACTCCATTCCATCCTCCATTCAGCCACCAAAGTTATTTTCCTAACATATAGTTGCAATCATGTCACCCCTTACTCAATAAACTCTAGTGGCTTCCTATCGCACTCATGATCAAATACAAAATTCTCTGTTTTAGCATTCAAAATTCTTTATAACTCGGCCCCCTCCTACCTTTCCTGTCTTACATCTTACTCCCCAACACATACTCTTCAGTCCAGTGGCTCTGGCCTCCTGGCTGTTCCACAAACAAGACACTCCATCTCTTGGATCCAGGCATTTTCTCTGACTGTGCCCCATGCCTGGAATACTCTCCCTTCTCATCTCTGATTATTGACGTCTCTGGCTTCCTTTAAGTCCCAACTAAAATCATATCTTTTACAGGAAACTTTCCATAACTCCTCTGCATTGCAGCGCTTTCTCTCTTTTAATTATTTCCTAATTATCTTGTATATAGCTTGCTCTAAAAATTCTCATGTCTTCACACTGAACGAACTTGGAAACACAATTTTTCTAAACTGTTTTAAAAATCTTCCAAATAAAGAATTTCAACAGGTTTTGAAGGCATTTGTTGAAAATATTAAAATGCAACACCTTCTGATTATTTTGCAAGAACTACTGATTGACCTCAGAGAAAATGGAAATTTGCTAACCAAATTTCAACAGGAATCTTTGCATGATTAGTAAATGGGATTGAAAAAAACGAGTATCATGATTTAGTAAATATAGCCAACAATGAACTACTTGCCATTTGGATCTATGTATGTTTGCCAGGCATCTTTTTCATTTGTGACAGCCATTAAAACCAAATGTTGACATAACTGAACTCAGAACTAGACCTTTGAATCACTGAATCACAAGATATTAAACCAAGATTTTAAAAAATAATGAGCCTTATTCAATCACATTGGTCTTATCATTATCGCTAATAATATTTTAGTGAGAGCGAAAAGATTTTTTGTACAGTTACATCAAAAACAGAATTATTTTTAGAATAATATTTATTTCATCTTTATCACATCTTCTTAAAATTTTTTTTATGTCTATTTCATAATGTACTTAATGTTAGTATAGGGATATGTAATATAATTTATTAATAGAAATACATATACTTGGGGTTCATGTTCACGAATATTTTACCTATAGAGTATGTGATTCTTAAAAAGTTTAGAGACTACTTCCTTAGCTGACCATGTCTAAGATAGAATTCAGGTGGCCTCGAAGAGATGAAGCCTAGAATCTGGTAACAGAAAAACAGCCATCCGAGGCTATGACTGACCCAGAAGCAGCCAGGAGATCATATGAAAACAATGGAGCAACACCCTGTTGAGGCTTTATGCCTGGCAGTAGGCAAAAGACCAGGACCAGTGTGGCAATTCATTCAGTAGAGATGCCAGACCTTCAGAGAGCAAGAATAGACTTTGTAAAGAGGCAAATTTAGGTTCTGTTAGGAAAAAATCCTTGGCAATTAGAGCTATATGAAAGTAGAACAAAAGGTGGTAACTTCCCTCTCCTTGGAGATCTTTGAGCAGAGGATGGATGGCCACTTCTTGAATAAGTTATAGTGGGGGTTCCTGTCTGGTAGAGGTTGAACTAGCTAGCCAGTGAGGTCCCTTCCAACTTTCAGACTCTGTGATTTAGTGACTTAAACTTTGTGAACCTCGGTTTCCTCATCTCTTAAATAGAAGATGATAACATGGCCAACAAAAATTTTGTGACAAAGACATGAGTTCAAGTATCACCTCTTTTAGAAGATGATCTCTATGCTTTAAATTGCCATGGAAATGCGGTCAATTATTAATATTGAGAAGCAGCAAGGTATAGTAGATAAAGACCAAGCACTGGAATCAGGACCACTGGCCTGAGTTCAAATTTCACTTCTGAAACATACTGACAGTTTGATCCTAGACAAGTCAAAAACTCTCAGTGCCCTATGCAACTCTCTGCAACTATAAATTTCAGAATGGTCATAGATCAGACTTCGTAGAGGATGTTTCATCATCAAGAGTTCCCCATGCCAATGAAATTACAGTTTTGGACAAAAGAACTTATTATTAATTTCCTCTTAACAAAATAAAATACTATTCTGTGATATAGCCCCGCACTCCTCCACCCCTACACACAAACACACACACACACACACAGGTCAGCTCATTAGTATGTCAGTCAGCCAATAAACAATCATTAAGCACTTACTATATGCTAGATACTATATGTAGGTGGGAACTGTGCGTTTTCTTCTGTGGAGACAAGTTCCTCAATTTATCCTATCTGTCTGAAGCAATTATTTTGACAAGAGAAACAACTACCCACCAGCTCTTTGGAGTAAGTTGTAAGGATTAGAGCCAATAGACCCAGTAAAGTAAATTAAACTCAGTATTTTAGACAAATGAGAGGCAGCAAGGTAGTGAGTAACCTGGGTTCAATTCTTACGTCTGACACATAATGACTGTGTGACCCAGGACAAAGCACTTAATCTCTCAGAGGCCCAGGATAACTCTGTTTCAAGGTAAGCCTGGGGCATTTTGCTGTTGCATATGCAGAAAGGGTATATGGGGTGTTCAAGGGGGACTAGCACCCCTAGAGTGAGGGCTTGCCGAGCCCTTTTCAGGGCTGCTCATCCACCTTCAGTGTGTATCTGGCACTCAGCTTTCACCTATGGCTCCAAAAAGCTGTAGCATGCACATTGGCTACACCCAGGCAAACCACCTAGGTAGATAAGCTAAACCAGGTTGAGGGTAACTGACAGGCCTCAAAACTGTCAATGAATTAGAAGGGTATCTACCCCAAACACGTGAAGACCACCCTGCAGAATGGGTGGATGAGAACAATTTGTTCCAATGGCCATGATAGCACCTGAAGCAGGTTCTGTGGAGTGCTTAGAGCTTGGTCCCACTGCTTCCTGAGCCAACACCAGTTGTCCTGACTTTTGTCCTGCTGCTGCACTTCAATAGCTCTGGAAGAGAAAGTGAGGCTGACCACTTTGTGCAACTCCACTTCACTTAAACCCAATTCGCCCACCAGTTAAGACATTACCTAAGACATCATTGGTCTTCAAAAACAAAGGACTAACAGCAACCACAACAACTTAAAAGAATGTTTGGCACATAGTATGCCATTAATAAATGTTTATTGGCTGAGTGACAAAGAAAAGTTCACATTGACATGCCCAGAAATGAATATTTCATTCTGCACCTGGAATCCATCACCTCTCCATCAGGAGGAGGGCAGCATGCTTCATCATCTTTGGTTCTCATTGGAAATTATGGTTAGCCATTGCATTTATTAGAGTACTTGAGCTGTGTCTTAAAGGATACATGTGGCAGAGGTAAGGAGCGAGGCATTGCAAGCATGGGGGACGGCCAGTTCAAAGGTCCATGGAGATATAGTGTCCTATGTAAGGAAAAGAAAGGTGGATTCCAGAGTGCAGGAGAGGGAATAATGTCCAGGGAATCTAGAAGGTTAGGTTGAAGCCAGACCATGTAGGGCTTTAAAAGTTAAATATAGGTGTTTGCATTTTATCTGAGAGGTGATAGGAAACCACTAGAATTGGTTGAGTAAGGGAGTCATATAGTCAGCTCCGTCCCTGAGGAAAATTGATTTAGCCTCAGTAGGTAGGATGGACTGGAGTAGGGAAAGTCTTGAGTTAAGGAGACCAATTAGGAAACTGTTGCAATAATCTAGAGAAGAACTGATGAGGGCCTGGACAAAGGTGGTAGCTGTGTGAGTGGAGAAAATGGGTAATATGGGAGGGATGTTTTGAAGGAAGAATCAGAAATAGTTAGCAATTGATTGGACATGACAGCACAGTAACTTGCTCATAATGGATATGGAATTGACTTGAATTGAAAATAGTTCCTGCTATCACAGAGTTTACAATTTGGTAGGTGAATAAAATACAAATCTATATAATGATTTTTCTATTTGTAGATAATTATTAACATTATAGATTTACAGATAATTACTAATTAATAATAAACTAGAGATAATTGTTTTTGTATTTATATGAAAGAGAGATGCAAAACTAAGAGGTGCATGAGTTCAGAATGGGAAATTTGTAAAGAAAGTGGGAAATTGTATGTCAGGGAAGACTTCAAAGAAGAGATGTTAATGGTATTTGGGTTAGACTGTAAAGGATAGGGAGGAATTCAGCAAGTGAAATGGAGAACATTATATTTATAGGGACCAGTCAGGCACAGTACAGAGGGGGAAGAAAGCATGAGGTATGTTTGAGGGACAGAGTATAGGCTAGTTTGGATGGAGTATAATTTGGGAAAGGTAATATGGGAAGGGTGATAATGTGCTGGAGAAAGGTAATATAGGAAGAAAAAATGATAACATGAGACTATAGGTTCGAACAGTTGGAATTCATTTCATTCAACAAGCATCTACGAGAGATAGTGGAGGGTAGTGGATAGGGCACTGGACTTGAAGTCAGGAAGACCTGGGTTCAAATCTCAACCCAGACATTCACTAACTGTGTGAGTGACCCTGAGTAAGTCACTTAATTCCTCTATGCCTCAGTTTCATCTCCTATAAAATGAGGATGTTGGACTCATTGGTCTCTAAGCTCCTTCTTAGTTCTAACATCTGATTTTAAGGACCTAGTATGTGCCAAACACATTTAATTCCCTGGCAGAACTGAAATAATCCAGGTCTCCAGGGTCCTAATCTCACCGTGCTTCCTCTTCTTCTTAAGAAGCCTATTTGCTGAATGGGCATTACCTCATTCAAAGTGAGAACCTGAAAAGGCCTTAGCCTGAAAGGGCCAGGCTCTCCCATTGCATCCTGGGTCATCTCCAGTCATCCTGGTGAGTATCAGGCCACTGGACCCAGATGGCTCTGGAGGACAAAGTGAGGCTGGTGACCTTGCACAGCCCTCCCTCACTCAAATCAAAGTCAACTGCAAGTCATGTCATCATTTCCCTGAGGTCATGGTCCGAATGAAGGACAACCACAACAAGATTTGACTTGAGCTAAAAGTAGTAGAGGAAAAATTATTTCCCTGATGTTGACATAGGCTTATCATAACTCATGTGGCAGTGATTCTGGGGTCCCTCAAGCTATTATGAAATAAAGTGTTCCTTAATCGTAAGAATTCAATAACATTAAATTAGCTCATTAAAATGTCCTGAATTTTTATGGTGTCTTCCTTCCCAAATTGCTTCACAGATATTACCTTGTTTCATCTCTCAGCAGATCTGTGAGGGAAAGAAGGGAAAAGGTAGAACTATCCCTAGGTCCTTATTTAATACAGAAAAAAAAATGGAGCTCTACAAATCCTTTATTAAAGTTTAAAATACCCCCACCCAGATCTCCCTTGCCAGGGATCTTCCCAGGAAAGGAGTATAGTACCATGTGCAGAGAGGACCAAGACCTACCACCCTAGATCTGGAATGTAGAAGTCAAATGAGTTAATTAATTAATTATTCTTTAAAAATTAACATCTTTTCTATCACAGTTATTTCCTGATAAACTCCCCCAAACTCATTGAACATTTCTCCGTAACAAAGAAAAACAGTTGAGCAAAGCCAACCAGTAAAGCAACTGCACTTGACAGTGTATGTAACATTCTATTTTCCCACCTCCCTACTGAAAAGAGGGGTGTGTATTTCTAAACCAAGGTTGGTATCCACATTTAATCTGAGTTGATCAGTAAAGCAGTATTATCCATTGCTTTTTAGTGTTTGTAGGATCATAGATTTATCACTGGAAGGGACCTCAGCAGCCTTCTAGTGCATCTCCTTCATTTTAGAGGCTGGAAACTGAAGTCCAGAGAGATTGTTTTCCTTTACATTCTTGTGGTCATTGCCTATATTGTTGTACTGCTCACTTCACTCTGTACTACTTTATCTAAGTGTTCCCAAGTTTCTCTAAATTCTTTGTATTCATTGTTTCTTTTGACTCAACGGATACAATTCCATTACCTTCATATGCCATAACTGGTTAAAGCATTCCTCAACAAAGGGGAAATACACTTTGTCTCCTGTTTTTTTTATACCATAAAGAATGTTGACATGAATATTCTATTATAAATTGTACCTTTCTTTTTCTCATTGTCCTCTTTGTCCTATATGCCCAGGAGTGGGATTGCTAGATTAATCGTCTAGTGATTTTTCTCACAGAATTAAAAATTGCCTTGGAGAATGGTTGGAAAATCCACGCCAATTAACCAATCGATGATCATTTATTAAGCACTACGTGTTAGGCATGGTTCTAGATTCTAACATCACTCCCATAGTATTCTCAGATAAACGTCTCATAGTTCAAATATATAAAGGACTTTATCAAATCTTTAAGAAAACAAGTGTAATGTTAATGGAATAAGAACATCTTCCCCATCCATTAATAGGCTCATGTGATATATGTGTTCAGTCATGATGTTTTGCTGCTTTAAAACTCCAGCTCACAGCTGATACATCCTGAGTCAGGTGGGGCCCATTGGGGGTGGAACTTGCTTAAAGGGAAAGTTTACTTATGGGGAGGCTTGCTTATGTAAAGGCTTTCTCACCTTTTGGTAATTAGGCACTGAAGCACAAGGCTTGTGGTGCCTTCTGGCTGTACATATATTTTGAGATTAGCATTTTGCTTCAGGGCTCACTCATTGTAAGAATTGTCATGTGATTTGGCCAGACAAGACTCTGGGTGGCCATTAAGGAGTCCTCAGCTTTGAAAATCCAGACGTTGGTGCTTCTCTCTCTGGTAACTATGCATGTATTACTTTGGCCAGACAGTTAGAAGCCCTGTCTGTTGATAAGTGCTATTTTCTCTGCTTGTAATTTCTCTGTTTGCATTTTCTCTATGTTCAGGGTGCTGACCTTGACCCCGAACTAAGTGAATGATATATATGTTTAATTAAAGAAAGATTGTTGACCCCTTTAAAAGCTGTTTTTTCCTTTAAAAGCAGATCAAAGAACCTGTGCTAGCAAGCCATCCTGGGTATGCTAAGATGCTTGCTGTTACAAGTCATTCCCTAATTGATAAATGGCCAAAAGATACAAACAGTTAGTTTTCCAATGAAGAAATCAAAACAATTTATGGTCATATGAAAAAATACTCTAAGTCATTATTGATTATAAAAATGCAAATTAAAACAACCTTGAAATATCATTTTACACCTACCAGATTGGCTAAAACTATTGATGAGGAAAGTGAAAAATGTTGGAGGGTATGTAGAAAAATAAGGATACTAATTCATTGTTGGTGGAATTGTGAACTGATCCAATCATTTGGGATATTATGGACAATCTGGAATTACGCCCAAAGAGTTATTAAATTGCCTATACCCTTTGACCCAGCAATACCCACTAGCAGGTCTATTTCCAAAGATGATTAGAGAAAAAGGGAAAGAACTTTCATGTTCTAATATGTTTATAACATCTCTCTTTGTGGGAGTAAAGAACTGGAAAATGCAGGGTTGCCCACCAATTGGAAAATGGCTGAACAAGTTGTGGTTTATGATTGTAATGGACTATTACTGTGCTATAAAAAATGGTGAGCCAACAGTGTATTAGTGTGCTTCTCTTTCCATAGCTCCTACAATACTGACTGTTTAATTTTTTTTTTTTTATAATCTTTGCCATAGTGAACACTGGAGCTATCAAGTGAGAAATGCCAACTATGCCGAGCCTTTGTCAAGTACGTGGGTTAAGTAGTGTCTCAACAGGGAGTATGGATTTCAGGAAGATAAAAGTGCTTGTCAGACGACTGAATCCAAAGACTCTTAAAGAGTCTTTTAAGATTAAGTGCCTACCATTGGGAATTTGTAAAGAATTATGCAATCATCTCTAGGTCATTCAATGATTTTACTTGGCTTCTTGAGTTCCCTAGCTTCCTTCAAGACTCGGCTCAAGTGCTACTTTTGTTGCGAAAGGCCTTTTTCAGTTTCCCCCCTCTTTGCTTTTCTACCTGCAGTTGCTAACGCCTTTCTCTGTGAGATATATTCCTTCTATTCTATATACACCCAATTATTTACACAAATCCCCATTTAGAATGTAATCTTCTTGAGGGAAAGGATTTTTTTTTTTTGCCTTTTTTTGGATCCCTAGTGCTTAGCACAGTGGCTGGCACAGAGTAAATGCTTAATAAATGGTTGTTGACCGACTAACGTATTTGAGAAAAACCAAGAGGAAAGTGGCAAAAACAAATCACTAGGATGAGGAAGTGAATAAGCTCCCAAGTTCTGGGGCCTCCTTTGGGCACCAGTGTTGACTTATGCAAGTACAAACAAGCTCTTTACACAGCATCCTGACAGCCTAGAAGCTTGATAGTCTACTGTCTTGTACTAAGCCTATTGAATACATCAGTAGAGGTCTTAGTGACAGTGAGATTTGCTGTCCCATCACTCAAATTGGAATTCTTGGCTTTGAAGTGGGTCATCACAGATAGGGCATAGAGCACTAGGCCTGAAGTCAGGAAGACTTATCTTCATGCGTTCAAATTCAGCCTCAGACACTTACTGGCTGTGTGACCTTGGGCAAGTCACTTAGCCCTGTTTGCCTCAGTTCCTCCTCTGTAAAATGAGTTTGAGAAGGAAACAGCAAGCCACTCCAGTATCTTTACCAAGAAAACACCCAAAATGGGGTCATGAAGAGTCAGGCACGATTAAAATGATCAAACAACAAAAACTACAGATAAGCTCTGCATATGGAGCTCAATTTCGAGTGTAGACTGACAACAATCCAGTGGATTATATTTTGCCAAATAAGTCCTAAGTTGGATTCTGCCTGACAAGATAACAAGTAGCAGCATTAACTGCCAATGAAGTCAGAATTCACTGTGGGACAGGGAAGACCAGCGTTAATGTTGGATGGCCCTATTTCATAGGCTCACATTACTTTGAACCTACAATGATGCCCATAGGAATAAAATTGATCTGTGATGTCCAAGGAGCTAAGCCTCCATCATATAAAAATGCAGGAAGTGTGGGTGTAGAATACTGCATATGCTATTAGACTCCATCAATTTGTTGTTTGGTCTTGCTGAATTACTTCCACCCTTAAAAAAAATAACAGCTCTTTGTTACAAGGAATGGTTTGCTAGATAGGGCAGTGGAAAGAATGTTTTCAGAAACAAAAGTGATGCTATATAACCTACATGAAATTATTTACTGTTTTAGGGAGGGGGAAGGAGAGGAAGGGAGGAAGAAAAATTTGGAACTCAAAATTTTAAAAAAATGAATGTCAAAAATTTCTTTACATGGGGGCAGAGCCAAGATGGCCGCATGAAAACAGCGTCTTACTGGAGCTCTCTCACAAGTTCTGTCAGATTCCTATAAAAAAGTGAATTTGAGCAGATTTGAGAGAGTTAGAAACTGTGAGAAGTCTGAGTGGGGCAAATTTCCCAGCCAGGAGAGTCTGAAAGGCTGAAGGAACGAATCTGTAGGCTAGGAGAGCACTCGGCTTGCAGAGCTGCTCCAGACGGGACCAAAGTGGAAGCGGCTGGCTGGGAAACCCGCGTGGGAGACAGGCTGGGAGAAAGCCGGGCACTCTAAACTAGCGGAGATCCCCAGGCCTCCCAACACAGGACGGCACTCTGTGGAAGCGACAAGAGGCAGTGCAATGCCACAGACCATGAGATACCAACTCCTGAGGCTTGCAGCCCAAAGGACACTTCTTGAACTTCCGGGAGACATAATGGCCAGGTAAACGGCTCTAATCCCTCCCCTCCCCAGCCAGAGAATTCCTCAGGGGGGAAAAAAAAGAATGCTAGAACTGAGGAGATAGAAGTGGGGCTTCAGTGGCCAAGTAGTAGGAGTACCTGAGTCCCAGAGGGGCAGAGCCAGCAGGGGTCAACACCAGG
>CM053624.1:212163171-212204123 GCA_028646595.1 Phalanger gymnotis
GAAAAGGACCCGTATGTACAAAAATATTTATAGCGGCTCTTTTTGTTGTAGCTAAGAATTGGAAATCAAAGGGATGCCCATCAATTGGGGAATGGCCGAACAAGCTGTGATATATGAAGGTAATGGAATACTATTGTGCTATAAGAAATGGGGATGATACGGACTTCATAACAACCTGGAAGAACTTACACGACATAATGGTGAGTGAGCAGAGCAGAGCCAGGAGAACATTATACATAACCATAGATATATGGATTCTGTGATGACTAACCCTGACAGACTTTGCTCTTCTCAGCAACATAATATGCAGACACAGCTCCATGGAACTCATGATGGACAATGCTATCTACATCCAGAGAAGGAACTATGAAGTATGAATGCAGATTGAGGCACACTTCATGCTAGCCTTTTTCTCCCCCCTGCCTTTTTTTTTCTCTCTCTCTTTTGTATTTGTTGTTGGGTTGTGTTTTTGGTTTTATTTTTGGTTCTGTTTCTTCTTTCTCATGATTCATTCCATTGGTCATAGTTCTCCTCCACAACTTGACTAGTGTGTAAATTAATTCAATGCCAAGTTATACATGGAAGTTATGTGGGATTCCATGCCATCTTGGGGAGGGAGGGAAGAAAATCTGGAACTCAAAATCATGTAGAATCGTGTGTTGCAAACTAAAAATAAAAATTTAAAAAAATTTCTTTACATGTAATTGAAAAGATAAAATACTATTAAAAAATAAAGAGAACTCACAACTCAATTAAAAAAAAAGAAACAAAGGTGATAGACCAAAGATATACTCAACAAAAGATATCAATTAATTTTTTTTCTTTCTTTTTAAAAAGTTTTTTTTTTTTTTAGTTTACAACACCCGGCTCTACATAATCTCGGGTTTCAGATTCTCTTCCCCCGCTCCCCCCCCCAACCTCCTCAAGATGGCATGGAATCCGATACATCCTCCACGTACAACCTCGAATCAAACCCATCCACACACTAGTCAAATTGCAAAGAAGAATTTAATTTTTTTTTTCTCAAGAGCTACTGAGAGCCTAGGAGTTCCCCTGGGGAAAGTATCAACAGTGGATGTAAGCTTTGTTGCCCCACCAGCAGTGGGGAACCTGTGGCTTCGAGGCTGCATGTGGCCTTCTAGGTCCTCAAATACAGCCCTTTCCCAGTTTGTGGGTGAATTCATATAGCTTGAACTCTATCCCCTCCGCACACTAATTATTATTACTGTTATCCAGATAATACTCATCACAGATGCAGGTAGGTGGTGCCATCGATAGGTTGCTGGGTTTAGAGCCAGGAAGGCACAAGTTTTAATTTAGCCCCAGATAACCACTAGATGTAGAACCATGGGAAGTCATTTAACCTCTCCCAGACTGAGTTTCTTCATCTGTAAAATAGAGAGAGTTGGACTTGATTGCCTATAAACTCTCAATCTCTGATCCAGGGCCACAGTATATATACATCTCTGATACAGCCTTGGATCAATTCAGGAAGATCGATACACTTACCCACTGGCTACATCCCATTTCACACATCTTTCCTTAAGTACCCTTTCCTTCTCCTTCCATATACCCTTTCCTTTCTCTCCCAGCTCTCCTAGTTTCACTTTGGAGGTCTTTTTCCTGGTCTCTTCTCCCTCTACAGATTCTTCCTTGATGATCTCATCAGTTTCCATGATTCATTTATCACAAATGACTCCCACATTTACACATCTAACTCTCTGTTGACATGATCCTTGGGGGTTGGGAAGCTTGACCTCTTTGGGATAGAGAATTCTATAAAGACCTTGAATCTCCAATCCCAGCAGAGAAAGGACTCAGTAAAGGAAAAAGGATTTTCAATAACAAGGAGGTAAGAGTTACCCTTTTTCCATATGTGATGTCTAAGTATGAACTCACTTTCCCTAGGAACTTTATGTTTGAAAGTGGCAAGTGTGTCAGGTTTTTAGAAGATATTTCTTGTATAGACTGCTTTAAGCATAGTAAATTTTACCATAGTAAATTCCCATTTTAAAAAACTAATTAACATTGTCTAGCCCAGGGGTGGGCAACCTGCAGCCTTGAGGCCGTATTTGGCCTTCTAGGTCCTTGGGTGTGGCCTTTTGATTGAGTCCAATTTTTACAGAACACATCCTTTTATTGAGGGGATTTGTTCTGTGAAGCCTGGATTCAGTCTAAAGGACTTGAGGACTTATGGAGGAGGCAGGTTTTCCACCCCTGGGCTAGCCAATTGTTAACCAATAGATAACACACTGGTGGGGGCTCATGACCAATAGAAAACCACCTCCAACCCCTCATGATTATCTCTGGGATCATGAAAGAAATAGTTACCTTCTGGGTATCTAACCAGCCAATGACTGTGAGAATTAGGAGAGTGAGACCACTAGGGGTGTTATATCAGAGTCAAAGATTTAGAGACGAAAAAGACCTTCAGAGAACATCTAGTCTAACCTCCTCATTTTAAAGATGATGAAACTGAAGCCCAGAAAGGTTAAATAGACACAAGCCCAAGGTCCCCTACATAGTCAGTAGCAACAGTCATTCAAACCTATGACTTCTGACTACAAAATCTTGTGATCTTTCCCCCTGCATGGCTTCTCTACCTCCTTGTGACTTCTAATCCACAGCCTTTTCCAATGTATTGTGCTTGCTCAGCTACTGAGGCATTGTTTCCTGTAAAATAAGGATAATATTTTCACTTTTTAAAGCCTCTTTTATGTTTTGTTTGTTGCTACTCAGTTGTTTTTCAGTCACATCCAACTCTTTGTGACCCCATTTGGGGTTTTCTTGGCAAAGCCATTGATTGCAGTAGTGTGTCATTTCCTTCTCCAGATCATTTTACAGATGAAAAACTGAGACAAACTGGGTTAAGTGACTTGCCCAAGGTCACACATCTAGTAAGTGTCTGAGGCTGGATTTGAACTCAGGAAGACGAATATTCCTGACTCCAAGCCCAACACTATCCACTGCACCACCCAGCTGACCTTTTGAGAGTATCGTGATATGAAAATCTTAGATATTATTATTATCATTATTACTATTATGTGACCTACCGAAGGTCACACTGCTAGATTAGTGTCAGAACCATTATCCAAACCTGCATCTGGCACAGTGAACACAGGCTAAGGTTCAACAAGGCTTCCTGGTCACTAAGAGTACAAAAAAAGCCTAAGTGGAGTCAGCGTCTGTTTCCACAATCCGGCTAGCAGCTGTTGTGGGGGTGAGAAACCAACACAAACCCAACAACAAGCACACTACCAAAGCTCGAGTTCTTTTGATCTGCTTTAGTACTTCTTAGCTACAGCTGTCCAGAGTCTCCACTGCCACCAAGAGGGAGAGCCCTGAGCAAATGGCTCTGTCCTCTCTTCTTAAAGCATTTCAGACCTCATCAAATGTCATCTGAATGACAAGAACTTAGGCTCCTATGATTGGCTCTGGAGTTAGCACCTCCCCTTAGTTACCAATCCACACCCACATAGGTTTTACACCTAATCCGGGTTTGGGCCTGAGGCTTAGCACCTAGTAAGACTCAATGAAATACACTGAATTAACAAAAGCCAAACTCTTCAAGGGCACTTGGTGCTAAGAGCCCATTTTGCTTACCAACACAGTGTCCTTCGGACTTGTTTTTTAAATGAAATTAATTTTTTTTTCAGTTAAAAATGTGCTCTCTCTCTCATCTCCCTCCATCCCACACCATTGAAAAACAGAAAAAACAAAGCCCTTGCAACAAATACATAGAGTTAAATAATGCCAATCCTGCATAGGCCATATTCAAAAATGTATGTCTTGTTCTTCATCATAAGTTTATCAGATCTTTGTCAGGAGGTGGGAACATGCTTCATTTTAAGTCCTTTAGAATGGTTGGTCATTGTCGTGGATCAGAATTCTTAAGTCTTTCAAAGTTGTTTGTCTTTTCCATGTCACTGAGTATTCTCTATGTACTATGGCTATGTCTATCTCCTTTGATTAACTGCTAAATAAATGTTCCACAAGTGTCTCATTTTATTCCGGTCCGGAACCTGAATTACCAGACTAACCTGTACCCTACTCCTCCTCATTCCTCTTGACTTCTTGGCACTACTGGACACTGTTGATTATATTCTCCTCCAGGACATAAATTTGGCCTCAGACACTTGTGAGCTATGTAACCCTGGACTGGTCACTTAACCTTTGTTTGCCTCAGCTTTCTCAGCTGTAAAATGGGGATAATAACAGCACCCAAAGTCATTGTGATAATATAATGAGATATTTGTAAAGTGCTTAGCCCAGTGCCTGGCATATAGTAGATGCTGTTTAAATATTGATTTCCTTCCTTCTTCCCTCCCTCCCTCTTTCCTTTATTTTCTTCCTTCTCTCCTCTCTTCCTCTTTCTCTGCTTTTTTATGACCCTGATCTCTTTTGATTCTTCTCCTACCTGTCTGATTACCCCACTTAGTCTCTTTTACTGAATCATCATCATCCATACCACAGCCCTTACCTGTGCATATACCCCCAGGACTCTGCTTTTTATTTTGTCTTTATCCTCTCTCATCAGATCCCATGGATAACTATTTTTTCCACTTAATAGTATTTTATTTTTTCCAATTATATGTAAAGATAGTTTTCGACATTTACTTTTATAAGATTTTAATTTCCAAATTTTTTTCTCCCTTACAACCTCTCCCCATTCCCCAAGACAGCAAGCAATCTGATATAGGTTATACATGTACAATCATATTAAACATATTTCCACATTCGTCATGCTGTGAATCAGAACAAAAGGGGAAAACCACAAGAAGGAAAAAAACAACAAAAAGAGAAAATATATGGTTCGCGCTGCATTCAGACTCCACAGTTCTTTCTCCGGCTGTGGATAGCATCATGAGCCTTTTGGAGTTGTCTTAAATCCTTGTATTGCTGAGATGAGCTAAGTCTGTCAAAATTGGTCATTGTACAATGTTGCTGCTACTAAGTACAACGTTTTCCTGTTTCTCTTTACCTCCGTCATCCTATGGATATTTATTTTATTTTATTTTATTTTTGGAGGTGGGGAGGCAGGGCAATTGGGGTTAAGTAACTTGCCTAAGGTCCCACACCTACTGTGTCAAATGTCTGAGGCTGGATTCAAACCCAAGTCCTCCTGATTCTAGGGCCAGTGCTCTACTCACTGTGCCATCTAGCTGCCCCTAATTATTTTATTTTTGAAAATAGTCTATCAATCAGCAAGCCTTTATTGAATACCTACTCTATTCTAGCCACTGAGGATATAAAGACAAACAAGTCTCTGCCCTCAGAGAGCTGACATCCATAGATTAAATAATCATCTCTATGCAGGTGATAGATCTACATATACAGCCCAGGTCTCTCCTGAGCCACAGTCCTACGTCATCAACTGCCTATCGGACAGTTCGAACTAGATGTTGTACAGGCTTCCTAAATTCAATACATCTAAAACATAAGTGAAAAAGAACTCATTATTTTTCCTACCAAACTCACTCATTTCCCAAACATCCATATTTCTGTCAAGGGCACCACCATTTTGCAGCTACCCAAATTTTACAGCCTGTGTCATTCCCCATTCTCGCTCTACCCCACATAGGCAAAGAGTTGCCAAGCCTTGGCAATTCTGGCTCCACAACATCTCTCTCACCCTTGTCTCCCTTTGCATAGCCACCACCTCATCACCTCTCATCTACATTATTGCAGTAGCCTCTTAATTGGTCTCCCTGCTTCAAGCCTCTCCCTTTTTCAATCCAACCTCCATCCTGCCTCCAAAGTGCTTTCTTAAGACGAAGGTCTGACTGTGTAATTCCCTTACTCAATAAGTGATTCCCAATTACTTCTAGTATTAAATACAAGTACATTTAAAGACCTTCATAACCTGGCCCCAACCAGCCTTTCCAGCCCTCTCATCACTCCTGTTCACGAGCTCTATGATCCAGGAAGACTGGCCTTCTTACCTCACACAAGACAATCCAGCTTCCATCTCCATGTCTTTCCACTGGTTGCCCCATCTGGTCCTGAAATGCAGTTCCTCCTTACCTCATTTCTTAGAATCTCTAATTTCCTTTGAAGTTTGGTTCGAGCACCATCTTCTACAGTCTTTCATGATCTCTGTCTCTCCCAAAGCTACTTATGTCTTTCCTCTGTATACTTTTTTGAAGTTAAGTTTTTATTAATAGATTTTACTTTTTATATCACCAAAATTTTCCCCAGTATTCCTCCCTCTTCTGTTCCCAGAAAGCCATTCCATATAAAAAACATATTTTTAAGACACAAAAAAGGAAGAAGAAAAAAAAAAACCCAGCATAATCAATCAATACATTGGAAAAGTCTGAAAATACGTGCAATGTATGATACTTCTCAACAAAGAGTGATTATACCAAAGACCACCACAAATAGCAAATAATGAGTAAATCTACTTATCTAAGCAAATAGCAAACAAAAATAGGAGAAATCCTACATATTAGGATATATCAGAAAACATACAAATAGAAAAACTCTTTAGGTGGGAGTGAGATGAAATCTGGCTCAACCAAAAGAGAGGTCCTGCTCTCACTCAAAAGGAAAATCCCTGAAGTTTCTAGGAAGGCAAGTTAGAAATTAAGGACATGTTGAGGACCTACCTTCTTTTATGCATCTGTAAGAGTTTTTCTCATTCTCCTTCCTGGAGTGGCTTCCAAGAAGAATCTCTGAAACTCTAGTACTAGCTTTGCCCCTAGACAGGAGCAGCATGGTAGCATTCTTTCTACCAATAAGGTAAGTTGCATAGTAAATGCTCCAACAGCTTTGAGGAAAATGAGGAATGTTGTAGAGACTATGTATGCTAGCTCACTGTTGATGAATCTGAAAATTGGTCCAGCCAATCTCAAAAGCAATTTGGAACCATGTCCAGAAAAGCATCAAACTATGTATGCCCTTTGACCCCAAAATACCATTACTTGGCTTATACTCCTAAAGAAATCAATGAAAGAGAAAAAGAATCCATACGCACAAAAATATTTATAGTAGCTCTTTTTATAGTAGCTCCAAAAATGGAAAATACTACTGTTGAGGAATGAATAAACAGATTGTGGTATAGGAATATAATGGAATACTAATATGCCATAAGAAATGATATAATGGAAAATTTCAGAGAATACTAGGAAGACTTTTATGAACTGGTGCAGAGTGAAGTAAGAACCAGGAGAACAATTTAATAACATTGCATAGAAAAGTAACTGAAAGCATTTAGAACTCTAATCAACACAGTCATAAACCATGAGTACCAGAGAATGAAGTTGAAGGTTCTCCTGACAGAGAAATGAAGAACTTAAAATTCAGAGAGAGATATAAGTTTTTAGTTAGTGTGGGAAATTGTTTGGCTGCAGTATGCAGCTATATAAGTGTTCTACTTACTTATTTTTATTTGCTCAATGGGGGTGGGAATAGTAGAGGAGACATTTAAAATTTTTAAATGTGTTAATTGAAAAATAAAAATGATGAACTATTTTTAAAAAATGCTCCAGACTTGGCTGGAAACCAGGATTATATTAATAAAGTGATCTTAGTTATATTTTAAGATCCATAGTGCCTAGCTGTGTTTTAAACTGCAAACCTGAAACGGACTGGCCTAAATTAAGCCTAGCCTACAATAATTCATTTTCTTGAGAAGTGGGGAGTGGGGGTGGAAAGGGGAAGGGAAAAAGCATTTATATAGATCCTACTATGTGCCAGGCACTGTACTAAGTACTTTTTTTCTTTACAAATATTCTCTTATTTGATATCAAAAGAAACCTGGAGAAGTAGGTGCTCTTATTACTCCCATTTTTTTTGGAGGGGGGAAGGCAGGGCAATTGGGGTTAAGTGATTTGCCCAAGGTCACACAGCTAGTTAAATGTGTCTGAAGCCAAATTTGAACTCAGGTCCTCTGCTGACTCCAGGGCCAATGCTCTTCTCAATGCACCAGCTAGCTGCCTCCATTACTCCCATTTTATAGTTATGGAAACTGGGGCAAACAGAGGTTAAATGACTAATCCAGGATCACACATCTGTAAGTATCTGAGGCTAGGTTTAAACTCAGGTTTTCCTCACTCCAGGTCCAGTGTTCCGATCCCTACACCACCAGTGGCCTCTTATTTGTTGACTAGAATAGGGAAGGAGGAGAGAAAACAGATGGTGATACTGAGACATGTAAAGAAATGAAGAAGGAGAAATGAGACGGCTCATGATGGATGGCTTCTAAGGTCCGTTCCAACTCTAAATCTATGAGTCTATAATATTTGTTAGGCAATGTCCTATTACCTCATATATTATTAATGTATCTCAGTACCATTATTATTATCTAATGTATTATTACCTGCATGCAGATGACTCCCAAATCTATTTCTGTGAGCCATGACCTTTTTCCTGTGTTCCAGACTCACATCTCAATCTGCCTGTAGGGTATTTCCTACTGAATGTTCCACCAGCACCACAAATTTAACAAATGAAAAGAAAAACAGCTCATCTTTTTTCCTAAATCTATTTCTCCTTCTAATTTCTATAGTGTAGAATTTCTATAAATAGCATTCACCCCATCTGCCCATGTCTCCAACCTTGGGGACTACCTTTGACCCTTCTTTCTTTCTCATCTCATATCCTGCCATGGTCCATTCTAGTTGTGAAATATTTCACATAAGTCCCTTCTACTTTGAACTACTCTAGATCCACACGAGTCTTTATGTCAGCATCTTCCTAATAGTTCTTGCCTCTGTTCTCTTGCCCCTCCAATCAACCTTTTATATTTCTGCCATAATAATCTTCCTTATATATGGATATGGCTGTTTTACCCCTCGGCTCAAAAATTTTCAGTGGCTCTCTACTGGCTTTGGAGTACAGTTCAACTCCTTTGCTAGTACTCTAAGCCTGTTCTAAGCTCGGGCATCACCCTACCATTCTAGAAATATTTTATATTATTTCCATCTATGTATTATATAATAGTATTATATACTATTCATAGTATATAATAAGTTCTAGGCCTTATTCTCCCAACCCCAACTCACACTGGAGGTCAGGTCCCCAGAGCACAGCTACTGCCCTGAGAGTTTTAGGAGTAACCTTGAGGAGCTTGGAGGGTTTTCTTTCTACTGCTATAGATACACAGGGCATTTATTACATACTTACTGTATGCCAGGCACTGTGCCAAGTATTGGGGATATGAACATAAGCAAACAAGATAGTCTCTACCTTCAATGAGTTTACATTATAATGGGAGAAGACAATATATATAAAGGAATTGGAAAGCAAGAGAGGGGAAGGACAAAAATGATGCCCATAAGGGAGCAAACTGATAGTGGAGGAGAAATCTGGAGAGTGAGTTCAGATGCAAGTGAGGTGAAGCATTGCTGGGGTCTTTTCTAAAGTGGTTGGTCCTGAGTACAGAGTCACTAATCAAGAAGACGGGCCTCATAACGGAGATTTGCATTATATCTCATGAACCCCATCCCACCCTAATGTTTTTGTCCCAGTATCAATTGCCAATAATATTCCCCTAATATCATCTCAACAGTACCCCAATATTAATTTGACCAGTTGTTATTTCTTGCTTTACTGAGAAGTTATAAAAAGTACTGATATACAAAATCTTCCAAAACCAGGAACACCCCCTCCTCTACCACCTTCATATAATGAGGAAAGTGAGCTCAAATTTAGAGTGTTTGCTATTAAATGTTCCTGTCACCAAGTTCATTTTTAGGTGTGGCATAGCTGGTGGATGAACTGGGTTGCTCCCTTGAGTGCAGGATTCAGTATCTCAAATGCCAAGATGATTCACTGCTTGGCTTGTCACGAAGGTAGCCCTTCAGTACCATGCTGGCTCAGTGGACTTGGTTGCTATGGCAATGGTAGACTCTGCCATGGATTTCTGTTTTGGGATCTCTGGTTGCTCTTCCAACTTTTTGAAGCTCCAAAGGTCACAGCCTAGACCACTGGTGTCAAATTAAAATAGAAATAGATCCTTACAAGTTACATATTTATACAGAAAGCCAAAAATTAACATTATCTATGTCATATTGTATATCTATTTATTTTTGTTAAGCATAGTCCACCAATCCCATTTTAATATGATTCTGACACACTCAAAAATTGTGGGGAACACTTTGGCCTACAGGTTGGGCTTTGATACTTCTGGGTTAGATGGCTCCATAATGACCAAGTGAGAGAGAAGGCCATGAGGACCTTTCCCAACCCAGAGACCCAAAACACTTCATCTTTTTCACTCAAAAGCCACCAGGGAAAGAGAACAGTTGACTTTATCTCCTGAAGTCTTTTGTATGCACTCTCAGTTCCAACTCAGCAGCCAATCAAAAGGCCTTTTGTCACCATACAGTAAGCAGATAGATAATTATCAAAGAATACTTGCATATGCTCTGGAGTTCATTAAGCCTCCACTCAGATTGTCAGCTCATAGTGTACATCATGCATGTTCCAAGGCCAGTTCCCATAGGTAATGACCTATCTGCTAGAAAATTGGATTCTGCATTGCCCAGTTAAAATGAGATAATATTTTAAAAGTCCTTTGCAAACTTTAAAACACTATATAAATGCTAGCTATCATCACTGTCCCCTGAACACATCCTACAACCTCCCACCCCATTGCCTTTGCTCATATTTTCTATGCTTGGTATGCCCATCTCCCTTTTATCCTGTAGAATTCTTACCCACTTTAAAAATTTCAACTCACATGCCACCTCCTCCATGAAGTTTTCCCTGATTGAGTGGGTCAATGATGATTTCTCATAGATCTCATCCAACAGCACTTGTCTTTGTACTTCTCTAATGCATTAAAAAAAATTTTTTTGCTACATTTGAGTTCCAAGTTGTTTTCCTTCTTTCCTCCCAACCTCACACTAGAGAAAGTCGACATAACTGTACAATACATAGTTTCCTGTATCAGTTATTTCTCTGGGGGTAGATAACATCTTCCTTCCTAGGTCCTTTGTAGTTGATTTAAATATTCATATAACTCAAAATAGCTTAGTCATTCATATTTACTCGCAGAACAAAATTGCTATTATTATATACATTGTCTTGGTTTTGCTAATTCCACTCTGCGTTATTTCAAGTAAGTCTTTCCATGTTTTCCTAAAATCATCCTGCTCACCGTTTCTTAAAGCACAATAATATACCATCACAATCAAATACCACAATTTATTCAGCCTTTCCACAGTCGATGGGCATCCCCTCAATTTCCAGTCCCTTGCCACCACAAAAAGAGTTTCTATAAATATTTCAGAACAGATAGGTTCTTTTTCTTTTTCCCTGATCACTTTGGGAAATAGACCTAATAGTGGTGTTGCTGAGTCAAAGGGTATACACAATTTTATATCTTTTGGGACATAATTCCAGACTGCTCTCCAAAATGGTTGGATCAGTTCACAGTTCCACCAATAGTGTATTAGTGTCCCAATTTTTCCACATTCCCTCTAAACATTTGTTTTTTTCCCCTCTGAGTATCTGTATCTGAAAGTTGTTTTAATTTGCATTTATTTAATCAATAATGATTCAGAGAATTTTTTTAAATGACACTATATAGCTTTAATTTCTTCCTCCAAAAATGGCCTGTTCATATTCTTTGACTATTTATCAATTGGGGAATGACTTAAATGTGTATAAATTTGACAAAGTTCTCTATATATTTGAGATATGAGATCTTTAACCAAGAAACTGTCTATAAAATTTTTGTTTCTCCAATTTTCTGCTTTTCTTCTAATCTTGGCTATATTGGTTTTATTTGTACAAAACCTTTTTAATGTAATCGAATATTATATCTCACAATGTTTTCTATCTCGTTTACAAATTCTTCACTCATCCATAAATCTGATAGGTAATATGTTCCACGTTTTTCTAATTTACTTGTGATATCTCCCTTTACGTCTAGATTGTGTATCCATTTTGACCTTATCTTGGTAAATGGTGTAAGATATTGGTCTATACCTAGTTTCTGCCACACTAGTTTCCAGTTTTCCCAACAATTATTACCGAATAATGAGTTCTTGTCCTCAAAGCTTAAATCTTTACCAAACACAAAGTTACTATAATCATTTACTGCTATGTATTGTATATCCTTTCCCACTGATCCATCATTCTGTTCCTTAGCCAGTACCAAATAGTTTTGATAATTACTGCCTTATGCAGTTTAAAATCTGTCACTGCTAGATCTCTTTCCTTTACATTTTTTCATTAATTCCTTTGATATTCTTGACTGTTTGTTCTTCCAAATGAATTTTATTATTATTTTTAGTTCAAAATAATTTTTTTTTGTAACTTAATTGGGATGGCACTGAATAAATAGATCAGTTAAGGTAGAATTGGCATGTTTTAAATATTGACTTAGCCCACCCAGGAACAATTACTATTTCTCCAATTATTTGAATCTGACTTTATTTGGATAAAAAAGGTTTTATAATTATGTTCATGTAATTCCTGGGTTTGTCTTGGCAGGTATACTCACAGGGATTTCATATTATCTATGATTATTTTAAATGAAATATCTCTCACTATCTCTTTTTGCAGAGTTTTGCAGGGCTGGTGACATATAGAAATACCGATGATTCATGTGGGTTTATTTTATATTCTGCTACTTTGCTAAAATTATTGTTTCAACTAGTTTTTTAGTTAAAGTTCTAGGATTTTCCAAGTATACTATCAGATTGTCTGCAAAAAGAAATAGTTTTATTACCACATTGCCCATTCGGATTAATTTCTTTTTTTCCTCTTATTGCTATTATTTCTAATACAATATTGAATAATATTCATGATAATGGGTATCCTTGTTTGATTCCTGATCTTATTGGGCAAGCTTCTAGCTTACTCCCTTTACAAACAATGTTTGCCAATGGTTTTAGGTAGATGTGTCTTATCATTCTAAGGAAAAGTTCTTTTATACCTATGCTTTAAAGTGTTTTTAATAGGAATGAATGTTGTATTTTGTCAAAAAAATTTCTGCATCTGTTGATATGATCATGTGATTTTTGTTGCCTTTGTTATATAACCAATTATGTTAATAGTTTCCCTTATATTGAACCAAACCTGCATTCCTGGTATAAAACCCACTTGGTCACAACGTATAATTTTTGTGATATATTGTTGTAGTCTCCCAGCTGGTATTTTACTTAGGATTTTTGCATCAATATTCATTAGTGAAATTGTTCTATAATTTTCTGTTTTTGCTCTTTCTGGTTTAGGTATCAGTAACATATTTGTTTCATAAAAGGAATTTGGTAGGACTCCTTCTTTGCAAATTATTTCAAATAATTTAATGTTGAAATTAGTTGCTCTTTAAATGTTTGTAGAATTCACTTGAAAATCCATCTGGTCCTGATGCTTTTTTCCTAGGAGATCATTTATGACTCGTTCAATTTCTTTTTCCAAAATAGGTTTCTTTAGATGTTGTATTTTGTCTTCTGTTAATCTGGGCAGTTTATACGAAATATGAATGCAAATCGAGGCACACTTCATTCTCGCCATTTTTCCTCTCCACTTTTTTTTTTCTTCTCTCTATTGTATTTGTTGTTGGGTTGTGGTTTTTTTTTTGGTTCTGTTTCGCCTTTCTCATGAGACATGAGAAAATTTATAAATTAATTCAAGGCCTAGTTATACCTGGAAGTTATATGGGACGCCATGCCTTCTTGGGGAGGGGGGGAGGGAGGGAAGAAAATCTGGAACCCAAAATTATGTAGAACTGTATGTTGCAATCTAAAAATAAAAAAAAATGGAAAAAAAAAATCTGGGCAGTTTATGCTTTTGTAAGTATTCTTCCATTTCACTTATATTGTTAAACCTATTGGCATATAATTGGGCAAAATAATTCATAATAATTGCTTTAACTCCATCTTCATTAGCGGTCTATTCACCCTTTTCACTTTTAATACTAGTGGTTTGGTTTTCTTCTCTTTTTAAAAAATCATATTAACCAATGGCTTATGTATTTTAAAAATAATTTAATAAAACCAACTCCTAGTTTTATGTATTAATTCAATGGTTTTCTTATATTCAATTTTACTAATCTGGCCTTTAACTTTCAGGATTTCCAATTTGGTGTTTAGGGATTTTTAATTTGTTCTTTTTCTAGTTTTTTTTTAATTGCATACCCAATTCTTTCAAAGTTGTTTATCTTTATAGTATTGTTGTTATTATGTAAATTGTTCTTCTGGTTCTGTGTACTTCACTGTGCATCAATTCATGCAAATCTTCCAATGTTTCTCTGAAGTTATCCCCTTCAACATTTCCTACAGCACAATAGTATTCCACTGCATTTATATACTATAATTTGTTCAGCAATTCCTCAATTGATTGGCACACCCTCAGTTTCTAATTTCTTGCCACCTGATACACATACACACACACACACATTTAAACACAGGTCCTTTTCCTCTTTCTTTGATCTCTTTTGGGGGTATGGTACTAGTAGTGGTATTGCTGGGTCAAAGAGCATGCATGGCTGAATTTCTTTTTGAGCATTGTTCCAAATTGCTTTCCAGAATGGCTGGACCAAGTCATAAGTCTACCAACAATGCACTAATGTACCTATTTTCCCACGGTCCCTCCAGCATTTGTCATTTTCCTTTTTTTGTCAACTTTGCTAATATGAGTGTAAAGTGAGGTTCTAATTTGCATTTCTCTAATTATTAGTGATTTAGATCCCATAGTCCATTCATTGGTTGCATCACACAACTTCATATTTAATTGACCCAAATATGGTGCATTAGGAGGAAACAGCATCAAAGTCCCAAAAGATTGTTCAAATTGTTTGTGGAAAAGTGCTAAGAGTGGATACGCAGAAAAAATCTGAGTTCGAGTTTCACCTTTGCTGTTTATTAATTGTGTGACTCTAAGGCAAGTGACTTGACCTGGCCTCAGTTTCCTAATCTGGAAGATGAAGAAGCTGTACTAGATTATTTCTAAGGACCTTTCTAGCTCTTAAATTCTATATTGATAGCTAAGGGTAAGCATCGTAGTGCAATGGACAGAGAGCTGGACTCAAAGCCAAGGAGATCTGGGTTTTCAGAGAACAAATTCCTCCTCTTATGCTTACTGACTAACCTTACTTTACATCTTCTGAGGTTTCAGTTTCCTCATCCACAAAATGGAGGGTCAGGGTATATAGCCCCTTCACTCAAAATCTATGATGCTAAGAGCCAACTTTTTAAGATCAAGAAAGAGCTCTGTTTCCAAGGCCAATATCCCAACTGTCTACTGTGCAGGGAACACCCTATTCTTGGACTGTCAACCCACACTTTCTACTGAAGCTAAATTCGCTAAAACGTCTCTGTGTGTTAAGGAAGTGGAAAGGCCTCGGAAAGCCAGCCTCTGCTGCTTTCCTGATAGATATTATCATTGCTTCAGGCAAAAAGTGACTGCATTTTATAAGAAAGCACTAAGCTCAATCATCTGTCAAACCTTATGGCTTCTTCTACAGGACAGAGAGGGAAATCCGGGAGGGGCTCAGGCTGTGGAAGTGAGTCTGATGCCATTTCAGAATCACAGCAGGTAGCTCTGGGACAAATTCTCTTCTCAGGTCCTCTGGGTTCCACAAACCATTCCACCCTGAGGCTAAGCCTGGGGGACAACAGGCAGAAACCCCTTTTTCTAATAAAATCCACTCCATTCTACTCCCAGCGGGATAGGACAAAAACACCAGAGAGGCTTTGTAAGCATTTTACATCTAATGCACCGATCATGTTATTATTGAAGACTACTATTTTCATAGTATGATATCCTAGCCCCCTTCTAGACTGTTAAGAGCCATCAAGGCAGCCCTCCTTCCCACCGAACAGTGTTTGGCCGCTAGAGGCTTGATAAGAAGCTTTGCCTGACACTGCCCGACACCGCCCCCCCCCTTAATTTTAGTCTTTCCTCTGTGATTATCTCCAGTTTACCCTACATCTTGTTTGTACAAAGTTGATTGCACATTGCCTCCCTTCCCACTCTCCAGCCTCTACCTCAATTATTGTGAGGTCCTTGAGGGCAGGGATGGTTTTTTTGTTTGTTTGTTTGTTTTTGCATTTCTTTGCAACCCTAGTGCTTAGCACAGTGCCTGGCACATAGTAGGGACTTAATAAATATATGCTTGATTTGATTTCACTGCAGATGCTTTGTAAAAATCTGTTGAATTGAATCGGTAAGTCCCATTTCCCCCCAAATCCCAGGGATTAAATTGGATTTAGTTAACTCTTTTCAGGTCAACTCCACTGCCTCCCACCCACCTACTACCTGAATCTTTATTCCCTAGGTAGTTTCCTTTAAAGCAGGGCTTTTAATTTCCAATACAGGCATACAGATTGGCCAAAGGAACAAACACAAAAGAAATATTGTAGCTTTTTGGCATGCCAAACCCACTGGCAACCTTTGAAGTCTTCCAATTCCAGCATAACAAAGAGTCAGTCAATCCCTAGGCAGAAAGAAGAAACAGGCAACTTTTTTTTGTTGTTGTACAGGATTCTGGATTTCATTAGGCCAGGGAGCTCCAGATGAGGAATTCCTATTAATGCAGACACAGAACCTTCTTTTGAAACTCATCATAGTCTTAGAAAACTGCCTGGGGGCTGTGAGAAGTTAAGTGACTTACCCAGAGTCACACAGCCAATATGTTCTGAGGCAGGATCTGAACTCAGGTCTTCCTAACTCTGATGCCAGCTCTCTAACTTTTACACCACATTGCCTCTAAGGAAAGTAAAGACTACCTGGACCAATAAAACACAAAAGTCAGAGAAACCCCGGAGGCCATCAAAATTTAGAATGTCACAAGCATTCTTATGATTAAAGACAGTCTTTTCGAGTTTTTCCAAGAAGCTTAGAGGGATATTTCTGGGTCACTGAAATGATTATCCATCATAAATAAAGTTGCAGTGCGCCAGAGGGGAGAGAATCTCAGCTCCAATATTGATGCCCCGTGTGACCTTGAATAAGTCACCTGCCCTGTGAGAGCCTTAGCGTCCTCATCTGTATCACAAAAGGCCTGGGATCTCACCCCATCTATCCAGTTCCTTCAAACCTCAACTCAAATGCCATTAGACTAAATGGACTAGATTATAAGGTTCCTTTCATCTCTGAATCTTATATTATTAGCTTTACGGTAAGCTAAGAGCTGGCATCCAAATCCAGGACTAATTTTTTTTCTGTTCCTGAGGATTCGGTGAAACAGAATTAAAATGGTTTGGGGAAATTGACTTACCTTGCTGCATAATCTGATTTCACCAGAAGGAAAGGGCAAACATTTACTGAGCATTTACTATGTGCTAAGCACTTTACAGCTATTATCTCATCTGTTTTTCACAACCACCTTGGGATGTAGGTGCTATTAGTATCCCCATTTTACAGTTGAGGAAACTGGAGTACACATATTAAGTGATTTACCCAAGGTCATATAGCTAGTACGTGTCTGAGGTAGGATTTTAACTCAGGTCTTTCTTTTTTGGAAAAAAATCAAATCTATTTATTTTTAACATTTTTTTTAAATTTTGAGTTCTGAATTCCCTCCCTCCCTGCCACTCCTCCCCCACCCACGGTGAAGGCAAGAAATGTGATATCAACTACACATGTGAAATCATGGAGAATATATTTCCATATTAGCCACATTGCAAAAAAAAAGCAAGAAAAACAAAATGAAAAAAATGTGGTCCAATCAGCATCCAGACTCCATCAGTTCCCTTTCTGGAAGAAGACAGTATTTTTCATCCTAAGTCCTTTGGAATTGTCTTGGATCACCGTATTGCTGAGATTTGCTAAGTCATTCACAGTTAATCATTTTATAATATTGCTGTTACTATGTACAACATTCTGATTCTGCTCTCTTTGTTTTGCATCAGTTCATATACGTCTTCTCAGGTTTTTCTGAAATCTACCTGCTCATCATTTCTTATAGCACAATAGTATTCCATCACAACCACATACCACAACTTGTTCAGCCATTCCCCAATTGATGGGTGTCCCCTCAATTTCTAATTCTTTGCTGCCACAGAAAGAGCTGCTTTTAATATTTTTGTATATATAGGTCCTTTACTTTTTTCTTTTTCTTTTTTGGCAGGGCAATTGGGGTTAAGTGACTTGCCCAAAGTCACGCAGCTAGTACATGTGTCAAGTGTCTGAGGCCAGATTTGAACTCAGGTTCTCCTGACTCTAGGGCTGCTTTTCTTTTCCCTTCGATCTCTTTGGGATACAGACTTAGTAGTGGTACTGCTGAGTCAGAGGCTTTGCATAGTTTTATAGCCTTTTGGGCATAGTTCCAAATTTTTTTCCAGAATGGTTGGATCAGTTCACAACTCTACCAACAATGCATTGGCGTCTCTATTTTTCCACATGAGTCGTCTTGAATCCAGGACTGTCCTGGGTTCAAATTCCATGTCAGACACTTACTCACTCTATGGCCCTGGGCAAATAATCAACCAACTGACAAGCATTTATTAAATGCCTACCATGTGACAGGCACTGTTCTAGTCACTTAACCTACCTGAAGCTGTTTCCTCATAAGTAAAATGAGGCATTTGGATTTGATGACCTCTAACACTGCTTCCAGTTCTAAAGCTATGATGCTATAATTCATCTCAGCCACACTAGGAAAGGCCCTGGTGTGGGAAGCTAAGACAATTCTTGCTATGGCATCTAATTAGTGGGCATCTAGGTGGGCAGCTAAAACAATTCTTGTTATGCCCATTAGTGGGCATCTAGGTGGCACAATGGATAGACCACTGGGCTTAGAATCAGGAAGATTCCTCTCCATGAGTTCAAATCTGGCCTCAGGTACTTACTAGCTGTGTGACCTTGGGCAAGTCACTGCACCCTGTTCGCCTCAGTTCCCTCATCATAAAAATGAGTTGGAGAAGAAAATGGCAAACCACTCTAGTATCTTTGCCAAGAAAACCTCAAAATGGGGTCACAGAGTTGGACATGGCTGAACAACAACATGGTATCTAATTACAGAAGGCACCGTCAAGATGCTGGTTTGTATAACACTGGAGTTTTTATTGAAGTATTTACTATGGTAGGAAACAAGAGAGATCACCTGGACAGGGCTTACAGTACAAATGGAGTATCTTCTAACTCACAGATTCCCTTGTCCTAATTTCTTATACCTTCTGGTATGGAATGTTGGGAGGAGAGAAATGCCTGCTTTCTTTCCATCACCATTCTGGGACAAAGGGGCATCCCAGGTAAAAGAGCAGTTTCTCCTGGCTGATCCATCCTGATGCCCTTCTGGAGTCAAAGTGTGCCTCAGTGATGGGAGCAGCACCCATCCAGCAGTGAGGATTCCAAGGGATGAGTTATACAGTTGGCCATAAAAAGGCTACCCATGATGTTCCATTTTTGGGGAAAGGGAGAGCTGTGGTACTCAATTCAATAGTACTCTGTTTTGAGAAGTGGGAAGTAAACAGCTGGTGTTTTTTCCCTACCCAAGTTTTCCCTTCCTTGCTCCAAGAGTCAAGATGAAGGGAGTGGGAGAGGCATTCTACCATTTTAGGAGATGGCTGGTGGACTCCGTGACCACTATTACACGGTGACAAGACTAACTGAGGGCTGGGCGAATGTATCACGGAGTGCCACAGAGAAGATAATGATACTAGGGGTCCCTCCACCACATGGCGAGTAGAGACAGAGTAGAGGCCCCCACCTGCCTACTCAACCCAGTGTCATTGTAGCGCAAGGTGGAGGATGCAGTCCAGCCCTCAGTGTGGAGTAGGAGACAGCCAGTTGAGGAGGGCAAAGATCCAATTTCCCAGACAAGACCCCCGCACACGCAGGAAGAGTTCGTGCAGGTTGATCTGCCACAGGCTGAAGGACTCCTCAAGAGATATCTGGGTCCTCTTGAGTAATGAACAAGTCTTCTTCTTCTTGTACCTGATGGGAGAGAAAAAGCGGAGGGGGAAGACAAATTAAAGATGATTGCAGTGGTCACCATCAACCTGCCCACCATGATCCCAGCTTCCAACTTATCAGTATCAATATTGTGATGATCCTTTCAAACTGGGCTGCTGGAACAACTCTGTTTTTTTCCCTCAGGTATAATTTTCCAATAAGGCAGAGGTGCTCTTCCACTCTTAATAAAGACAATAAATTCCCATTTACACAAAGGTTCCCCAAAACTCAGCCATCATGAGGATCGATACAAATTGATCCCTAGCCCTTCCACCTGTCATATCCACAGCAGAGTATGATAACTTGGGTTTGTTTAGAATGTCCTTGAGGTACTTCAAGGTAATTGAGGCTTTCAGATCCATTGTCCTTTGGATTCCAAGAAAGGCAGGATAGATTCTGGTTCATTTTAAGGAAGAACCTCCTAACAATGACAGCTGTCCAGAAATAAACTGAGCTGCCTCAGGAGGTGGTGAGTTTCCTGTCATTGGAGGTCTTCAAGCTGAGGCCTGTCAGGGGCAGGTGGAGGGGACTTATGCTTTGGGAAGGGGTTGGATTTTCAAATCATTCAAGTCAAGGGGAATTCACATGAGTTTTTATTCAAAGGGCATTTTGCTGAATCTTAGTTCTTTCAAATCTGGCATTCTACTTCTGGTCATTCTTAATTTAACTGGCTGAACTCGCCATTCCTCAATCGCTCTGGATAAATAGTAGGAGTCTTGGTCTTGTCCAGGGGATAATACTTCTCAGCTAGTGACTGATTCTTTTGACCTATCAGGGTTTTAATGTTTAAAAAAATTAAAGGTCCTAGATCCTCCTTCCTCTTGCCACCCAGGGGCATGGGAGTATTCTCCCTTTCAAAGAATCTTCAGAACTGGAAGAGACCTTCCCCAGAGATCCCCCAGTCTAAATCTCATTTAGACTAAGCTAGTTTAAAAACTAACTAGTCCAACCTAGTTAAAAAAATTAAAGGTCATAGACCTCCCTTCCTTTTGCCACCCAGGAGTATAAGAACATTCTGTTTTTCAAAGAATTATTTCAAAGATTTCAAAGAATTGTCAGAACTGGAAGGGACCTTCCCCAGAGATCTCCTAGTCTAACCTCATTTGGACTAACCTAGTTTAAAAACTAACTAGTCTAACTAGTAATTAGTCAAACCTAGTTTTAAAAAAATTAAAGGTCCTAGATCCCCTTTCCTTTTGTCATTCAACAGTATGAGAACATTCTGTTTTTCAAATCTTCAGAACTAGAAGGGATCTTCCTCAGAGACCCCCTAATCTAACTTCTATCTAAAGCATAAATCTCTGCTATGGGCCCCAAAGTAAATGATCATTAGCTTCCACTTGAAGACTTCCAGTGACAGGAAGCTCACTACCTTATGAGGCAGCCCAGTGCATTTTTGGATAACTATAACTGTTAGGAGCTTCCTCCTTATAATGAGCCAAAAATCTATCCTGCCTTTCTAGGAATCCAGAAGACAATGGATCTGAAACCTCAAGGAATTCTGGTAAGTTCAAATTTAAGAGACCATAAATTTAGAACTGAGAGGGACCTTACAAGCCAACTGGTCCACCACTCTCATTTTTCAGATGAGAAAACTGAGGCCCAGAGAAATTAAGTGACTTGACCAAGGTCACACCACCATATCTGAGGAAGGATTGGAATTCAGGTCTTCCTGACTCTAAATCTAGAGCTCCATTTTTTCTAATCTCCCTCTACCATTAGAATGTGGGCTCCTTTATGCTCCCCACCTGTTGACACAGAGGTGACAGACGCAAAATGCAGAACAAGGCATGCATTTTTAGATATGACCAATACAAGAATTTGCTCTGCTTAACTATGAATTTGTTATGGGAGCTTCTTTTTTTTTGTTTGTTATTGTATAATTGGGAAGGAAGTGAAAGGAAGTGAAAGAGCTTCTTTTTTGTTTGTTTTTGAACTAGGAAGGAAGTGAAAGGAAGACAAAATAAATGTTTACCGATTATAAAAAATAAAAAAGTTTAAAAAAGAATGTGAATTCTTTGTGAGTAGGCTGTGTTTTTGCTTTTTCTTTGGTACTCTCAGTGCTTAGCACAGCGCATGGAATATTCTAGGTGTTTAGTAAATGTTTATTGACCAACTGATAAGCCAGACCATAATGCCAGGCTCAGGTAATACTCATACTGGGAGGAGTTTAACTGTGAGGGACCAAAGGTATCAAAGAATGACAAATAAAGCCTCTTATTTCCCACCTCCGGCCCCCACCCCCATACACATATCTAAGCTATTTATAAGTTTTCCAATGGTCCTCATGACTTTCCTGTTATCGTCAAGGTTACCACCATCCTCCCAGTGACCCAGGCTCAAAACCTAAATGTCAGCCTCAACTTCACACTCTCTCTATCTCTCTACATCCAAGCAATCCAAAATCCTATTGATTCTACCCCTGTGACACCTCTCATATATGCTCCCTTCTTTTCTCTAACACAGGGGTGAGGAACCTGAGGCCTGCAGCCTGTATGGCCCACGTGGCCTGGAGGCACAGGCTCCCCGCCTCTGCTCAACATTTCCACCATCTTGGTCCAAGCTCTCATTACTTCATGCCTGGTGTACTGAAACAGCCTTCTGGTAAGTCTTCTTGCCTCAAGTTTTTCCCCACTCCAGTCTAGCCTCCATTCAGCTGCCAAACTGATCCCCAGGTCTGACTCTTACTAAAATTGGTCCCCATTGCCCCCAATTCAACAAACCCCATTACATCCAGGATCAAATATAAAGTTCTCTGTTTCGTTTTTAAAGCCCTACATAAACTTGCCCCTTCCTACCTTTCCAGTCTTATACTTTACACCCTTCCATGTGCTGTGGAATTCAGCGATGGTGGCGTCTTTGCTACATAAGACACTCTATCTCTTGAATCTGGGAATTTTCATTATCTGTCCCCCATGCCTAGAATTCTCTCCTTCCTCGACTCCAACTCCTAGTTTCCCCAGTTTCCTTTAGGTCCTTCCTAGCTAAAATTCCACCTTCTGCAAGAAGACTTTCCCAAAAATATATTTAACATGATTGTACATGTATTGCCTATATCAGATTGCTGTCTTGGGGAGGGAGGAGGGGAGGGAGAAAGGGAGAAAAAATTTGGAATTCAAAATCTTATAAAAGTGAATGTTAAATACCATCTTTACATGTAATTGGGAAAAAATGCTATTAAGTGGGAAAAAAAGAAAAAAAAAAGCCTTTTTCAATGCCCTTCATACTCATGCTTTCCCCCAAAGATTATCTTTAATTTATTCCTGTATATATCTTATTTGCATATAGTTGTTTTCATGTAATCTTCCCCATTAGTCTGTAAGCTCCTCAAGGGCAAGGGCAGTTTCCTTAGCATGGTTCCTGGCACATAGTAGGTGCTTAATAAATACTTGTCCCCGGGCAGGTAGGTGGTGCAGTGAATACAGCACAGGACCTGGAGTCAGAAAGACCTGAGTTCAAATACAGCCTCAGACACTTACTAGCTGTATGACCCTGGGCAAGTCACTTGACCCAGACTGCCTCTCAAAAAAACCCCATAAATCAATCAATCAATCAATCAATAAATAAATAAATGCTTGTCCACTTGACTTGAAAAGGATTAGTCTGGTTTTGCTTGGCCCTGGAGGAGGAATGAGTGAAGACTCACCTTTAGGATCAATGTAAGAAAAAAACTTTGTAACAATGAGAGCTATCCCACAGTGGAATGGGATGCCTAGGTTTCTCTTTCATTAGAAAACTCTGAATAATCACTTGCCGAATATACATGGCCATGGACAAAAATGACAAAATTCTCTGATCCCCCTGGTCCCTGCCCTTCTTTCGGAGTTTTGAAAGTTGAGAACAAACGTGGGCTAAAAAAAGAAAACCCTCTCTGCCCAACGCAGTGTTAAAATCCTTGAGAGGACTCTCTTTAGTGAAGTGGCCCAGAGTCTGGAGATGACATGAGCAGCTTATTCTCTTGAGGAACAATGAAGAAGGGTCCCCGGGAACCCAGAGACTCACGCGGCAAGAGCTCGGGTACAACATCGAGACATGTTGAGGAAGGAGCTGGCACTGGCCCGCGTAGACAGGGCCGTCTCAATACCCCGGAGCAGGTCATTGGTCTTAAGGATGAGCAACATCTGCCGGGGCACCTTGCTGAGGAGCTGGCTGATCTGTGGGAGGTAGGTAGCAGCGTTGTTTCGAATCTCTACATCCTGATGAAGGAAAGCAGAAAATCTGGGGTCAGAATACAGGGGTTCAAATGGCATCTCCGCCACTTTTACTGGCCATGTGACCTGCAGCTAGTCACTAATCTCTCTGCGTCTCAGGTTCCTCATCTGCACAATGGGTGCGGTAATATTTATATACATTACCTACCTGGCCTAGTGGATACAACCCTGGATCTGGAGACAAGAAGACTTGAGTTCAAATCCAGCCTCAGACACTTACTAGCTGTATTATCCTGGGGGGAATGGAGGGAATAACCATTTGTAAGATGCCTACTGCATGCCAAGCACTGTGCTAAGCTCTTTACAAATATTGCCTCTTTTGATGCTTATAGCAATCCTGGAAGGTAGGTTATCACACCTATCACACCCTTTTTACAGGTAAGGCAAAAAGGGTTAAGTGACTTGCCCGGGGTCTCACAGATAGTAAGTGTCAGAGGCTGGATTTGAACTCAGGTCTTCCTGTCTCCAGATCCAGTGCTCTTTCCATTTCAAAATCTAGCTGCCACTTAACCTTTATATGCCTCAGTTTCCTCATCTGTCGAATGTGAATAATAAATGCAACCCCTCCCAGGGTTGTTGTGAGGGGAAAAAATGAGATAATATTTACGTAGCAACTTACGAACTATATAATACTCTAAGCATGCTATTGTTATTATTAATGTTGGTAAAGCACTTTCCAAACCTTATGTTATACCAATATAAGCTTTATTAATAAAAATCATGGAAGATGGCAGCTGGAAAGCAGGGACTTGCGTGAGCTCCCTGCCAGGTCCCTCCAAAAATCTATAAAAAATGGCTCTGAACAAATTCTAGAACTGCAGAACCCACAAAATAGCAGAGGGAAGCAGGGCTCCTGCCCAGGACAGCTTGGATGGTCACTGGGTGAGGTCTATCATGGACGGAGCTGGGAGCGGAGTGGGGCGGAGCCCAGCAGCGGCAGAACCAACCAGACCAGGAGCCGGGCGGAACAGGCACTAGTGCTCTGAATAATAAAAATCATGATTGGCTGAACAAGAGACCCCACTGTAGTAGCAGTTAGATTTGAAGATCTTTCCCACCCATTAATAGGCCATGTGACTTGCTTATGTCACAGGAAGCCTAAGACATATGTGGTAAGAGGAGCTTCCTGACAGGAAAAGGAAGTTATGTCACAGAAAAATGCTGAGAGAGAGAAAGATGTTATGGCTGCTAATGGCCATCCACATGATTGTTAGAACAGAACAGACTGACTTAGCTGTACTGTGAGTTTGTTTTGGGAAGACCCCAGCAGGGAGTCAGAGAGGTTTTGGGATGGTGAGCTTCCAGGTTGTAATATTGTGTTTTGGGTTCCTTGCTGTTATGATGAAGTGGGCTAACTGGCTGTGGGAGCTGAACATTTGGTTATGGGATGTGTTTTTCTGGTGTCTGAATAAATGTTATACTTCTTTTACCTTCTTTATGGAGAGTCTCTCATACCTTGAGATACAGAACTACATAGGCTTATTCACTGTTATCACTGATGTTGTGTTTATTGCCTTACTGCTACACCCACCTATGTCAGTGTGGTTTAGTAGAGAGTATTGTCTCAGGAGTCAAAGGACTTGGGTTCAAATCCTTCTTCTGTCATTTACAACCTGTGTGACCTAGGTGAACCTCTCAAGTTTCCCTACCTGTAAAATATGGGGACTGGACCAGATGGTCTCTAAGGTCCCCTCCACTTCTAAATCTAGCGGTCTATTTTCTAAAAGTCCAACAAAGGGAACAATTAGGGAGATGAACATGCAATTATTGGCCCAAGTTCCTAGATCCTAGCATAAGCTCCCCTAGGGGTGACAGAGGCTTAGTACTACTAGAACCTGAGCCTCTGATGACTGAACCCTTGTGCCAGGGGCTCGGACCAGATGTTTGACATTCTCACACACCAAGTGAAAGAGAGGGAAGGGTAACTATATTAAATTGAGCTTGATAAAATTAAAGAGCTTCAGTCTTCACACTGCCCCACAGTTTGACTTTCATCAATCAAGAACCATTTCTTAAGTGCCTACTATGTGTCAGTCACATAGTAGGGGACACCCTCCTAGCACAGAGTGAATGTAAATACTAAATAGTATTTTCTCTTTTGGCCAGGAACCCTGAGGGTCTTCCCCTCCCAGTATGATTTTTTTTCCTGAGTTTTGATTAAAGGGGCCATCCCTTGATTAACTTCTTAAAGAGGCCTATTCACTGAGTGAGTATTACCTCACTCAAAATGAGAACCTGAAAAGGCCTTAGCCTGAAAGGGCCAGGGTCTCCAAATGCATCTTGGGCCATCTCCAGTCATCCTGGCGAATATCAGGCCACTGGACCCAGATGGCTCTGGAGGACAAAGTGAGGCTGGTGACCTTGCACAGCCCTCCCTCACTCAAAGTCAACTTCAAGTCATGTCATCATCTCCCTGAAGGACAAACACAAAGGGGATACAAATACAAAGAACGAAACCACACCTACTGACAAGTAGCTTATGTTCCAATGGAGGGACAAAACAAATACAAATAGAAATATATACAGAATCAATATAAAGGGAAGAAATACAAAGGCGTTACCTGCAAGGTTGTTGTTTGTCCTTCGTGCTTGAAGAGGATCAGTGTATAAATATGAAATGTGAACTACAAGGATTTGGGGAGGGAGGTGGGCACTAGCTTTTGGGGGGGATCAGTAAAGGTTTCAGGTACAAGGCGACACTATGTCTGTGTCCTGAAGGAAGAGAGGGACTCTGTAAGGTGGAGTTACGGAGGGAGTGCATTCCAGGCACTGGCATAGAGGAAGACTTTGTGAGGGACAAAGAGAAGGCCAGTTGGGCTGGTTCAAAGATGACAGGAAGGAAAGTCACATCCAATGAGGATGAAAAGATAGTCTGGGCCCAGGTTGTGAAGGACATTAAAAGCTAAACAGAAGACTTTATATTTGATCTTAGAGGTAATAGGGAGTCACTGAGTTGATTAAGTTAATTAGGACCTAGTTAGATGAGCACTTAAGGAAAATCATTTTGGCAGCAGTGTAGGGGATGAGCTGGAATGGGGAAAGAAGGGAGGCAAGGAGACTGATTAGAAGGTTGTTGTAATCATCGAAGTGAGAGGAGGTGAAAGACTGAACTAAGGTGGTAGCTATACAAGTAGAGAGAAGGGGTCCAATATCAGAGATGATAATAGAGGTAGAAACGGCAAGATGTGGCAACTGAATGGAAAAGTGGCAGAAGGTGAAGGGATAGTGAAGAGTCTAGCATAATACTGAGGTTATGAAGCTGTCAGACTGGAAGAATAATGGTGCCTTCAAAAGAAAGATGGAGGCTAGGAAGAAGGGAGGGTTTGGGGGCCAGGACCATACTAAAAGGGGTAACCAAGATCTCTTCTCCGCCTTCTTGTAAACAGTCATAACTATGTGACCTTGGGGAAATCATGATGCTTTTCTTTGCCTCTGTTTCCTCATTTGTGGAGGGACAATAATATCTGATAGATATACTGGGTGCTTAAAAATAGTCATAATAATAGCTAGCATTTATATAGCCCTAGGAGGTTTGCCAAGCATTTTACAAATATTATCTCATTTGATCCAAACAGCAACCCTAGGAGCTATTATTATCTCCATCTTACAGATAAGTAAACTGACACAGATAAAAGCTAAATGACTCATCCAAGGTGTCACACAACTAGTAAATGTCCAGGTCACGATCTGAACTCAGGTCTTCCTGACTCCAAGTTCAATATTTTACCCACTTATCTGTATAAGGATTTTTTTTTTAAAATTGCTCGATTAAAATGAGGAAATGGGGCCAATACGGTTCCAACCATTTTGAGAGGATCATAACATGTAAAGGATACACAGAAAGGGCAGAGCATTAATCTACTCAGCAGTCATTTTGGTTCATTCATTCAATCAACCAATATCTAATGAGTGCTTACAATGACCAATATATATCCAGAAGGCTTCTACCCCACCTCCACTCTCCAGCCCAAGCTTCTTAAACTGGGTAACGGTCATTGTCCCTTTAAGAAACATATGCGTGCTATTAATGTCCAAGTTGCTCCATGATTTGAAATCTCCTCCAGGCAGCTGCTATCAGACTGGAACATCTCTGCACAAAGCCAGACACCCAAAAGCCAGCTCTCTCACTCTGTCTGTCTGTCTCTTTCTCATATGATCTCTCCCCACTCTCTCCCACTCCCTCTCTCTTTCTCTCTCTCTCTCTCTCTCTCTCTCTCTCTCTCTCTCTCTCTCCCCCTCTCCCTCTCCCTCCCTCCCTCTCTTTCTCTCTCTCTCTCATGCTCTATCTTATTCTTGTTCTGTGTTTTTTTCCTTTCTCTTTGTGTCTCTCTCTGTCTCCCCTCCCCCATGTCCTGCTACTCTCTCATCCCAAACCAGTCACAACAATGCCGCTTTTGTGCCAGGATGGGCCAAACATGCCAAATCAGAAACAGATCAGATACCCCCACCTAGACGTCATAGACTTAAAGCTGGAAGAGACATTAAAGGTACATGGGCCTTCTTGCTATTCCTTGAACAGGACCCTCCATCTCTTGCTCCAGAGATCTGCACTGGCTGCTCCCCCTGCCTAGAAAGTTCTTCCTCCTCACCAGTCTCCTGGCTTCCATAGCTTCCTTTAAGACTCAGCTCAAATCCTACCTTCTAAAGGAAGTCTTTTCCAGTACCCAATTCTCATCCCTGTGTTAGTTCCTCCCAACTGTTAGTGCCTTCCCTCTTTTATATAAATCTAAATCTGTCTATAGAGATATAGAGATAGATATCCTGTTTGTACAGTTATTTTGTATGTTTCCTCCATTAAAATGTGAGCTCCTTGAAGTCGGGGACCCTGTTTTTGCCTTTGTTTTTGTATCCCTAGAACTTAGCACAGTGCCTGACACACAGACTGACCAACTGGTCCAGTCCAACATCTTCCCCTGCCAAAATCAGAGATGACCAGACTAGGCTCTCCTGAGCCCTAGAGAAAATCTACCTGGAATATGGGGGTGGGAAAAGGATATCAGGTCCCATGGTAGGCAGAGCACAGGATAGGTCCTAGGGAAGCCCTCAGGAACTATACCAAATGGGCACAAGGAAGACACATAAAACTGCCTCTCTATTTGGTAGATTCTACCAACGTAAAAGTCCCAGGATGGCAGAGAAGGATACAAATGAAAACAAAGGCCTACTGGCAGAGTTCAAGGCAGGAGAAGATATATAATAACTCAGTGCTTTCTCTCTGTAATCTTACAGTCAGTTGAAATGCAATACATGTACATGTATAACCTATATCAAATTGCTTACTGTCTCGGGTTGAGGGAGGTGAGGGAAGAAGAGAGAAAACTTGGAACTCGGAATTTTTTAAAAATGAATGTTAAAAATTGTCTTAAAATGTAACTGGGGAAAAATAAAATATCATCTAAATTTTTTTTAAAAGAGGCACACAAAAAAGAAATACAATGCATATATATGTATATATACATGTATATGTACATGTATACACACACACACACACACACACACAACGGAATGTAAGCTCATGGAGGAAGCAGCTTTTAAAATAGTCGCAGAAGAGCTTAAGATTATTGATCCAGAGTTGGAAGGGGCCTCAGAAGCTATCTACTCCAACCTACTTATTTTACAAATGAGGAAACTGAGACCCAGAGAAGCATTTATAGAATCATAGGTCTAGAGCTCTAATATAATATCAATAATATTATAACAGTAATTATATCATATCATATATATTATAATCATTATATTATATAATATATAATATGTAATATATGTATGTAATACATATTTTATGTATGTATACATATGCATACATTACAGACATATGTATGTAATACATATTATATGATACACGAATAATGCATAGTTATATAATATAATAAGTATATAATAATATAAATAGTGACAATAGAAAGATATGATACGATACAATACGATACAATATGATATGATATATGATATGATATGATATGATATGATATGATATGATATGATATGATATGATATGATATGATATGACATGATATGATATGATGGATCTCTGGGATCACCTAGGCCAATCTTCTCAAGTAGCCACATCGCTTAACCACTGTCTACTCAGCTTCCTCATCTAGGAAGCAAGATAATAGTAGCACCTACCTCTCAATGTTGTTGAGAGGATCAAATCAGATAACATTTGTATAGCATTTTGCAAAACTCAAAAAGCTACATAAATGCTTTCACAGAAGAGCAAAGTGACAAAATAGAGAAGGGTCCCCCAGGATATGAACCCAGAGCTCTGTAGTACTCCACCACCTAAGGCTACACAGGAAGTAAGCTTCAGAGGACCAGTAAGCTTTGGTTAGGCAGAGTCCTAGGGAGATCTAGACTGCAGAGAGTGTGGGAGTTTTCTCTGGGGTTTGTTGCCTCTCCTATTCCTGAGAGACCTGGCATTCCAACCCATGTCATTTAAGTATAAGCCAACATAGAGGGACAGAAAGAAAAGTCATGGAATCACATTGGAACTCAACACTGGAGAGGATTTTACATATCGTTAGATCATGGTTGGTCCTCTGCTTTAAAAGTAAAGTCACTTTGGTAGATGGACAGGGGATGGATTAGAGAGGGTAGAAATTTGAAGAAGGACCACTTAGGAGTAGATTAGGATCGTCCAGGCAAGATGGGATGAGGGACCGAACTAGGGTGGGGATCATGGGAGCAAAGAAAGGATTGGGTGCAAGAGCTATTGTGGAGAAAGAAATGCTAAGACTTGGTAACCAATCAGAATGTGGGGTGAGGGAGAGTAAGGAGTCAGGGATGACTTCTGGGTTACAAATCTGGATGACCGGAAGGATGATGGTGGCCTCAACAGAAACAGGGAAGTTCAGAAGAGGAGTGCGTTTTAGGAAAAAGAGAATGAACATGTTTAGTTTAGTCATGGGACATCGAATTCAAAACGTCTGATAGTGGTTGGTGATGGAGGACTGAGAGAGACTAGGTCTGGATATATAGATAATAATAGTAATACCAGCTAACTTTACTTATTGCTTTGAGGTTTGCAAAGAACTTTACAAGTGTCTGAGGCAGGATTTAGCTATCTACTTAGATTTGGGAGTCATCTGTGCAGAAATGGTAATTGAGTTGAGGAGGTTATAGGGGAGTCTGGAGAGAGAAAAAGGTCCAGGACGGAACATTGGGGTTTGCCCACAAATAAGTGGGGCAGAATATCAATCACAATCTAGCAAAGGAGCAGGTCCAGCAGGGAGGAGAAGAGCCAAGAGAAATAATGATATATCTAAGCTCAAAGGTTTCCCTTTCCCTTCTTTACCCACACAGATCCTTGTCCCTCTTGTAGGAACCACAAAGGAATCACAGAATCCTTTGCCTGACTTTAGGGCCTCCCATCTATTCCACTGAGACCTGGCCATAAGGACAACTGATTCTCTCTACAGCTGGAGGAGGGGGGCAAGGACCTACCTCATTGGCAGTGACTGGTGCCCGGCCAATGCCTTTGTTGACAGAGTCCCAGGACCGGGCTGTCAGCATACAGGCAAACAGTGGATAGAGATCACCTGCCCCTAGCTGCTGGCTGTATTTCTTCACACGCTTCATATCTGCCTTGATCAGGGCCTGCCAGAGGTGACAGTAATCCAGGCGAAACTCGTCTGTCAGGATCTGCAGTGAGGGATAGAAACAACAAGAAGTGAACCTCTCTATCCCTGATGAACCTCACAGGAAAACAGCCCCAAATGACCCATCCTTGAGTCACATCTCTCTGACAATGCGGTTGGGATGATGATGTCTCTCCATTCTAGACTCAATGTCCAGCAGAAATGATGGTGAGGCAATTAAAGGCAATTGTGCCTGAGTTTTTCAAGGGACCACGAATTTAAGAGTGAGGCTGGGGAACTGGGAAGGAGGCAAAGAGACTCCTGGTAAAATCTCCCAGCACTGTCCTAAAACCAGAACAATTCTCAGGCCACTGGGGATTTATTTGTAGAGATCTTCCTGAAGATGAAAAGCATGCTTTCCCTTAATGCTTCTGTCGAGATATTAGGAGATACCCAGTTTTCCAGAGCTAAGGCCCAGCAAGCAAGCTATGCCCTGAGCTTGGCATAACAACAATCCTTTGCACTCACCCTCTGGATGATCTCACCCTCCAGCAAAATCGCCTAATTATTGTATTGTTTTGACCAGCACTAGGTGTTCTCTGAGCTCAGACAGGTTCTGGTCATGAAGGCCTGCTATAAATCAAACTTGTCTTACTGTTGCTATTACCCCCACTGTAGGGGCTACAGCTTCCTGTGTAGCCATTGGTACATGTATTGAGATTTGCCCACACTAAAGGGGTCCCCCACTAGTGGCAGGGCCCTGGTACACACGTCCTTGTTTGCAAGCCATTTCTCTCCCTTTGAAATGAAACATCTGTTTGATCCCTGATTCTCCTACTTCTAGCCTGCTCTAGTTTGGCTCTGGCCATCCAAGTGTTAGAGGCCAGTTTGGTCCAGTTGACACTTCCCTCACTTCTACATACACACATAAATGGTCACCCCAAACTTCCAAACTTCAGAGAACAAATCCCCTTAATGAAAGGATTTGTTCTGTAAAACTTGGACTCAGTCAAACGGGTGCACTGGAGGATCCAGAGGACCACATGTGGCCTTAAGACTGCAGGTTCCCCACCCCTGATCTAGGCCAATCTCCTCATTTTGTAGATAAGGAAACAGGCCCAGAGAGATAAACGACTTACCCCGGGTCACACATCTACTAAGTAGCAGAATCTGAACCTGAGTTTTGTGACTCTAAATCCAATGCATCACTCCCAAATGAATGGCAGAAAATCTCTGGTTTTCCAGCCATTATTCAGACAAGGATGGACTCTTGGGAATTTCACTAAACTTCAGAGTGGGGTTAGAAATTTGGGGTAGGAGTTGTTGACTCGGGATATTTTGCCCTCATGGCATTCAGCACTTAATGGAGCAAGAATTCTTACCACTGGCTCCTGGAGGCGTCATGTGCTTCATATTCGCGCAGAACATGCATTACCCTATATCCCTCCTTGCCTCAAAAACCTTCCTTGGCTCCCTACTGTCCACAGGATAAAATAAAAATCCCTGAAACCTGGCATTTAAGACTCATCACAATCTCACTGCAACCTCCCTTTCAAACATTTATTCATACCATTCTTTTTGATATGTGCCCTCCACAGTCCAGTCAAGTTGAACTCTCATTCATTGGGGGGCGGGGGGCAATCAGGGTTAAGTGACTTGCCCAGGGTCACACAGCTAGTAAGTGTGTGAGGTCACATTTGAACTCAGCTCCTCCTGCCTCCAGGACTGGTGCTCTAACCACTGCACCACCTAGCTGCCCCTCCCATCCGTTCTTGAAACTCACCTTGTCCACTCTTACCTCTCTGCACTCATGCAGGTCATCATCCATGCTGGCAACACATGCTTTTCTCATCTGTACCTGCTGAAACCCTTCAAGGCTCATCTCAGATGCTACCTTCTCAGTGGAACCTTCCCTCATCCTCTGGCTAAAAATTCATCTCTAGTGGAGTGGTGTTCATAGAATTTAGAAGATGGCAAACAATCCCGGCCCTGGCTCTGAGGGTGGATGGGGGTGTTGTCACTCACCTGGTACAGTCCATGATCCAACAAAATGATCTCCACCTTCCCCGTTCCTGGACACTTCCTCACCAGGACATTGCCTGGGTGTGGGTCGCAGTGCACAAAGCCATTGACAAAGATCATCTCACTGTACATCTTTCCCAATTGTCGGGAGATCTGAAAAAAGAAAAAGGAATGAAGCTCCCATTGGGCTGGGCCTGGAAGACTTCCAAGCTGGGCCTTCCATTTTATTCCATCCAATCCAGTCAGTTAATAAACATTTATGAAGCACCTACTATGTGCAAGGCACTGTCATTATTGGAAGGAGGGGACAGAGACTAGAAAAAGTCAAGCAGAAAAAGCGAGTCTCATAGTGGAGCTGATGGCTGGTAAGCCTGAAGTTCCTGAGCTGAAGGTGTGTAGAGGGGTAGAGGGAAGGAAGCAACATTCAAATTCTTCCAGTGACAAAAATTGCTTCCTGGAGTAAGCTGTTCAGTTGTGGGTTTTTTTTTTCAGTCTTGTCCGACTCTTTGTGACCCCATTGAGGTTTTCTTGTCAGAAATGTTGGAGTGTTTTACCATTTCCTTCTCCAGCTCATTTTAAAGATGAGGAAACTGAGGCAAACAAGGTTAAGTGACTTGCTCAGAGTCTTTAAGTTTCTTTCCTAACCCTCACTTCTCTCTCTTCTTTCCCTTCTTCCTCTTCATTCTCCACCTCTCTTCTATCTCTCTCTCCTCCATCCCTTCTCTCCCCCACTTCTCAAGCAAGTCAGAAGGCACAGAGAGAATTGGGGTTATGGTGGTGGTGGGGCAGTCAGTCCAGTTCCTTTTCTTTCTCATCTCAAGCCCTATGCTTCTACACTCACGTTTCCTCTCCACCTCCTCTTAAACTGGTGAGATGGGTATTTAGTTCTAAATGTTTGCGTGGAAGAGAAGCCCAGGGCTGCAGAAACATATGGAGAGGTGAGGCCTGGGGTTCTCAGGGCCAAAAGAGTGGCAGAAAGACCATTCTCCAAAGAGCCTACCTGGCAGTGGCAGCGGTGGGGGGGTCGGAATTAGAAAGTGAGAGACAAAAGGCAACCTTCCCTCTTAGGCTGCCAGAAAGGTAAAACCCTAGTCCTCAATCCACCAGGGAATACCTGTCCAGCTGTTCGCCAGGCCATGGCTCAATCCCCCAAGGGATTCTCAGCATAGAAGAGTCTGGACCAGATTCTAAGGGGTGAGCAGAGCACAGTGCTTTTCTTTCCCTCCACGCACCTCTCTCCCACGCCCTCCCTTCCTGAGTCCAATGCTAATCTGATTTATGATGTCTGCACAGATGAAATGACACCAGAGAGACCATTTAAATCATTCTGTCACTGCTGCCTTCCCCACCCCCAGTGGCAGCCTTCTTATCTCTGCTCCCTTTTTATTAAAGCTAAAAGCCTTTCTGGAGCAAGGAAACACTCCCCCAGAATAGAGCCAACTCTGCGCCCAGGGTATGTCTGTCCATGTGTCTTCCCAGAACAAACAGATGCTTCTATAAAGCAGTCTCTATATCATACACGTTACCCCTTTTCCTCCCTGTCAGGACTCAGGTGGATGCCTTAATGATTTAAACACACACACACACACACACACACAAACACATATACAAACACACAACTCAGGTGGATGCCTTAATGATTTAAACATACACACACACACATGCAAACACATATACAAACACACAACTCAGATGGATGCCTTAATGATTTAAACACACACACACACACACACACAGGGGGATGCCTTAATGATTTAAACACACACACACACACACACACACACACACACACACACACATAGACCAGGAAGACCAGAGAAGCAGGGAGCAGTTGAAGGAAAGATCAAAACATTAGAGAAAGTAATAGGGGAAACTAGAGAATTGACTTGGGAAAAACAAAATAGACACTATCCCTCAGATCCTACAGCAAGGCACTAGAGATTTAAGCATTGACCACATGCTGTTATGTTATCACAATAAAATGGTCAGGTCTGGCAGTTAGGGTTTCTAGCTACCAAGGCTCAGCTCACCTCCCAAGAGAAGTCCTTCCTAATTCCCAGAGGTGAGTGAACTCTCTTTCCTCATATGACCTTGTATTTACTTAGCTGTTCACCAGCTGTATCCCTGGTAGCACGAAAGGTCCCCGATGGCAGGGACTACCTTTTATTTTTGTCTTTGGTGCCTAGTACATAGTAGGCCTTTGATAAATGCTTGCTGAATCTAACAGAATTTGCTACTCATGCCTGGGTTCTAATAGTGACTATAGTAACCAAACAGTGTCCAGGTAGAGACAGAGAAAAAGACCTCCCACTATTGTGGTCAGGCCTATGGAAATCTATTATCTCATTGGTTTCGACCAATAGCCCTGGGAAACAGGCAGACAGCAATCATTACTCTGATACTATAATTTGTCTTACTGGTGCAGTTTAGGCTCTGCCTCAGTTTCCTCATCTGTAAAATTGGAATAATGGTAACACCTACCTCCCAGGATCCAGGGAGATTATAATCCCAAGTGCTTGGTTCAGTGTCTGGCACAGTAACTGCTACATAAACGTTAGTCACCATCATCACCTTCTCATTCAGGCCTCGTAATCCTGTGAGATGGCAGAGACCAGATGAGGAGCCCTAGAGAGGCTCAGAGAGGTTATAGGACTTTCCCAAGGTCACAGAGTTAGGAAATAGTGGAAGGGGAGGAGCAGGAACCGAGGAAGGGAGGAGGGTCTTTTGCCATGGCCATCCTTCCCTAACAGCTGTCTCTATAAGGGCTGTGAAAAAGCTTCTGGATGTCATGGGCTGGAGAAGGGTGTTGAGATTCTTGGTCAGGAGAGAGGAAGGCTAATAATTAGGGTGATGAGGATGATATCCACAACAATAATGATAGTTGCTGGCATTTACATAGGGCTTACCATGTGCCAGACACTGTCCTAAGTACTTTACAGTTATCATTATTAGTTAATCCTCACAACATCCCTGGCAGGTGGGTGCTATCATTACACCTATTTCACAGATGAGGAAGCTGACGCTATCTATCTGTATTTATGTATAAGTGTATATATGCACACAAGTACATGCATATACACATGTATCTACAGGATAAGGTACCAGACACTGTCCTAAGTACTTTACAGTTATCATTATCAATTAATCCTCACAACATCCCTGGGAGGCAGGTGCTATTATTACACCTATTTCACAGATGAGGAAGCTAATGCTATCTATCTGTATTTATGTATAAGTGTATATATGCACACATATATATGTATATACACATGTATCTAAAGGATAAGGTACCAGACACTGAGGTCCTTACTCAAACTGGGCTGCCAAGCGTTCAGACTCTGCTTCAGAGAGCGCAACTCTGATGGGCTGGCCATGTTGTTCAAATGCAAAACGTACGCTTGCCAAAAACACTATTTTATGGAGAACTCACAATGGGCAAGAGTTCACAAGGTGGTCAGAAGAAGTGATAAGGGACGCTTTCAAGGTCTCTCTTAAGAACTTTGGAATTGCTTGTGTGACATGGGGGACACTGGCACAGGACTGTCCAGCATGGCGTGCCCACATCAGAGAAGGTGTTGTGCTCTATGAGCAAAGCAGAATTGAGACAGCTGAAAGGAAACAGATGATGCACATATTTGGAGAATCCCCCGCAAATGTTCACACGGACTATTTGTGCCCGACCTGTGGTAGAGCATTCTGAGCTCATACTGGTCTGATCAGCCATCGTCGGACACATTGAAACCTCACTCTACCGTAGTGATGTCATTTTGGTCCTCTTCGAGAACAAAGGACACCAACCAACCAATATCCATATACAGTGTTATGCATATACAAACACATACATAGCCCCACACAGGATATACATACATACAACCTATACACACATAGAGCCTCCTATACACATGCATGTGTATGTGTATGTATGTATACGCACAAATATACGTTAGCCTCATCTGTGTGTGTGTGAATACACTGACATGTTTGTAATTTTGCTGAACATGTGAATCTGAGGCCACCAATGTGGGTATAAAATATTGTCTGTCTCTACCCAACCCTACTCCCCCTGGGAAAATCTGTGTGAAGCTCCCTGTGTCTCTCTGTGTGGTTCTTCCATGCATTTATTTTTGCTTATTAAGCTTTTGTTAGCTGTGTGGCTTGCTCTTTTTAACTCCAGCTTAATCGCAACATGTCAGAAAAGTAATAACTATATCTTTAGTTTTTTTTAAAGTTTTTCAAATTGCCTCTATTCTATTATCTCATTCACTCCTCCTAACACAATAGGTAGGGCAAGTGCTCTTATACCCTTCTGACAAATGAGGGAACTGAGGCCCAGAGAGGTTGGTGACTTATCCAAAGTCGCTGGTCTCATTCCTGTGCCACACTGCCCCCTGCTGCCACAGTGGTCCCCACAGACCTCTAGCTTATAGCACATTTCATTAGGTGAAATACTGATTAAATATGCTTTTCTTCCTTATGATGACTGGAAACCTGACCCCTGACCTATAGCTTCAATTAAGAGTATAGCAGATAGCCTCTGGCCCAACAGTTCCATATGTTTACCCATGCCTCTCTAGTCTTTACCTGTTTACCAGGTGCCTCCCACCTTGGGGAAATTTCCAGGCCTGTTCTCTGGATTAGCGACTTCCTAGCTCTGACTGTTTCCTGAAGGCCTCTAGCCATGCTCGCTTCACGCCCTGCTGGGGCCATCTCCAGTCATCCTGATCTGGCCACTGGACCCAGATGGCCCCAGAGGAGGAAGTGAGGTTGGTGAGCTTCACACAGACTTCTCACTGTAATCCAATTCGCTTGCAAGTCATGGCATCACCTCCCTGATGTCACAGTCCCCTTCAGAACGACTTCACTCCTTACTCAGCTCACTCTTTGGCCTTCTTTTGTCTCCTCCCCTTGCCCTTCTCCCTGCTTTCCAGATCCCCTTTATGTGTTTGTCATCTCTCATCTGGACATAAGCTCCTTGAGGCAGGGACTGTTTTATTTATTTGTATTAGTGTTTCCGGCTGCTAGCACAAAGCCTGGCAAACATTAAATGCTCCAGCTAGCTACGGATCTATTTAGTTATAAATAAAATAGGGACCATAATAGTTACACAGTCAAATTCACAAAACTGTTTTAAAAAGTTTTTGTGAAAAAAATGCATTGTAAACCTCAAAGTATTTAAAGTATGAGAGACACAAGTGCCATCATGCCCTACCTGCTAGGTTTCCACAGAGAGGGTAACTAAATAGAGCTCATTTTGTGTTATGGCCAAAAAAAAAAAAAAAGGAGGTGCTTGGAGTGATTTGGAATCACCTGTATTTGCCATACCGGGCTCTGTGCTTTGGGGGCATGCATCCTCAGGGCTGAAAGAATTAACCTGAAATTGTGCATTCAGAAGCAAACCGTGGAGCAACTACTGCTGAAAACAGAACGGTATTTGTTGACGTACAATCAAGGTAACAATAGGTCTAGCAGCCAGGCAACAATCCATGTACTACACACACTCTCCATACCCCACAAAGTCTAACAGGCCTCTGACCACCCCACCCTTCCTGATATCTCTTTCCATTCAAGGCTACTCTTGATAGAACCATAATATTATAGATTTAGAGCTGGAAGGGAGTGGGTCACCGTAGCCCAATACCCTTTATTTTATAGACAATTCTGAGATAGTTACCACTACCCACATGCCCCAGAACATTACAGGGCTTCCTAAATTAGATCCATAATCACTCAAAAGAATTCAAAAGAGTCCAATCTAGCTATCCCCACAGGAAAAACCAAGTATATAAAGAATACCTTTTGTCCAGATGATGATACCCAGCTAGAAAGACAAGCTATATGGCTTGTCTATCAGTATGTATCTCCTGAGCAACCGCTGCAAAGGGATAATGTACTAAACAAAAAGAGAGCAGGCCAGACTGCCTTTGGGAAATTACAAAGTTCTTTGGATGATCCTAAGCTTCTTCTTAAAATAAAGGCCTGTCTTTTTTTTTGTTGTTGTTAATTTCTTAAATGAACAGAAGTCCCCCCCCATCCTCTCTCTCTCTCTCTCTCTCTCTCTCTCTCTCTCCCTCTCTCTCTCTCTCTCTCTCTCCCCCACCCCCCCTCGCCTCTCCCTAAATGAGAAAGCAAGAAAAACAAGACCTCTATTCCCCCATCAGTCATGTCCAAATAATATAGATGTTTCAATCTGCACTGAGTCTACAACCCTTCAGGAGGTGGGTAGCATGTTTCATCTTGAGACCTTTGGAATTGTGGTTGGTCACTGTGTTAATCAAAGTTCCTAACTCTTTCAAAGTTGTTTGTCTTTACAACATCGAAAAAATCCCTTAACCTCTCTGGCTTCAATTTCTTAATCTGTAAAATGGCTAAATGCACTAACTTTTTTTTTAAAGGAAAGATTCAAATTATAGAAAAGGAAAGATTAAAAAGGAAAGATTTTTAAAAGAAAGATTCAAATTATAGGCCCATGGCCTTGATTTTGATTCCTGAACAAAATTCTGGAGATTTTAAAAAAGATTAAAGAGAAGATCTGTAAGTATTTAGAAAGGGAAGCATTGGTTATTAAGATGGCTTCATCAAGAATAGGTTATGGGGGGGGGGGGAACAGAGCCAAGATGGTAGCTGGAAAGCAGGGACTAGCATGAGCTCCCCACCAAGTCCCTCCAAAAACCTATAAAAAATGGCTCTGAACCAATTCTAGAACTGCAGAACCCACAAAATAGCATAGGGAAGCTGGGCTCTAGCCCAGGACAGCCTAGATGGTCTCTGGGTAAGATCTATCCTGCACGGAGCTGGGGGCAGAGGGGAGCGGAGCTGAGCAGAGCGGAGCCCAGCATGGGCAGCGCAGACCGACCAGACCAGGAGCCAGGTAGAGCATGCCCTATCGCCCTGAATCAGTGAGCTTGAGCAGTTACCAGACTTCTCAACCCACAAACACCAAGGACAACAGAGTAGGTTAGTGGGAGAAGCTGCTGGGGACTGGGATAGAGTTTGCGGTTTGGCCACCACCCCAGGGGCAGGGGAGGTGGGGCAGCTACAGAACTACAGCTACAGTTGCTTCTGGCCCCAGGCCCATCTGGTGGGAGGAATTAAGTGGAGGATCAGAGCAGGAGTGAAGAGCCTGCTGAAGATCTAAGTCCAGTCTGGGTTGGGGGTCCTTGGGGAAGGAGGAGTGCTGGTGTGGCAGAGCTGGCGCATCCCCCCAGGCTTGGAACATAGAACTCTGTACTCCACAAGCAGTCATACCCCGCTGAAAAACTCAAGGGTCAAGCGAGTTGGCTGGGAA
>CM053624.1:212204623-212305253 GCA_028646595.1 Phalanger gymnotis
CAGGGTCAAGGGAGAACATTCAATAAAGGGGGATAGGTTTGGAAGAAGCAAAATATAGTTAGTCTTTCACAACATGAGTGTTGTGGAAGGGTTATACATAATGATACTCATGTGGCCCATGTTGAATTGCTTGACTTCTTAGGGAGGGAAGGTGGGTGGGAAGGGAAGAGGGGAGAGAATTTGGAACTCAAAGTTTTAAAAAATAGATGTTCAAAAACAAAAACAAAAAAGTTTTTGCATGCAACTAGAAAATAAGATACACAGGCAATGGAGTGTAGAAATTTATCTTGCCCTACAAGAAAGAAAGGGAAAACCGGATGGGAGGGGAGTAGGGTGACAGAAGGGAGGGCTGACAACCAGAATATACACCATCTTGGAGTAGGGGGGTGGGTAGAAGTGGGGAGAAAATTTGTAATTCAAACTCCTGTGAAAATCAACACTGAAAACTAAATATATTAAATAATAATAATAAAAAGAATAAGTTATGGCTACCTTATACTAAGTTATATACTACCTCATTTCCTTTTTTTTTTTTTGACAGAGTTACTGGAGTGGCTGGCAAAGGAAACACTAAAGCTAGAGTTTACCTAGGTTTCAGTAAAGCATTTGGCAAATCTTTTCATGATCTCCTTGTGGTAAAAGTTGACAGATATAGATAGGAGGACAGTAAAGATATGTGGATTCAAAACCAGATGAATGAGCAAACCCAAAGAATAGTCATTAATAGATTGACCTCACTCTGAAGGGAGGTCTCTAGTAGAGCACCTCCAATGGATCAAGGGAAGGTCTTTCGCTGTCCAATATTTTCATCAATGTCTTAGATGGAGGTATAGATGGTATCAAACAATTAATAAATATTAAGCACCTACTATGTGCCTGGCCCCACACTAAGTGCTAGGAATACAAGCAGACACAAAAGACAATCCCTGCCCTTACAGAGCTTACAAGCTAATGTGGGAGACAACACATCACATTTGCAAATGACACAATGCTAGAAACAGGAGTCTGTTGAGTGCCCAAGTCAAGATCCAAAAACGTTCAGATAAAAGGATGGGACAAATTTAATAAAATGAAATTTAATGTGGATAAATGCAAAGTCTTACAGTTAGGTTAGGACAATCAGCTGCATGTCTGTGTACAAGATATAGGCATCACTAGAAAATAATTCATGAGAAAAAGATCTGGGGGTTTTAGTGGACTGAAAGTTCAGTAGGAGTCAATACGATAACACAATATTCAAAAAGGAAAATGCTTCATGAAGAAAGCCACAACATCTAGAAAAGGGAGGTGAGTGTCCTGCTCTCTTCTGCCCTGGTCAGACCACATCTGAAGTATTATGGCTCAGTTCTAGCTACCCTGTTTTGGGAAAGATGCTGATAAGCATGTCTACTGTGGACAGCCAGGATCACAGAAGGAGCTACAAATGAATGTGCATTTATTAAGCACTTACTGTTTGCAAAACACTGTGCTAATCACTGGGGATATGTACAGAAAAGCAAACAGTCCCTGCTTTTAAGAAGCTCTGATTCTAATAGGAAGACAACATACATAGGAGATTTCAGCTATAAGTCAGATGGAAAGATGCCATCATCTTTAGGGTGCATCAGCAAAGCACATAATAATAATAGATGTATTATCGGCATGTACAGGGCATGTAATAAGCACTTAGGATATGCTAGGAACAGTGCTAAGGACTGAGAATATACATAAAAGCAAAAAGAAAAATGGCCCCTACCCTCAAGGAGCTTACATTCTAATGGAGGAAGATAATAAAAGGGAGCTGAGAAAAAGGGGAGCAAAATGGGAAGGTGGAAAAGTCCAGAGGGTCAAGAACAGAGCCAGGAGAGGTCATGGATAGCCTGGGCACCTCCTCAAATGGCGGTTCTGGGAAATAACTCACCAACTGGAGTAAGGGGTCACAGAGGGGAAGGCATCTATCTCTATGGTGGGGACATCTGCTAGAACAGAGATGGCAGAAAAGTCCAGAGAGTAAAGGGTCAAGCTTGGAGAGAAGACTTAGTCATTTCCACTGATAAAACCATATCCATCTCTGAGGTGGAGTCAGGGACTTTGGTAGAAAGAACTTTCTTCTGAGTCCTCAGGGGCTATGGTGGCTGAAGAAGCAGGGGCTGCAGCATAGGTAGCAGTTACCAAACCCTTTTTGCCTCAGTTTCCTCATCTGTAAAATGAGCTGGAGAAGGAAATGGCAAACCACTCCAGTATCTTTGCCAAGAAAACCCCAAATAGGGTCATGAAGAGTAAAACATGACTGGAAAAATGGCAACAACAAAAGTCATTATCTATGGGCAGTTAGGTAGCAAAGTAGATAAAGTACCATGCCTAGAGTCAAGAAGACTGATCTTTATGAGTTCAAATCTGGTGTCAGATACTTACTAGCTGTGTGACGCTGGGCAAGTCATTTAACCCTGTTTGCCTCAGTTTCTCATCAGTAAAATGAGCTGGAGAAGGAAATGGCAAATCACTCTAGAATCTTTGCCAAGAAAACTCTCAAAAGGGGTCAAAAAGAGTCAGACGCAAATGAAAACAACCAAACAACAATAAAAGCAAAAAGTTATTCTCAGGGCTCTTGGGCTTGGTGTCCTGGGTTTTCCCCTTTGAGTTTTTTGGTCAAGGTGGTGGCAGTGGTTTGACTCACCCACCGGGTACATGTGGCTTCCTGTCTCTCCCTCAGGATGCCTTGCTGCTTCATATAGAAGACTCTGCCATGAAAATTGTTTGATAAAAATTGGGGCTGTTTAGCTTGGAGAAGAGAAGACTCAGAGGATGTATTCTAGCCATCCTCCAAATGTTTGAAAGGTTTTTAAGTGAAAGGGGAATTAGATTTGTTCTGTGTGACTTCAAAGGGCAGAATTAGGAGTAGTATGTGGAAGTTGGGGGACCTGATATAAGGAAAACTTTTCCAATGATTTGAACTGTCCCAAAATGGAAGGGGCTGCTTTGGGAAATAGGAGGCCCCCTTTGATTACAGGTCTTCAGGAAGAGGCTGGATAATGATTTTCAGTAAGGTCATTACAGAGAATCTTGATCAAGAACAGGTTGGACTAATTGATCTCCAAAGCATCTTTTCTAAGTGAGATCCCATGATTCTATGACTAGATGTTCTCTGAGTGCTCCTCCAGCTCTAAATTCAATAATTATTTGAAATGACTTGTCCAAGGTCACACAGCTGGTTAGTGGGAGAATCTCGATCAGAACTTGGGATTCCTTATGGCTTGCCTAGGGCTTTCTCTACTATGCCACTGATGTTCACTTGAACTGAATTCTACCTGCATAATAATACTTGGGGAAGCAAAATCACACGGAGAGTCACTTATATCACCTCACGCCTCCCTAGAAATAGACTTTTATCTACTAGACTTTATACTATTACCTGCTACTTGTCACCATGAAATGCCTTTCTTGATGCTCCAGATGAGAGACTCATAAGGTCCACCAAGAAGGTACCAGACTCACTGAGACAAAGAGGCACGCTGCCAAGACAGAAGAGGGTTCTTCACAGTAACCTCAAAATCCTCCTGACTCTTCAAAGATCAGCTCTTGATGCATCAAGGACTCAAATGTTAGGCGATATGGGACTTCTGTCCTGTTTCAATAGCCCCGATTCATGCTTCTGAACACAGCTGAACTAAATGCCGAGAGGCCTCTTTCTGTCCAGTGAATGTATCAGGAAAAGAACTAGGTGCTGCACCTCTCTGATGGCAGGGCAAGGGAAGAGATGAGTTCTCAAGGTCCTACCGCCTCATGATTCTACAAGGAATCCACAGGCCAAGGTAATAGTCATTCCAAGAAGATACCTTGTCTGAGTTCTGTTGGAAGACCAATGAATATTTGGCTAACCAACAGCATTAACCTGGCACAGCAGTACAGGCTTCATGAAGGTGACAATTCTCTTAATTTTTTCTTAGTAAAAAGAATGTGCCACTCACTTAAGTAATTTCTAAGTAATTACACAATAGCGTTATTCTGTAGCAGTAGGAGGAAAAACAGGAGTCTATAAAAAGGCTGAATAAAGAATTAATTTAATAAATAATATTTAAATCAAGGAGTTATTTTTAGATTTTTCTCAAAACTAGAACTGACTGAAAGTCTTTAATTATTCCATAACCACTTGGATTAATTTGTAACCACCCCCAAAAGGATAGTCTATTTTTGTTCTTGGGAGTGTCTTAGAAGCAAGACCAAGACCAAGACCACCAAGGGAAGCAGTGAGCAAGGAAATACAGAACACAAAGGAAAAGAGAGCCAAGAACTGCTAATACCAGTCCTACATCAGGCACTAGCTCCTCTTGGGTAAGTCCCTCTAATCCTTTCCACCTCGGTTTTCCTCATCTACAGAATGGGTGCAAGGACTCCTCTCTATGTATCTTCCAATAATCCCCCATATCTTTTTCTACAGACATTTAACTGGCAAAATGAGGAGGAAGACTAGGGGCTATAATTACATCGGTTGCTCTCAGCTGCTGCTACGGCAGGGAACCCTCTAGAAATCTATCTGCTGAGCTGTTTCCCCATAAAAATTGCCAGGCTTTTAAAGAGTGGTGGGAAAGAGATGAACAGTATCATTGTAGCACCTTCGGTGGACAGAGCCTTTACATCTGTTCGGCTGCTCTGATCCAACCTCCAGAGTGCCTCCCAATGCTAATCACTGCAGCCTCCTAGAACAGAAGAACAGAAGAACTGCTACCTATTTCCATAATTTCCCCGCATTGGGAGAGAGGCAAGGGAAGATAAGAGAATCAACATGGCCTGGGTTGTTGCTCAGTTTTTTGGGTTTTTTTTTTTTGGAATGAGAGGCTTCCCAGATTCCCTTGAGCTTATGGGTCCTCAAACTGTGCACTTTGTGGCCCAATCGATCTCAATGAAGAATGAGAGTTTGAGGTCCCTGTGCTCAAGGGAGAAGAGAAGTGGGCAGCGAGGAGGAGAAGGACACTCCAAGGCTTCCAAAGGAATAATAATGGTAGCTTCTGTTTATACAGTAACTCACTCACATTACTGCGCTTGATTTGTATGATAATCCTAAGCAGTAAGTAACGTAATATTATTATCCTTATTTTATACACGGCTTGCCCAAAATTACAAAGGCGAGCTTGCGGCAGTGCCTGGATCTGATACCAAGCCTCCTCGATTCTGCTTCAGTACCTTCTACTACACTACTACAATGCGTGGACATATCCCTGGTGGAGTCCTTCAAGGGTTCTCCCTCTACCGTGCATAAGCTGGGCATCTCCTCAAACTTATGTTTGACTTATGTCAAACTTATGACATGCTGTATGTACTGCAGACCCTCATGCATGTCATGTATGCATGTAGACCCTCATCTCCTCTCAGTCTAGATCCTCATCCTTTTACCCAAAGGTTACTGGTTAGTCGGTCAATAAACATTTATTAAGCACCTACTATGTGCCAGGCAAAAAGAGTCAAAAGACAGTCCCTGCTCTCAAGGAGCTCACAATCTAATGGAGGAGATACCATGCAAACAATAATGTACAAACAAGTTATATACAGGATAAAAAGGAAATAATCAAGAGAGGCGAAAGGTACCACAATGAAGAGGGATGGAAGAAGGCTTCCTGCAAAAGGTGAGATTTTAGCTGGGAGTTGAAGGAAGTCAAGGAAGCCAGGAGGCAGAGTGAGGAGGGGGAGCATCCCAGGAATGGGGGACAGCCAGAGAAAATGGCCAGAGTGGGGAGATGGAGTGTCCTTGTCTTAGTAAGGACACGTATGTAGCAGAAATGTAACCCACCTTTTCAATGGTTTAGCTATTAAATGTATGGTTTATATCTCTTAATTTCATCCCTATTAAATCTGTGTGTGGTAATGAGAAGAGTCTCAGCACACTAAGCCTCAGTTTACTCATCTGTAAAATGAGGGGATTGGACTAGGTAACCTCTAAGATCTATTCTAGCTTGAAATCAATGATCCTCAGATAAGCATTTTAATACATGGAAGACGTAGAAGTTCAGAAGGAGTTAAGCATCTGAGAGAGGTCAGAGAAGTAGTATAGTATGCAAGGGTGAGGAACCTGCAGCCTTGAGGCCACATGTGGCCTTCTAGGTCCTCAAGTGTGGCCTTTTGAATGACTCCAAGTTTTACAGAACAAATCCTTTTATTAATTATTAAATTAAGTTAATTATTATTAACTTCACAAAACAAATCCCCTTAATAAAAAGATTTGTTCTGTAAAACTTGGATTCAGTCAAAGGATTGCACTTGAGGACCTAGAGAGCCACATGTAGCCTTGAGGCCACAGGTTCCCCACCCCAATAGGGTAAAGAGTGACTGATTTGGAATCAGAAGACCTGGGTTTGAATCTCAATCCTTGTCCACCTATGTGATCTTGGAAAAAAAATCACTTAACCTACCTGGCTTCAATTACTTTATCTATAAAATGAGTGCACAACACCAGATGACCCATGATCCTGGGAAGAGTCAGGTTCAGAAAAACAAAGCTTTCTTTTGGAATGTTGTTGTTTATTTGGGAGTACTGTGCTGAGACACAATTTTTTTTTAAAAAATTATTTTCAACTTTAACACCAACTAAGAGGAGCCTTTCTATATACAAAGCAGAACAGAAAAAGAGGATCACTCATACAGCTGTAAATCTGTACCACATATAGCTTGGTTCTGCCTACAAGTATGTAACAAATTCAATCTGTTATTTTCAAAGCTGTTCAGCTTTAGCTGGATTTCCTACTGACGTTCTTCTGTTCTCTTCTATGCATTTTAAAAAATGCTTTCATAACCTGCTTTTCTTAATTTTCTTTCTTTTTTTCATCTTTATAACCCAATTGCTAGCCTTTATCTCCATCCCCCAACTTAATATCCAAATTTCTTCCAAAAATTTTTTTGAGAAAGAAAAAAAGATCCTCATACTAATGAGCATACTCAAGCAAAACAAATTTCCACATTGGTCATGTCCAGAAATATACGTGTCTGAGGGACAGAAGTAGACCATCTCTTCCTGCTTCAGGGTGGCTTTGCCTTGTGAGCAGCAGTTATCATCCTTTTCCTAGTCTCCTTACCAGACTACTTTCTTCCAGAGATACCCAGTGTTACAACAGAATTGTCCCTTGGTATGGCCTCCAGTCAGAACACTCCCCCAACCCACCACCTCCAACCCTCTCCTTTTCCTCTTTGCTAATTTCACGCAAATTAAATTGTTCCCCAGTACCAGCAGGATCCTAAACACACTCGTGGAAATCCAATTAACCTTCGATAAAGGTCCGCCAATCAATAGTAGTTCTTTGGCTCAAGCAGGCAATATTGAGCCCAGAGAAACAAGCTGCAATCCGACCTTTACTCTTAACAAGATCAATGAGAATCACTGTCGCCAGCTCTTAAAGTAATTGGCAAATATGATCCCTGGATTAGGCCCCGAAGCGATACCCGCTCTTGAACTAAAAAGACGGAAACAGATGGGGGCCAGAATGGGCAGCCAGCTTCCCCTACGGTCTGTGACAGGCAGGTGATGGGGCTCCAGGATGAGTCTGCCATATCCCCCAGAATGCTGGTATTCCGGTGGATTCTGGGACTCTAAAGTCAGACCGAGAAGAGAAAGAGCAGGGCGATGCTTTTACCCAGTCTTCTCTCATGATGATGGTGATAGTAAAAATAGGTGATAATAAAAATAAAAATACATGATAATAAAATGATAGGTCCTGGACTTATGATTTTATTGGTATAGGGAGCCCCCAGGTGAGTAAATTCCCTACAACAAGGCACCTTCTCAGCGGCTAATAGTTATACAGAATTGCCTAGAGCAGAGGTATCAGATATACTGGCTGAATGCTGCCCTAAACACTCCCTAGTGAGGCCTGAACCAGATTAAAATGTAATTGGGAAATATTTAACAAAGTAAATAAAAATACAATAAAACATAGATAACATTACGTTTTAAAACCCAGTCAATATGCAACCCACGAGGATCCTTCTGTACAGATTAGTGACCCTTGTTTCTATTTGAATTTGACAGCACTGGCCTAAGGCACCGAGAGGTTAAGTAATAATAGTAATAGCTAACATTTCTATAGTACTTACTATGTCCCAGACACTGTGCTAAGCACTTTACAATCATTATTTCTTTTGATCCTCACTGGGAGGGAGGTGTTATTATCAAACCCACTTTATAGATAAGGAAACTGAGGCAAATAGGAATCAGGTGTCTTGCCCAGGGTCCCACAGCCAGAGGTATGACTTAAATCAAGGTCTTCCTTAGCATTTACAAAGGGCTTTTAAGGTTTCCAAAGAACTATGTATTTCTCTCATTTAATCCTGTGAGATAGGTGCTATTATTAACCTCATTTTACATCTAGGGAAACTGAGGCAAAGAGCGGTTAAATGGCTTGCCTTGGTTCACACAGCTAGTTAAGTGTCTAAGGAAAGATTTGAATTAAAGTCTTCCAGACTCCGAGACTGCTTAACCTGGCTATCTACATGAGAATCTTAACTTACTTGATTACATCTGGTAGATTCGTTCATCCCTAAAATCCCTCACACCCCCTCAGGGTTTACACGATTGTCTTCTCCAGAAACTTCAGGATGCCAAGATGATATATTCTGTGACTGACTCTGGTGAATATAAGTAGGCTAAGGATAAACCACGTTTAAAAGAATTGAACTTTTATGTTTCCTCCCAATCAAGCAAAATACCATGCCTCAGTAATGACTGGTGGTATGCGTCCCTTTTCAAATACTAAGGACATGGTATGCTACAATACTGGACAAAGGAATCTAAGGGCCTGAATGTCCTACTCAGAGCATGCGGGTCAGTGAACACTCACTGCCTTGGATGGGTCTAATCACCTCTCCAAGGTAACTGACCTGAGGATTGCCTTGCAAACAGCATCTCAGTCGGAGTTTTGCATCTTAAGGATCACAGGACTGTGGGATAGGACGGACTTTACAGACTATCAAATCAGATTCCCTCATTTTACAAAATTTTACAAATTTCATAGGGAATTTACTCAGCTAGGGATATCATAGATCCAGGATCTGTCTCCCATTTCTATTATCACTATCATCATGAGAGACGACTGGATAAAAGCACTGCCCTGTTCTATCTCTCTTTGGTGACTTTACGGTCCCAGAATCCACTCAAATACCCAAATTTTAGGGGAAATGGCAAGTTGACATGAGCTACCAAGAGGCTAAGTAAGAATCTGTCTAGGAACCTTCCTGGGAACACAAATGGCTTTTTTGAGCTAGTAAAAATCTTGAGTCAAGATCTTAGGACAGAGAGGCTTCTAGGTGGCACAGTGGCTAGAGCGCCAGCCCTGGAGTCAGGAAAACCTGAATTCAAATCCAGCTTCGGATACTTAACTAGTTGTGTGACCCTGGGCAAGTCACTTAACCCTGATTGCCTCAGTTTCCTCATCTGTATAATGAGCTGGAGAAGGAAATGGCAAACCAATCCATTGTCTTTGCCATGAAAATCCCAAAAGGGGTCACGACAATCAGATATGTCTGAAAAACAACTGAGCAATATTTGTGTTCACTTTCCCTGTAAAAGAATGTAAATTTTTTTGAGGTCAGGGCTGTCATTTTTGTCTTTTTATTTCTACCATTTAGTAAGAATGCCTTACATACAGCTGGTATTTTAAAAAATATGTAATTAATTAATTTTTAGTTTTCAACATTCACTTCCACAAGATTTTGAGTTTTAAATTTTCTCCCTTTGTCTCTCATCCCTCTCCCCAAGACAGCATGCAATCTGATATAGGTTCTACTTATACATTCATATTGAACATATCGTCACGTTAGTCATGATGTAAAGAAGAGTTAGAACTAATGGGAAGAACCACGAGAAAGAAGAAACAAAACAAAACAACAAAAGAAAAGGAGAGCAAATAGTCTGCTTCTATCTGTGTTCTGACTCCATAGTTCTTTCTCTGGATGTGGAAGGCATTTTCCATCGTGACTCTTCTGGAGTTGTTTTAGATCCTTGCATTGCTAAGAAGAGCTAAGTCTATCAAAGTCAGTCATCATACAATGTGGTTGTTACTGTATACAATGTTCTCCTGGTTCTGCTCACTTCACTCAGCATCAGTTCATATAAGTCTTTCCAGGTTTTCCTGATGTCTGCTTGCTCATCATTTCTTATAGCACAGTAGTATTCCATTACATCCACATACCATAAATTGTTCAGCCATTCCTCAGTTGATGGGCATCCCCTCAATTTCCAATTCTTTGCCACCACAAAAAGAGCTTCTATAAATATTTTTGTACATGTGGGTCCTTTTCCTGTTTGTATGCTCTCTTTGAGATACAGACCTAGGAGTGTTATTGCTGTGTCAAAGGGTATGCACAATTTTATAGACCTTTGGGCACAGTTCCAAATTGGTCTCTAGAATGGTTGGATGAGTTCACAACTCCACCAAAAATGCAACAGTGTTCCAATTTTCCCACATATTCGCCAACACTTTTCATTTTCCTGTTTTTGTCATGTTAGCCAATCTGACTGGTATGATGTGGTATCTCAAAATTGCTTTGATTTGCATTTCTCTAATCAATAGTGATTTGGAGCATTTTTTCATATGGCTATAGATAGCTTTAATTTCTTCCTCTGAGAACTGCCTGTTCATATCCTTTGACCATTTATCAATTGGGGAATGACTTGTATTCTTATAAATTTGACTCAGTTCTTTATACATTTTAGAAATGAGGCCTTTATCAGAGACACTGGCTGTAAAAATTGTTTCTCAGCTTTCTGCTTTCCTTCCAATTTTGGTTGCATTGACTTTGGGCAAAAACTTTTCAATTTAATGTAATCAAACTCATCCATTTTGCACTTCATAATGTTCTCTGTCTGTTGTTTGGTCATAAATTCTTCCCTTCTCCATAGATCTGACAGATAAACTATTCCTTGCTCTCCTAGTTTGCTGATAGTATCAGTCTTTTTATCTAAATCATGTACCCATTTTGACTTTATGTTAGTATAGGGTGTAAGATGTTGGTCTCTGCCTAGTTTCTGCCATGCTATTTTCCAGTTTTCTCAGTAGTTTTTGTTAAATAGTGAGTTCTTATCCCAGAAGCTGGAGTTTTGGGGTTTATCAAACAGTAGATTATTACAGTCATCGACTGTAATGTCTTGTGTATCTAACCTATTCCACTGATCCACCACTCTATTTCTCAGCCAGTATAACGTAGTTTTGAATATGATAAGTATTTAATAAGTGTTTGTTGTTGCTGTTGCCAGGTCATATGGTTCATTCTCATAGCATGTAAACTTCTTAAAGGCTGGGATTGTTTCATTTTTTTCTTTGTGTTTGTAGAACCTAGGACATGGCCCGGCACATAGCAAGCACTGAATAAATGTTTGCTGATGGACTCATTCATTCATTCATAACATATGACAGAACTTTCATTATAGCAAGGCTGCTTTTGTAAATCAGGATAGAATTAGGAAAGACTTTTCTACCTCGAGGAAGTTAGGTGGCTTGGATGGAATGGATAGAGCGTTGGACTTCGGTACAAGAAGAGCTGAGTTTAAATCCAGCCTCAGACTCTTACTAGCTGTATGACCCTGGGTAAGCCATTTAACCTCTCTCAGGCCTCAATTTCCTCATCTGTCAGATAGGGACAATAATAGCACCTACCTCACAAGGTTGTTGTGAAAATCAAAGGGGATAGCACTTCATAAATGCTAGCTATTATTATGATGCAGGGCAGCTACGTGGCAGAGTAGATAAAGCCTCAGACTTGGAATCAGGAAGACTCATCTTCCTGAGTTCAAATCCGGCATCAGACACTTACTAGATTGTGACCCTGGGCAAGTCACTTAACCATTTTGCCTCAGTTTCCTCATCTGTAAAATGAACTAGAGAAGGAAATGGCAAACCGCTCCAGTATCTTTGCCAAGAAAACCCCAAATGGGGTCACAAAGAGTCAGATATGATTGATTAACAACAATATTGACTGATTAACAATAAGAAATTATTATGATTATCTATCTCAGCTTACTCTTTCTCCAAAACCCCCTTCCCCACGTTTCTGAACCATAATTGACATGATCACAAATTTAGATCTAGGAGGGACCTCAGAAACCATCCAGTCTAACCGTTTAGTTTACAGATGAGAGACCAAGACTCAGAGAGGTTAGGTGAAATATGATTACACAAGGTCATGGAATTAATAAGTAGTAAGGTCAGGATTTGAACTCAAGTCTTTTGACTACTAATCCATCTGGATGTGTAAAGAGCAAACTGTGCTCTCTACGCCATACTTCTATATCCCAGTATCAGCTTTATAGCCAGCAGCAAACACTCTTGGTCATGGACAAGCAACAGTACCACTAACAGATCATGTTGTGTTTGCATTTGTCTTTAAAAATCAAAGCCTGCTACGATTAAATGCCATTATAGCCCAGCACCAGCGAAGATCCAGAGAGATTAATGTGCCTGGGGAGCAGCTTTAATGATAATCCTGCCAGAGTAGGCATTAAGTAAATGTCACCAACCTGTTTGGAAAAGGAGGGAGGGCCTGGGGATCCCTGCCATCTCTGAGACAAGAGAGGCTCAGAGCACCTTTAAGGCCGCCTGAGAAAAAGCTGAGCTGAGCCAAAGCTCCCTTCTTTCTGCCCACCAAAGCTAGGGACTATTTACACAGGGTGGCAAGGGCGTGAGTGGATGTGTCTACGTGCATGTGAAACTGCTCGTGTGAGCGTAAGGATGGACGTGCATCTATGTGCTCAGCCTACCCGGGACATCCCAGCAGGCCAAAAAACTGTGGGTCAGATGTGCTCACGGAAATAAGCTAGTCAGCACATGCAGGACTTCCCCTCTCCCTCAGTAGGGTAACATCCCCCTGCTCCCACTGGGTTGGCCTGCAGTTAGGGTCTGATTTCTGAAGGATTTCTGGGCCCTGATTAATTTTAGAAAGTTTTCCCCTGATGTCATAGAAGGGATTCCTTCCCAGATTGTGTTTGGATTATATGACCTTTGAGGGTCTTTCCAACTCTAAGAGATAGTGATTCTGTGATCTTTGGCCTAAGATTTCTTCTATCATGTCCCCTCACTCTTCATTCTTCTCCCACCCTTTTCTCCTACTGAGGACAAGGTCCAGGATAACTTCCCACCCATACTGGGTGCACTAGTGAGGGGGGAGAGGTCACAGTGGGCATCAGTTATTCCTGGCACTTATCCCATTCCTCTGTTGTTCCAGTCAGTCAGTCAGTCAGTCACAAACACTTATTAAGTGCTTATTTTGTGCTAGGCACTGTGCTAAAACCTGGGGATCAAGAGAAAGTCAAAAACATGGTCCCTATCTACAAAGAGACAGTGTAGGATATATAGACTATAAATGGAAGATAATCTTTAGAGAAAGCAATGGCAAGAGGAAGAGGAGGGTAGACCTGAAAAGTACAGGGAAAGTGGGTTATGAGCTGAGTCCTGAAGGAAGCTAGGGAAACTAGAGATGGAAACGAAGAAGGAGGGCAATCTAGGCAGGGGGCATAGCCAGTGCAATGGCACAGAAGTGGGAGATGAAATATAGCATATGAGGAACAGTAACAAGGCTACTATCATTGATCGTAGAGTATGTGGAGAGCAGTAAAATGCAAGAAATCTGGAAAAGCAAGAAGGGGCGAGGCTGTGAAGGGCTATTGTGGGGATAATGCTCCAACCTCTCAGGTTCAATCAGAAAGGCTGCCTAATGAATTCCATTCAACAGTCATGTAAGTGCAACTCACTATGCTGGAGTAGCTCTTGCTGCTCTATATACAAAACTTGCTGTCATTCCGTTGTTTCATGGTGTCTGACTCTTCATGACCCTATTTGGGCTTTTCTTGGCAAAGATACTGGAGAGGTTTGCCATCTTCTTCTCCAGCTCATTTTCCAGATAAGGAAACTGAGGCAAACATGATTAAGTGACTTGCCCAGGGTCACAAAGCTAGTAAGTGTCTGATGCCATATTTGAACTCAGGTCTTCCTGACTCCAGGCCTAGTGTTCTAACTACTGTGCCACACAGCTGCCCCAAGTACACAAAACTACAAGGACATAAAAACTAGACCCTATGCAACAGTCTCTAGTAATAAAGTGGCTAGCCTGGCTGGGTAAACAACCATAGACAAAGAAGGAAAGACTATGGGTTAGATGGACCTACTAACCTCAAACTCTCTACCCACACTCCCAAGAGCCAGGCTTTAGAGGCCCAAAGCTGACAATGACAAGGATGCCATAGGAGACACTCAGCCCTGCTTTGTGTGACTAATGTCCCAGATCTATCCACAGAAGCTTTGTTAGCCTAACTTCCTCAATCCCAATAGAAACCTCTCAAACCTGTGGTTCCTTTATTCACCTGGTGCCTCAAAAGCTCTGCTGTGGAGGCGAGGAAAGAAGAGAGGCTGTTTCTGGACTCCAGAGAAGAACAAATGGGCAGAGTCCAATTGATTTCATGCCATTGTTCTTCGGGAGCTAGTCGGCTCTGTGGCTCATTGATAGCAAATGAAGAGAGATCAATGCTCACCTTTCAGAACGAAAAATAGCAGGGGCAGGACACTGGGCAAGAAAGGCCTTAGTGACTGCAATGTCTCTTCTTATTTTTGAAGAGAGAGATTGAGAGAGAGAGAGAGAGAGAGAGAGAGAGAGAAAGCCTTTGCGTAGGGCCCTTCTGCCCTATGTGAAATGTGGAATAAATCACATTTTCCAATGTGACCTCAGAATCTCAATGTGGGTCCTGTAGCTTGATACAACCATCACGTTCATTCTCTGGGCAACAGTTTGGTAAAGTAAGGCAGAAGGGTCTCCAGCTGTGACTCTGTGGTATGGCTCTAAATTGGGCACCCCCTAGGCTAAAACCAAAGCCTCGTCTTCTCCCATCCAACATGCTCTTCTTACCTCATTGACATCAATCTGGTTCTTCTCCATGTAAGCCTTATCATTGACCTGTCCACCTTCTACAAACTCCATCAGGAGGATCCGTCGAGTTGACAGCTCCCAGTAAATGCGAGGGACCTAAAACAGGACAAAGAATGGTCATAGAAGTCTTTGGGAAGCAAAGGAATGGAGTCCTAAGAGGAGACTCCAACAGCAGCAGAAAAATAGAAGGCCTCTCTCATAAACAAAGGAGACGTATTGAGCCAGCAAGGAAGGAAAATGCAACATCACTGAGGGGGACTAAGACATGAAGAAACAAGATCATGGTGAAAGGTTTTTTAACTGTCTTCTCCTTAAGATGCCCCCTTTTCAGTACTGGAAAAGGAATCGACCATTACCCACTGGTCACTTTCAGACGTTACTGTGGAACATAACGGAGGATTAGAAACTTGAAATACCCTACTTTTAGATTTATCTCACTGAGGGAGTAGGACAGCTAGGTAGTGCAGGGGATAGAGCACCGGGCCTGGAGTCAGGAAGACCTGAGTTCAAATCTCACCTCAGATATTTACTAGCTGTATGGCCCTGGGCAAATCACTTAACCCTGTTTGCCTCAGTTTCCTCATCTGTAAAATGAGCTGGAGAAGGAAATATCGAACCCCTCCAGTGTCTTCGCTAAGAAAAGCCCAAACAGGGTCACAAAGAGTCGAACGTGACTGAACAACAAGAACAACACTGAGTCACTTCAATCACATTGCCTAATACGTCTGCCTCAGTTTCTCCATCTATACAATGGGACAATTAAAAAAAAAGACTTTCCCATGGGGTCTGAATAGAAATGTTGTTTAAGGGATGAAAGGGAGCCAGATACTGATACTTAGACTCTACCGAGGGTTCCCAGATTCCCAGTCTTCCACTTTCCCCCCAAAGACTCTGAGGACAGTAAAGCACCAAGAATGGAACTGATGTTTCACGGCTAGTCCAACTACAGATTTCCCCTGAACTTGGCAAGAAGCTGAATTTCAGTCCATGGTTATCATTGCAAATCCTTATGTAAATACATCAAAAAGTAAATATACCCATGTAAGCATAGGATTATAGCTTTTAAGCTGGAAGGGAACTAAGAGACCATCTATATTCTAAATTTTGCCGATGAGGAACCTGAGATTCAGAGAGGTTAAAGGTCTTGCCTGTGGTCAACCGGCCAGAAACTGTCAGAAACAGGCTTTGAACTTGGACTTCGAGTCTAGTATTCTATCCACTAGGCCACACTGCAGGCTTCAAAGCTTCATCAGATCTGTGATCTCAAGGATGTGGCTATTCTCTCCGCGTGTACGGATTGTAACACATCCATTCCTTCTTGTCTCGTAGGATTCTTATCCATGTTCTTTCAAAGATACCCCACAGAGGATCTACCCAACATGCTGAAGGCCTTCTTTTAGGCCTCTTTACATTTCAAGAAGAACAGTAGAATACTCAGGCTATCTACGTGTAATATTTTGTTTGAGCCATTCACCAGTTCACTTTCCCTTCAGATTGTACCTTTCTTCAATGATATCCCTTGTACCACTTCCTAAGCACAGGTTAATTAATCATTGGAAATATGCCATAGTTTACTTGAGTATAACATGTGTCTCTCATTGCGTTCTGGGTCACCCACAAATTTAATTCCTCATAAACGATGGTCTAGGATTTGCAACCAAAGCATATCACTGGGAGAATATTTGTATTTATAAGAAGGGAAGAGGAGGTCTTTGCACCTGGAAGCAGTTTAGAATGGTTAAAAGCACTGCACAATTTCCCAAATGCAATGCATGAAGGCCTACTTTCATCTTCCTAATTCAATTATGGGCTCAACCTATTTCCAGTGTTTGTCCAACCGATGTGTTAATGCTCTTAACTTGATAGCACGGTTATTCAATTGTATGTCACAGTCTGGACAAAAGGCATTTCTCATTCATTTAGGTTTTGTTGGTTTTTTTCCCCCTGGGAGTATTGTTTATACCAAACTCTTTTAAATAATCATAGATCTCATTGAAGAGACTTTTATTATTTGGGGCATTATAATGAAATAAGTGCATTACAAACGGGAGCATTTAGGGGATCTCAACAACTAGAAAGAATCCTTCCTTCCACTGTGATTCATTTGAAATGAACAATCAGAAGGTCACTGACCAATGTGGTTGATATGGTTGTATTTGAAACAAAATCCTACAGAACCTTGTAGTAGGAGTTTGAAAACTGACCGGCATTCTGAGATCTGTAGTTCAGAGGGACATTTCTTCCTCAGAGCCCTGAGTAAAAATTTGGACTACTGAGGTCTTTGAGCTGGAAGAATGATTTTAGTCACAATCTTCGAGAGCAGAGTGGGAAGAAGTGGGACCGTATGAAGAGAGCAAGAGAAGAAGCAGCGGAGGAGGCGGTGTCCTTAGCCCCAACTTGGGACTTAACGAAATGATCAGGAGAGAGAAGTGGTAGCTGAGGGGTGATGGACAATGAGAGAGTCAGAGTGATAGCGTGACATTTCATTTTTTTATTAATAAAAGGAATAGTCATTAGCCTGTCTCTGTCTTGGACCAAAAATCATCATGGCAGCAGTCTCACGGAAAATATGCCCTTATAAAAGTGGGTGTTCCAGAGGGGAGCAATCAACTCTGATTGGTCACCAATTAATGATAGATGGACTTTACAAAGAGAGTGGGCTCACTCACCCAGACAGAGGATCTACCTCTGCCCAAATTAGCTAGAATGGAACACAATGGGCAGGAATTCATTTTAGTTCAGAAGTCCGATCTAGTTGGGTGAAGTAGCAACACCCAGAACGTTAATCCTATCTTTCGTCATCCCTGTCCTTCTGAGAGACTGGGCTTCAGATGAGAAAACAGGGCAGGGGAAAAATCTTGGGTCTCCCCAATTTTAATAACTGACTATTAATGAGAGAGAAATGGTCACTTTCCTCAATAGAGAGACAGATAAAGGAGAGTTGAGATATGAGAGAGGTAGAAGAGATTACAGTAGATCATTAGGTCCCTGCTGGCATCTTGGAACAAAGAACTGGGATTGAAATTACCAGTTATACTCACCTCTTTAAAGACTGAAGCATGTTCCTAAACTTCCACTATTTTCATAAACTCTTTCCACTATATTTATATGATAACGGATGCTGTCATATATTCTTTACTTATTTCTTGTTATCTAAGATGCTAACCGTACACTGATTTTGCTCCATACAAATACCCATGATTAGCCAGGAAGGTTTGTCTTCCATGTCTTTAGAGTGTGGGTATGCTGAGAAAAGCGCTGTGGAGGAAACCAGGGACTAGCTGGAAATATGCAAAATTTAAATTGGTACAGAAAACTAAACCTCTGTATAAATGCTAGGAACTTTCTTAACTTGAGGCTCTGGGAAATTATGATTTTGTTGTTGAGTCATTTCTGTGATGTCTGACTCTCCATGACCCCGTTTGGGGTTGTCATTGCAAAGACACTAGAGTGGTTTCCCATTTCCTTTTCTAGCTCATTTTCCAGATGAGTAATTGAGGCAAACAGGGTTAAGTGATTGTCTAGAGTCATAGAGCTAGTGTCTAGGGCCAGATTTGAACTCAGGTCCTCCTGATGCCAGGGCTCAAGCTCTAATCGCTGTACCACCTAGCTGTCCTTTGTCTGACAGAAATTCCACTTGGACTTGAGGGCCATTATACTGCTCCTAGATTAAAAGTGAGATAATTGTTGTAACAGGGTATGGCAGATTAAATCTCCAGCCTCTGAAATGAGAAAAGAGGTGGGCAGAGAGGAGAGGGTGGCACCCAAACAGAAAGTCATATCCTGAACTGGCCCTGGGGGGAGGATTTAGCTTCACTACTTTCCAAAACAGAAGAGGCGGTAGAAATGAGGGATACCACTGGATCCTTCCACTGAAACAGCTGGATGTTACAGCCTTAGCTCACACCTGTGATGTTTCTAAGACTCTTTAAGGCTGCATTCTACTCTACTGGGTCAAATGCCTTTTTTGTCAACAAATAAGAAACACTATGGGATCTTGTAGTCATCTGAATAAAGATGTAGTCTCCTAGAAAGACTCCCTTCTTTTATTTTCATCAAAGATATCCTTTACACACATGGAGATAACTGTCATAACACTTTTGTAGCATGAGAAAGTAGGAGTAGGAGACCATTAAAGGGACAATTACCAGAGACCTCATCCCACCTTCTGCTTGCTGTCTGAAGCTGAAAGGAAGCCAGCCCTAAGGATGAACTTGCAGCCATCAAAAGGAACCTAGGCCTTGCTTCCCTTTTCCTCCACTTTCTTTCCCTTCCCTCAAAAATGGCAATTACATTCCAATGAGTACCTGGCGCTCCAAGGTACCCCAGACAGCAGGTGGGTGCTATGGGTTCTCTTAGGAGAAACAGCCCTTAATTAAACTCAGGCTGGGTAGGGCTGGGGGCAGGGGAGAAGGGGTAAAAGAGAAGGAAATCCAAAGGAGTTGGACGCAAAGCAAGGGAAAAAAATTAATAATGAAATAAAAGGTAGACATAGGTCACTGTTACTGATATTCTCACAATCATGTTCTAAAAGTATTACTATCATCTGTAATTTTTTTTTCTATTCTTTTGGAATAATTTCCTTCTCTGAGATAGTTTGTACAGTGATCCCTCAATGTTTTGAAGGCTGTCTGGTGTAGGGCTGTCTTGGCTATGCCTCCTCCAGGTGTCACCAAGAAGATCAGGATCCTAGAGATGAAGACTTTTGGTTTGGGCATAAATCCCTAAGTTTCTTCCTTTTCAGAGACTGGGGAGTTTTGCCCTGGCCTTAGGCCTGGCAGAAAGGTTGATTCCAACTCATAAACTAGCCCCTTCCATCCTTTGGCTTTGTGGGAAGAAAGGTAGAAGCCAGGAAAGAGCTCAAGAAAGGAAAAAGAGCTCAAGGAAGTAACCAGTGCAATAAGTACAAAGTATACTTCCCACTGTAACTGGGCAAGTCACTTAATATATCCAAATCTTGGTATAACCAGTGGGAAAAATAACTCCTGTCCTAAGATCCCATGAAATACTATCAGTACAAATGAGATAATACACATGAGGTACTCCTTCCTACCTGAAGGCTTCTAACACCAGCCAGGCTGGTGACATAGGAAATCATTCCCTTACTATTATTATTTTGCAAATTGGAACTCTAGCCCTTTGTCCAAAGAAGTGGATCTCTGTGGCCCCTGAAGCTGAAAATGTACACTCGGCATTTTTTTACTGAAGAATTACAAAGTCTTCCACAGCTTCCAAATTAACAAGAAAATATGCTTTGTTTTTAAACTTTTCCCTCTCATTCACTTGGGTGAAACCATTAAGGAGTCAGTGTGGTATAGTGGAGAGCCTGCTATCTTTGGAATAAGACGTCCAGGGTCTGGTGTCCAAATCTTAGTTCTACTACTGTTATCCCTTTCACATTGTGACTCCCCATCATGGTTGCAATATACTGCGGTCAGCATAAGAAATTAAATTGGAATTTTTCTGCAGTTTTGTGGAAGCCATAGACGACACAGGAAGGCCAACAGATGACACAGAAAAGTTTAGAAACTCATAAATGCACAAAATAGATGAATAGTATTACATAACATCAACCTATTTTATCTTTTAATACCATAATAATTCAGACTTCTTCTCTGGTACGGATTTTCCAGTTTGCAGTGGTACCATGCCCTTAACTCTTTGGATATGGAAGAGATAACCGTACTTACTACCTCTGTTAAGTCCCTTAACTTCTCTGGGCCTTGTTCCTATTTGTAAAATGAGGGGGCTTCTAAGGTCCCTGACAGATCTAAACCTACACTGGAAACCTCTACCAGAGGTCCTGAGACTTTAGAAAGAGAAAATTAAAACCCTAGAACGAAACGTCATGTGGGTAGCCAGCAAACAGAAAATGCCAGATAAATAGCACTGAACATAAAGAGAAAATTAGAGCTTTGAGAGGTTCTGGGTTTTTAACCTGGCCCATCAGTTGTTTAGATATGGTGTGGCACCATACATTCTGCACTTCATCTCTATCTTTCCCCCCAAAATCCAGCTTCTTTTCAAACACAACTCCTTCCATCCTGATGAGCTGAATGTATCCCCTCACTTCAGCCTGTTAGACCTAAAAATGACAGAAATATCAAACGTGAGAAATAAGAGGATTTGTCATGGAAACTCAGGGAGAACCGTAAGTGCTTCTCAGTGGCCCTGACAACTGAAGTGTCTGTAAAATGCTAAATTGCTCTCTGCTTAGTTAAGAGAAAATTGGTTTGACAGAGTTAGAGAAGGTCAAGAGCCTTGCCCCAAGATCCACAGGCAGTTGGGAGGGACTGGAGTGTGATATTGGTTGAAGCGCCCTGACCACACCCCAACATCTTCGTTAGGCTACCGTCCCCTTCCTATGTTGTCTCTCAAACTTCCTGACTAACAGGAAAGGTAATACAAGACAGTCAAAAAATGTGACCTTGGTTAATCACTCTTCCTCTTGGACTGTTAAGTTTTATCATCTATACAACAGGTTAGACCATAAGAAGACAAGATGATACCACAGCAGGATCAGATGAAGGACCAGGCAGTGTTTAATCCCATGAAGAAAAGACTTTGGGGGAAAATGATATCTACCCTCAAATATCAGAAGTGCTATCAGTGAAATTGGGATTTGGCTTATTCTGTCTAACCTCAGACAACAGAAGGGATGAAATAGGAGAGGTGAAAGTTGCACAAAGATAAGTTTTTCTCAATATAAAGAAAAACTTCCTGATGATCCAGGATATCCAAAAGGGTAAGAGATTTTTTTTTTAGGAAGTAGTGAATTCCTTATCAATGAAGTCTTCAAGCAGAGACTGAATGTGCACTCATCAAAGGTGTTTCAGAGGGGATTTCTCTTCATGGACAAGTCGGATTAAACAATTCCCATATATCTTTGAAACTCTAGATAATGTCTAAGGTCCCTTCCGGTTCTACATCCTAAGATTCTATACAGTTTTAGTAAGTCGTTTAACCTCTCTGTGACTTAGTTTCCTCATTTGTAAAGTGAAGAGGTTGGACAAGATGAATTCTAAGGTACCTTCAGCTCTGAAACTCAGAATAGGAAAGACAAAAACGAAATGAAAAAGAAAATGGAAGGAACCCCTCCCCCCCAAAAAAAGGAATGCTTTTAGGCAGAAATGATGTAACAGTGAAAAGATCAGTGGCTGTGGAGACAGAGGACCTGAGTTCAAATTTCACCTCTGCTATTTGTTATTTATGGGATATTAGGCAAGTGTCTTAATCTCTCTGGGTCTCAGTTTCCTCATCTGGAAAATAAGAAGGTTGGGTTAGATGACTTCTAAGCCCCCTTCCATATCTAAATCTATGAACCATAAGCTTACAGCTCAAATTACTTACTAGACACTAAACCACATAAATGCAAAAGAAAAAAAGTATCATATCCTTTTTTAAACTTGGGAAATTTTACAAATCCACATATTTGCAAATATCAGCCTGACTTATAAAAATCTGACACCCATCTTCATACAACACATCTTTGCAACAGGCTTTTTTTTTCTTCCTAAATTGTTCTTTTGCCACAAGAGAAAAAATTAAACAAACCTCCAAAAAATTACATTTTCTTAGAGTAGATAGGGCAAAAAAAAAATCACAAAAAAAGGGATTGTAACTGAAAATACATGCAACTTTTTTTTTTTTTTTTGGCTAGGAGTAGGGGTGGGGTGGGAGGAAGATGACCTAAAATTCCATCAGCACAGGAAACTTCCCATGCAGAAACCCTTTCCACAGATAGAGATGTGTAACTTATAGCCTTAGAAAGTTACCAGCAGTACTGGGAAATAAAAAGATTCCCTTTCATGCCCACAGTTAATATGTTTTTCTGAATTCTTCATTTTCACTATTTCTTATGAGCACAGTGATATTCTAAATTCCTCAATTTGTTTACCTATGCTCTAAGCCAAGGATTCTTAAGCTCTTATGTCATGGAACGCTTTGGCAATCTGGTAAAGCCTACAGTCTCCTTCACAGAATGCTCTTAGTGAATAATAGGTTTACAAAGGAAATCAATTATAGGCTTTTCCATTAAAAAAGGTCATTTATTAATCTTTAACATTTATCTTTTTAAAATTTGAGTTCCGAAATCTCTCCCTTCCTCCCAACCCCCTCACCTATTGAGAAGGCAAGAAATGTAACATCAATTAAACATGTGAAGTCATGGAAAACATATTTAAAGGAAATCAATTATCGTGAAAATAAAGATGAATTTTTTTATATCCAAGTTTAGAGATCCCCTGAAATCTATTCACAGCCCCGCTGGGGTCTGTGGACCCAGGTTAAGAAACTTTTCTCTAAATGTTGGGCATATAAGTTTGTTTCCAACTTTTTGCTACTACGAACCAAGTTATTATTAATGAACATTAATGTGCAGATGGATCTTGTCCATCTGTCAATAACCTCCTTGAGATACTAAAAGGATCATCAAATAAATGAGTAGGAACAATTTTGTAGCTTTTCTTGTATAATTAGAAACAATTTCCCAAGACGGTTGGACCAATTCACAGATCCACCAGAAGTGAATTTGTTGTTATCTTTCGATCTTGAAGGGGAACAAAATGACATAACTATATCGGGGTCAAGGTACAGTGCATCTGACTGTGGCTGATCAGACCATACAAGCTCAGAAGGCTCCACCACGGGTCGGGCACAAATAGTCCATATGAACATTTGGAGTAGAGATAGCTCTAAATTTGCAGTGAATCAGCATGCCCTCAAAGGTTTTTTTGGAAATTCACTTCCAAGGAGTTTGGGACTCTCCACTGAAGATTCGTCCTCTTAACAAAAGGAGAAACATGAAATACCTAGCGATTTCTGAAATGTCTAGTCCCATAACATAGACCAGTGATTCTCAACTTTATGAGAGCTATAATACTCATCATTTTTTCATTTATTTCCCTACAGTTGTCCTTCTTTCAAAAATGCCTTCTGGCTTCTATTGATTTTTGTTGTTAAATTAAGGTGAATGAAAATTAATTTAGAGAATTCTCTCGAGATTACTGAAATCTCTTTGAGAAGCTTACAAAAATTTGCTATAAATATTATTCTGAAAATCCAGATATTTGCCAGTAATTGCCTTTTAATTAAGGACTTTTACCCCCTCCTCTTCCCTCCCCCATGGAGTATTCACCCTAGCTTCTCTCTGAAGCGTCTCTTATTCTGTCCATATTCTGGAATTAGGATAAGTCTTTTCATCTCCCAACTCATCCCCCAATTCTCTAGCCATCATCTTCTGCCAGTCCCAAATTGTAGTCACCCTCGTAGACCAGATCCATATTAACTGCCCGGATTGTAACCATCCCGCTCAACTTCCCCTTCAGCTCCCTGCCTCTCGTGCCATCTTTGTATTTGGAAGGTGTGTGTAACTCTGAGATTTATTGCACTGAACTAAGGCAGTTATTAAGCCCAACATAAGCATGGGAAGACGCCTCACACACCGAGAGGTAAACTCTTTGCTGAGGCTTAATTACTCACAGATGTTTCAATGAGATGCCAGTATATAAAAACAATTTATCTCCGGCTTTAAGAGCTCAACTGGGTTCACAGCACAAAATTCACTTCCCACTTGTTATGTGCTTAGGCAAAATTAATTACTCAGGAGCTGAATTCCACTACCGTCTTTGGGGTAGTGTTCATGTTTTGGAAGCCACAGTTTAAGTCAGTAGATTAATTATTTATCCATTTGGCATCCTTGGGTTTTTTCCCCTTAAGCAGTACTATTATTATAATTACATCATCAGTACAGTTATGGCTTTTTGGCCCCAGCTGGCATGTGATTGGCTGTTTCCATGGGGATAGTGGAGGGTTCTACTTGTCAGTCTCCTAGTAACAGCTCTGATGGGCACCCTGCTTGCTCCAAGGTGTGTGTTTTTGTGGAAACCAGTTTTTAGCTGACCTATGGTGATTTCAGGGCTGCTCCCCCAGGGGTTCTGTCCAATTGTCTGGATTTGGACGGATAGGAAGAACTCTCTATATTTCTGTCTATACAAGCAGCCAAAGGAAGGCCAGCCAAACAGCCTGGTACTTACCAACCCACCGGAGAGAGGACATCTGGACATATCTAGCCCAGAGCACACACAGCAATCTGAATTCTTCCCTGGTAAAGTACTTTCCTGTTTCTTCCAAAATGCACATACAACCCCAAGACAAAAGTAGAATTCTTCTCCTTGGTAATTAGTTTTGCTTCTCCTCCCAGACAACGACAATCACGGTAGGTCTGGCTTTTTCAGCTCTGATGGCAAATTCACAGGCTTTTCAAGCTGCAAGCACAGACACCTCTTGGACCATTCTCATCTCTTCTGAATGGTCTTGGTGAGAAACAAAGACCACTTCTGGAAATGCTAGTTACCATAAAGTAGTTTGGGGATAGCTTGGTGCAAAGCAAGACAGATTTTCATTTCCTTGGGCTGAGTTGTCCAATTAATTATTAATATTTATAATTAAAATAATTAAAATTAAATATTTAATATTTGAATAATTTTAATTAATTAAATTAAAATTATTAAATTAAATAATTACAATAATGGCTTCCTTTAAGACTTAGGTTAAATCCCAACTTCTGTCTGAGAACTTTTCCAATTATCCCTCTTCCTCAACACTTCATACCCCCGGGAGAAAATAAACTCTTAGAGGTGAGGGATCATTTCATTTTTGTCTTTGTGCCCCCAGGGGCTAGTACAGTGCCCTACATGCTGCTCTTGTTGTTTAGTCGTTCCAGTTGTATCTGACTCTTTATGACCCCATTTTGGGAGGGTTTTCTTGGCAAAGATACTGGAGTGGTTTTCTATTTCCCTCTCTAGCTCATTTTATAAATGAGGAAACTGAGTTAAGTGACTCGCCCATGGTCACACAGCTAGTAATCATCTGAAGCTGGATTTGAACTCATGAAGCTGAGTCTGCTTGACTCTAGGCCCAGCACTCCATCCACTGTACCACCTAGCTGCCCCTTTTAACCGTAGACTTAGTAATTACTTACCATATTAATTTAGATGCCAGAACTGAATGTGCTACCTATTCCAATTTTATCAAAATAAAAAGTTAAACTGCAAAAAAAAATTTACAATATTATGTGATAAATGCAATAAGGTAGTTCAAAACCAACTGCAAATATGAGGTCTGAGAGGGAAGGCTGTTGCTGACCAAGGGATGAGAGAAGAAGGTGGTATTCCAAATAAGCTTTCATATGGGTAGGAATTTGATGGGTGAAGAGGGCCAATACACACACACACACACACATGTGTGTGTGTATATATATATATATACATATACATATATACACATACACACACATATAAAAGAATGATTGACTTAGAGTCTTTTCTACAAGGACTCGAATCTGCTTCCCAAGTATCAATTTATTTATTATTTGAAGGAGGCATTACACTATCTCCATTTTACAAATGGGAAAATGAGACCAAGATAGGGTGACTGACTCTGCCTAGGGGTATGTCAGTAGCCAGTTCACAAGGAGAAGTCATCTTGAACCCAGCACCCTCATTCTTACCTTTAAGAACTCAAAGCGCTTAAGCATTTCGGCCACTTTCTCTGCATTCCTCCCTTCATTGAGGAAGTCTAACTCCAGAGGCAAGTTTTTCTTTGCCTCATCCACCAGCCACATGAACTCAAATTCAGGAAACAGCTGTTTCACGGCCCCAACGAGCACCTGAGATCCAAAGAGCCACTGTTAGCCAGCCCATCTTCACCCGGCCAGGAAGAGGGAGCTCTCTCTTTCGCTCTTGCCCTCTCTCTGGACTTAACTATAGGATAACTCATTTATCACACTCAAAGGGAAAAGCATTGGGAAAATAAAGAAAAAGGTGGCGATTAAGTACAAGAGAGACTTCTTTTTATACTTTAGGCCAAAATCCTTATTTTGTACAACAAAATCTTTCTATTAAAAAAATTATACAAAAATCAAAGAATCATATAAAAAACTGGGAAAGACTTCAGAGATCATATAGCTCAGTCCAATCATTGTACAGATGAGGAAACTGAGGCCCAAGGAGGTAAAGTAGTTTGATGTAAGCTTTAAAATTTACAAAGTGCTTTATGTAAGCTCTTTCATTTAAGCCTTACAACTGCCCTGTATGGCTAGTATTGCAGGTATATATAAGTCCCATATTACAAGTAGGGTAGTTGAGGTTCGGGTTAACCACTTGTCCATAAGTATCCCTAGCAGGATCTGAACCCAGATCTTGCTGACTCTAACCTAATCTATCCCCTATGTCTATAATAACAATGGCAAAATACACTGGCAGCTGAGCCTCCCCTCTGTTTTTGTTTTTTTTTTTTTTGGTATGCCATACTTCATTTTTTCTCTTTTACATTCATTTTAAAATTTCGAGTTTTAAAATTCTCTCCCTCCCTTCAGCCCCTACCCCAGCCATTGAGAATACATGCAATATGATGTCCATCATACATGTGAAGTAACGCAAAACATATTTCCACATTAGCCATGTTGCAATTAAAAAGAGAAAGAAAAATAAGACAGTGAAAAAAGTATAAAAAATATGCTTCAATTTGCATTCAAAGTTCATCGTTTTTCTCTCTGGAGTTGGATAGCATTTTTTGACATGAGTCCTTTAGAACTGTCTGGGATCACTGCATCAGTCAGAGTAGCTAAGTCTTTCACAGCTGATCACTGTACAATATTGCTGCTGTTCTCCTGGTTCTGCTCACTTCACTTTGGATCACTTCATATAAATATTTCCAGGTTTTTCTAGAACCATTCCCCTTCATCATTTCTTCAAGCACAACAGTATTCCATCACAATCATATACCACAACTTGTTCAGCCATTCGCCATTCCCCAAACAGATGGGCATCCCCTCAGTTTCTAATTCTTTGCCACAACAAAAATTTTTTTGTTACATTTTTGTACATATAGGTCATTTTTTCTTTTTCTTTGATCTCTTTGGGATACAGAACTACTAGCAATATTGCTGGGTCAAAGGCTTTGCACAGTTTTATTGACTGTTCTCCAGAATGGTTGAATCATTTCATAACTCCACCAACAGTGCTAATATTAGTGTGCCTACTTTCCCGCATGCCCTCCAGCATTTGTCATTCTCCTTTGCTGTCCTGTTAGTCAATATGTTGGGTGTGAGCTGGTACCTCAGAATTGTTTTAATTTGCATTTCTCTAATTATCAGTCATTTAAAACATTTTTTCATGACTACTGATAGCTTTGATTTCTTCTTCTGAAAACTGTTCGTATCCTTTGATCATTTATCAAGTGGGGAATGAGAGCCTATTCTCTGCTGAAATGCATTTCCTCCTACTTATGAGTTATCCTTGCTCAAAAAACATGTCCTTCTGAAGTAAGAGAAGTCTAAGAAACTACAAATATCCATGGCATATGGAAAGGAAGAAATCAATGCATAGCTCTGTGAAAATCATTGTTGTTATGTTTGAAGAGGACCATGATATCAGGAAAGTGATGACATGACTTGCAGTTGACTTTGATTTGAGTGAGGGAAGGCTGTGCAAAGTCACCAGCCTCACTTTCTCCTCCAGAGCCATCTGGGTCCAGTGGCCAGATATTCATCAAGAGGACTAGAGATGGCCCACGATGCATTGGGAGACCCAAGCCCTTTTAGGCTAAAACCTTTTCAGGTTTTCACTTTGAGTGAGGTAATGCCCATTCAGTGAGTAGGCTTCTTTAAGAAGTGAGTCAAGGGATGGCCCCTTTAATTAGAAAAAAGAAAGAAAAAAAATCAAACTGGGAGGGGAAGATACTCAGGGTTACTGGTCAAAAGAGAAAACAGTTACCACTGACATTCACTCTGAGCCAGGAGGGCCCAAAATATAGCCATTAAGTGGAACTTGGTCAAGGACAAGGAAGGACAGAATGAACAGATTTCCATTGTCTCTCCTAGAAATACTATAAGCCCTGATGGGTGGAGATTGAAAAACCAAGTTACAGGACCCTGGGAACAGTTCTGTCATTCTCCAAAGAGAATAGAGCTCGAGGTTAAGCTTCTCCTTCATTCTCTTTCCTTTTATCTCTTCTGGTTCTCTGATCTATATCCCCTGATTAGCCACTCATCTAACTTGCAATTCAGTTCCAGAGGCATTTAACAAACACTGCACAGTACTCAGCAGTGAGGCCACTTTGACTCGCCTAGTCCAAAAGTCTTTCAGGATCAGCACTACCCCATGATGACACACCATTTCCCTAACTATATACCATCTATATCATCTTCGTGGTATGTTTCTTCCCCACTGCACTCTTATCCATCAAACTTATTATCACGCATTCAGACTGTAACCAAATAATGAAACTCAATCATTCTACCTTTGGAGCTCCGGATGGGAGACAAGATGGCAGAACTTCCGAGCAGTAGGCTATCAGCTCTTCTTGATAGGATGGGGGAGTTAAGTCTTCTCCACTGATGTGATTCCAAAGGTCAGTTTATGGATCATCCAATAATAATATTTGAATTTCTATAGTACTTTAGAGTTTACAAAAGTACTTTATATATATTATCTGATTTAATCTTTAAAGAACCTTGTGAGGTAGATACTATTGAGGTTTAGGGGTGCTCGGAACCCAAAATACCAACATGCCAGGTCCTGCCTGAATGAATTTGACCCAAGCCTTCTTTCAGCCAAAGAGAAAAACAAAGTTTATTAAAGATCCACCATATTGGCCAGTCTCTTAAGAAATCTCACCATTGGCTAGACTCTTAAGGAATCTGAGCATTTGTGACGCTTATATTGACAAGCAGTCCGGAACAATCCAAGCTAGATTGAATCTGAGCACCTTCAAGGAGGCAAGATGGATCTCATACACAGAAAGACTGTGGGAGGGATCTAGGGGTGGTCAAGTAGTCTGGGGTGACTAGAGGAGGGGTTTAGGGAGAGTCTTGAAGAGGAGTCTAAGGAGGCTAGGGGGACTAGAGGTCATCAGACTCCAGGAATGGGATTAAGGGTGGGAAACAGCTGAAGGCTACAATGGAGGGCTAGGCTAGGGTAAGGGTAACAGATTTGGGCATGAAAATCTTATGGCCTCAAGCCAACACCAGATCAAGTGGGAAGAGTCGAGGTGGGGTTCAAGGAGGTTCCCAGAGCCTATCCCCATCAGATACTAGGGATGTTATTCATTTTACCAATGAGAAAATATAGTCTCAGAGAAGTTAAATACCATGGCCACACAGCAAAAAGCATCAGAGGTAGGATTCAAACCCAGGTCCCCTGACTCAGATTCAGTACTCTTACCCCCATATTGTTACTAAATCTTTGAGTAAGAGTGAGGAAACTTTTTTTATTCAATTAATCAAGAAACATTTATTTCAGTACCAACCGTGTGCCAAGCACTATTAAGGCCCATGGAAGAAAAAAAAATTTAAGTGCAGGAGACACATATATTCAAATAGCAAGCAATAATTAATAACCACACTAATTCAAAATTAGTCACTAGAAAATATATCAATTCAAATATGACCCACTTGCCTTTTTTTTAACCTTTTCTTAAAATACCAACTATCTACCATCCCTTCTAGACATTGGATAAAATTACAACCATAATATTACAACCAAAATTACAACCATCAGCTAAAAATGCTTTTTCAAGAAGCTAAAAGCATGGTTGTCATGGTTTTATATTTTTTAGAGCTACTTAACGCGGCCCTGACAAAATTAAGGAATAGGCTCAGTCTTGATTCTTCAGTCATAAGTTTTGAGTACAGTATGTATGTACAGAAATCTGGGAAGTTGGGTCATATAAAGAGCATGGTAAATGTGGCTTTTTTTTTTGCCATAAGTTAAGTATTTTGAGGAAAGCGGGCTTAGTCATTAGCGGCTTAAGTGGTACCTAGGTATTAGAACATTGGACCTGGAACCAGGAAGACCTAAGTTCAAATTCTACTTTGCCCCTTATCAGCTATGTGACTCTGGGCAAGTCACTTAACCTCTGTCTGACTCAGTTTCCTCAGCACCTACCTCCCATGGTTGTTAAAAGGACCAATGCCTGGCACATAGTAGGCACTTAATAAATCCTTCCTTCCTTTCCTTCCTTTTCTTCCTTCCTTCTTTCCCTCTTTCCTTCCTTCTTTCCTTCCTTCCTTCCTTCCTTCCTTCCTTCCTTCCTTCCTTCCTTCCTTCCTTCCTTCCTTCCTTCTTTCCTTCCTTCCTTCCTTCTTTCCTTCCTTCCTTCCTTCTTTCCTTCCTTCTTTCCTCCCTGAATAAAGGAATAGGAAATCGGCATGTAAAGGAGCTGTCCTGCCCACTGCTCAAGAGCTACTAAGACAGACCTGTTTTGGAACTCTGGTCAAGAGTGAAATTGTAAGAGGAGGATTGAAGGCTATGGTAATAGGGTTTGTGCCCCATGCTATCTTACACAGGCAGGAAACACCATGAAGTCCAGAAATGCTACAGAGAGGTGGATGAGATAGTGGTGCTAAGACCTAGCTTCTGGCCAATTAGACACTCCATAGGGTAGCTATTCATTTAGATATAAATAAGGTCCTCTGGAAATAGACCCAGGAATGGGGTTTAATTTGAACTTTTAAAGCAGGGCTTATTAACCTGGGTTCTGTGAATGTTTTTTAAGAAATATTTTTATAACTGTATTTCAACATAATTGACTTCCTTTGTATCCTATGCATTTTATTTTAAGCACTTCTAAAAAGCATTATTCTGAGGAGTTTATAAGTTTCACTGGACTGCCAAAGGTCTCCATGACACACAAAAGGAGTTAATAACTACTGTTTTAAAGGAACGAATATCGAATAAGATGAGGGAACCTTAAAAAAATGATCAGTGACTGCCCTTCTCTTTCATGGAAAGTTATCACCAAATAATACCTGCTAATCACCAGCCTATGTGCCCAAGAGATGCCCTCTATGTGACCCTATTCTCTCCACATCTACTCAAGGGTCAGGACTTTGTATCATCCAGTTCAACAACCTTTCAAGAGTTGTCAAGCATCTGAGTTGCTCAAAAAGGTCTTTCCTACCAAACAAAAAAATTAGTGGAGCTCTTCTTCCAAAATATCAACAACCTTTTTTTAAAATAATAAGTTAGTTAATTTATTTTTAGTTTCCAACATTCACTTCCCTAAGTTTTAAATTTTCTCCACCTCCCTCCCCTCCCCCTTCCCAAAGACCATATGCAATCTGATATAGGCTCTACATTTACATTCCTATTAAACATATTTTCCCATTAGTCATATTGTATAGAAGAATCAGAACAAATGGGAGGAACTATGAGAAAGAAAAAAAAACAAACAAAACAAAAAAAGAAAATATTCTGCTTTGCTCTGCATTGAGACTCCATAGTTCTTTCTCTGAATGTGGATAGCATTTTCCATCATGAGTCTTTTAGAACTGTTTTAGGTCCTTGCATTGCTGAGAGGGGCTAAGTCTATCAAAGCCAGTCATTGCACACTGTGGTTGTCATTGTGTTCTGCTCACTTCACTCAGCATCTATTCATATAAGTCTTTCCAGGTTTTTCTGAAATCTACCTGTTCATCATTTCTTGTAGTACAATAGTATTCCATTACATTCATATACCACAACTTGTTTAGCCATTCCCAATTGATGGGCATTCCCTCAATTTCCAGTTCTTGACCACCACAAAAAAAGCTGCTATAAATATTTTTGTACATGTGGGTCCTTTTCCCATTTTTATGATCTCTTCGGGATGTAGCCCTAGAAGTGGTACTGCTGGGTCAAAACGTATGCACATTTTTATAGCCCTTTGGGCATAGTTCCAAATTGCTCTCCAGAATGGCTGGATCAGTTCACAACTCCATCAACAATAAATTAGTGTTCCAACAAAACATCAACATCTTTTAAGCAGATTAAGCCTATCCCTTGTTATTTTTGTTTGTTTTTTACCTTCATTTTATTTCATTTTTCAATTAACAAGTATTTGTTTTCTCTTCTTCTTCCCTACTCCTATTTTTTTTTGTTTTTTTGGCAGGACAATTGGGGTTAAGTGACTTGCCCAAGGTCACGCAGCTAGTACAAGCGTCTGAGGCCAAATTTGAACTCAGGTCCTCCTGGCTCCAGGGCTGGTGCTCTACTCACTGTGCCACCTAGCTGCCCCATCCCTACTCCTATTTAAAAGAAAAACAAAACCTTTGCAACAAACAGGCATGGTCAAACAAAACAGATTTTCCTAGTTTATGTTTAAAAACATGTGCCTCATTCTGCACCATGAATCCATAATATATCAGGCAGTGGACTCATCATCACTGATGACAGTCATCGCATCAGTCAGAATTCTTAAGTCTACCAAAATTATTTGTCTTTACAATGTCATTGTTATTGTATATAGTGTTCTCTTTGTTCTACTCACTTTACATCAGTTCATATAAATCTTTGCAGGTTTCTCTAAAACCATTTTTTTTAGGGCTTTCTTACAGCACAATTATACCCATAATTTTTTCAGCCATTCCCCAAATGATGGCCATTTCCTTAGTTTCTAATTCTTTGCCACCATCACACACACCAAAAAGAGCTGCTATAAAATTTTTTTATACAAATCAATCCTTTTCTTTCTCTGATGTCCTTAGGGAATTCTATCCCTTATTATTCACTCCTTAATGCCATGAATTTCCACCAGACTGCTTTTCTTCTAGGGCTGATGGGAGGCACATTTCAGCTCAATTAAAAGAAGACAAAAAACAGTTTAAGACCCTTAAGGTTTACAGTGAGGAAGTAACTGTTCCATGATGATAATTAAGTAAGGCATCATGGATTGTCTCCATTAAAAGACAGAGCAGTAGATCGAAAAGAGTCTTGGAGGGGTTTAAGAACCCAAAGACTCAACTCTAATAGTTAATAGCTATGTAACTTTGGATCAACACTTATGCTCTCTGAGCCTCAGTTCTCTGATCTGTGAAATGCACCATCTACTTCACAGGCTCACGGAATCAAAGGTCCAGGAGCTTGGAAGGGACCTTCAAGGTCAACTAGTCCAACTTACTCATTTTGCAGATGAAGGAACTGAGGCTAAGAGGCAAAATAACTTGCCCAGGTTACTTATGATTGGTTTTTTTCCCCCCCATATTTAACTATTTCCCTTGGTTTCTATTTCTTACAGGGAGTGAAACATCAGAGGCAGAATTTGAATCTAGGTGTTCTGACTCCCACTGAAGGCAGTGGCTCTCCCCACTGTACCACACTGCCTTCCCTTCATGAGGCTGTTGGGAGGAGAGGGCTTTACTCTAGTAAGTGTGAGACGCGATCCCGACCTCCGTCCTCATCCTCATCTCAGCCCTCCTTTCAGCCGCACATCCTGAGCACTTAGGAGTGCTGCTGCCTGGCAGCCGGCCCCGGCTTCTGCTGTGCCTTAGGGAGAAGGAGCTGCTCTGTACTCCAGACACACCTCACTTCGGGATATGACTGCCAAAGTTTCTGATGCTTATCTCAGGGAAGAAGAGATGCCAGACAGTTATTATTGCTGTTGTCCTTAACTGTCCTTTATTCAGGGAGTCCCTGGGCTTAGCATACAGAAAAAACCAACCTGTGCCTTCTATACCCAAAGCTTAGAAAAAGACAGCTGGTGTGGGACAAACTCCAACCCCACCCTCTTCCCTCCACCCATATCCTGCTCTACCCCGCTCCTACCAGCGGAAGCTGGTGACCTAGTAGTATCTGTGAAGTCAATGTCTCCAGATTCCCAAAGAGACCATTGTGGTAAAGAGTGGGGCTTCCTCTCCAAACACCTTCTCTGGAAGAACCCAGTATTCAGGAAGGATGTAGACAGAGAATGATTTGATGAGTTAAACATCCAGAGATGGAAGCTCTTTGAACCTCAACCTCTTCATCTGTAAAATAAAGGGTTAGATTAAATAATCTCTGAAGCCCTTCCCAATTTCAATACTCTAGAGCCTTTGAATCTCTGGGCAAATTCTTTCGAAGCATCGTGACAAAGCCAAGAGGTCAAAGGAGCCAACACGCACAGCCCAAACGCACTGAATTGTCCCCTTTCCCTTCCCTCCTTCACCCCAACTCCCACCAGGCTCAGCCGGATTTGAGGATAAATATTTCTGTCAATGGTGCTACCGTTCTTCCAATGACCCAGGCTTAGAAACCAAAGTCATCTATCTCTGCCTCTTTCCTTTCCTTCATGCCCTGTAATCAGTCAACAAGTCCTGTCAATTCTTCTTTCAAGATATCTCTCATAACTATCCCTTTTTCTCCTTCCCCTTTGTCACCACCTTCGTCCAGGCCCTCACCACCTCGTACCTGAACTACGGTAATAAATAGCTTCCTAACTGGCTTCTAGCTTCCAGGGTCTGCCCCCTCCAATCCATCTTACATACTACAGCCACATTCATCATCCTAATGGACCACTTTCATCATGTTCCTCCCCTACCCAAAAACCTTCAATGGTTCCCCACTGCCTAAAAAATAAAGTCTGAACTCATTCTGGTATTTAATGTTCTCTGCATTCCGGCTCCAGTCTACCTAACTGAACCTTACTTATTGTCCTTGTCTTCTTTTTTTTAACCTCTTTATTTTGAATCTCACTTTTATTGATGCCTTTTGTTTTCATGTCAAATTCTTTTCCAAATATAGCTCTTCCTCAGCCACCTAGCAAGCCATCCCTGGTAACAAATATTAAAAAGAAAAAAATGAACTGACCCATTAAACATGTCTGAGAGCAAGTAGAATATTCCACACCCATGACTGCACCATGACTACAATGAAGGAAGAGAGGCAAATTTTTCAACTCTTCTCCAGGGTCCGGCTTGTTCGTCATAATTCTACTACATCATTGTTTGTTTTGTTTGTCATTAATTTTTCTGTTTACACTGCTTTAATCACTACGTATATTTTTTTTATTCTGCTTACTTCACAACGCATGACTTCATCACATAAGCCCTCCCATGCTTCTCTGCATTTTTCATATTCATCATTTCTTACAGTACAATAACATTCCATTACTTTCACGTTCCACCAGCTTACAGGCAACCACTCTGCCACCAGTTCTTTGCTACCACAAAAAGTACTTTCCTTGTTCAATGACCTTTTTTCCATATATGCATCATGAAACCAGAGATTTATGGACTTAGAGCTGGAAGAGATATGAGCATGTTGTTGGTGGAACTGTGAATTAGGCCAACCACTCTGGAAAGCAACTGGGAATTATGCTAAGAGAAAGACAGAGAGACAGAGACAAAGAGAGAGAGACAGAGAGAAAAAGAGGGAAAAAAAGAGAAAAAGAAAAGGAGAGAGAGAGAAAGAGAGATGACCATACCCTCTGACTCAAATAGAAAGCTTGCTTTGGAGCGTTATCAACTACAGGGAGGTCATATAGTCCACACACTTCATTTTACACATGACAAAACCTGAGGTTGACAGAGGCTTGTCCAAGGTCACAAGTGGAAGAAGTAGCAGAAACAGAATCTGAATCCAGTTCCTCTAACTCCAAAGCCAGCTCTGTGGGCATGGGCATTTTAGTCATATTTTTAGTCTGTTTCTGAATTGTTTTCCAAAATAGTTTCACCGACAATGTATTAGCAGATCATTTTTCAATGACTATTCTGCATCTTTTGTCACCTTTGCCAAATGTTAGATTTGATATGAAATCTCAGTCATTTTAATTTGTTCTTCTCTTTGAGGAAAATTAATTTTATGCTGTATCATTTTATCATTAATATTAATTTGTAATATTTCCTTCTCTGTTCAAAAGGCCATCTCTTAATGCTAACTTAAAGAGAAACTTCTCCTGGCCCTGGCCCATTCTAGCTAAGAAATATGATCATATTCTAACCCTTCCAAGGTTTAGGGTGGGCTTTTTTCCCACAAACAGAAGCCAAGGGGAGCTAAGTCCAAGCTACCAAAGGATGACCTTTAAGTCCTGGCTTTCTAATCAAAGTTTGGGGTGATGTGGACTACAAAGGGGAAACTAAGCCAGGGAGATCCTGATCTGAGTTCTCCCCCAGATTGCCTGAGGCCACTTGAAACCCATGACCAGACCAGGTTCCCCAGCTATTCTCCTCTCCCCAAGATGAAGTAATTGGGAGGAACACAGAACCCTTAGCCCACCTCCTCGTTAAATATTCACTAATCAAGACTGCCTTTTGCTTGTCAGGGGAAGTCCCAAGGATATACTATCAGAAGAAGACACCTGGATTTAAGGTGGCCTGAAACACTTGCTTGGGGGCTTTGATCACCAAGAGAGCTCAACGACCTTGGTTTATTGATTATTTGCTAGCCTAATTAATAAATCAGTTTATCATATCCAAAACTCTGTCTCTCAGAATTTCACCTGTGACACATTATTATTGATTTGGAGAAATCTTTCATATGATTAGTAATAGTTTACATTCTTCTATTGAGAACTTTCTTCATATGTTGTGACCACTTATCCATTGGGAAATTGTTCGTGATTTTCTACATTTGTGTCAATTCCCTGTTTATCTTAGATGTGGCCTTGAGGCTGCAGGTTCCCCACCCCTGTCTTAGATAATATACCATTATCAGAGATATGGAAACCAAGGATTTTTTCCCCAATTCATTCTTACACTAGCTACATTACTCCTTTTCTAGTAAGTTTTTCAATTTTATAAAATTCAAATTATCTATTTTATCTTTTATAATTTATGTATCCCTTGCTAGGTAAAAAATGTTCCTGCTGGTCATGGCGGTGAAAGGCGTCTGTTAGCTATCATGATTGATGATGAGGATGATTCATTTTTTTATGGTGTAATCTTGTATGTTCAACCAATCTTATCTTCTAAACTCCCAAATACAGGCCCTGTACTTCACCTAGGCTGGCCTCCTTACTGTCCCCTGAATGCTCAACCGGACTCCAAGACTTTGTTCATGCTATTCTCCACCCTCTGACCTGCCTCACCCCCTCCTCACATCCTCCTCTCCTACCTATAGCAAATTTTCTCTCAAGGTCTAACCTAAGTCCCAGAGCTCTCCCACAACTGCTATAGACCACAGTAATCTCTTTCATTCATACTCCTACTGAACATACTTAAAAATCAGAAGTTTTCTTGGACACTCAATCACAGATTGACTTGTATTGTTATTTAACTGTTCAATGTGTGTGTTTGTGTCTTTTCTCCCCAGTTGAACTGTGGGCTCCTGAAAAGCAGGGACTAAATCATAATGACCTTTTCTATGCCCTTGAGGATTTAACCAAGCGCTATTCAGATAGCAGGTACTCGAATGAATGAACAGAAGAAGGAAGAGAGAGACGGGAGCAGGAAGGGAAGAAGCAAACAAGAGGGAATGGAGAAGAGTGGGAAGTAGGAAGGGAGTGAGAGTGGGAAGGAGAAGAGTGGAAAGGAAAGAAAGGGAGAAAAGGGAAGAAAGGAGGGAAGGACATAATGACAACTAGACTGACAAGCTCTGTGCCTTTACGATCCTATTTACGACTATTCTTCTCATCCTGCTGTGAGAATGGTGCTGGAACAACGTAGTAGATAAAAGGAGATCCTGGAGCAAAAGAGCAACCCCTAAATATGGGATCTCCAACAGGATTTTTCTCAAGATTAATTTCCAGGTAAGTTTTGCATGACTTCACATATATAACTGATATCACATTACATATATATATTATATATATGTAGTATATATGTAATATATATATATATATATATATATATATATATATATATATCCCTTCTTGACGGAGGGAGGAGTGGAAGGGAGAAGATTTGGAACTCAAAAGGGTTTTTTAGATGAAGTTAAAAATAAACAAATTTTTAAAAGGAGTTATTTTCAAGTGTATGAGCTTTTTTGGATGATCATAGGATTATGTAAAACATAAGCAATTCATCCATCTTAAAACAAAATAACCCTAACTAGTTCCTATCATTTCTGCTAGCTGTTGCCCTATAGCCCTCCTCTCCTAATCAATCAGATGCCTAGAAAAAAAAAAGTGTAAACTCCTACACTCTCTGAAGTTACCAATGATCTCTTGATTGCTAACTCTAATGTCCTTCTCTCAACCTTCTGCCTTATTGGCCTCTCTGAACCGTTTGACACTTTCCTCTCAGATACTGTCCTTTCTGGGTTTTCATGATATTGTTCTATCCTGGTTCTCCTCCCACCTGCATGACCTTCCCTTCTTAATCTCATTCATTCACTCATCATCCATGTCTCATCTATGGATATACTCCAAGGATTTGTCCTTGGACCACTTACCTTTTCTCTAGATATATGGTCTGACTTGTAGACCTCATCAACTTCCACAGTTCCAAACCTCATCTATATGCTAAAGACTATCAGATCTCTATCCAGCCTTAGCCTCTCTCCTACACTCCAGCGTCATATCAAAAACTGCCTATTGGACATCCCGTAAGCATCTCAAACTCAACATGTGCAAAATAAAATTCATTATCCTTCCTCTTAAATACACCCTTGATTCAGACTTCTTTTGTGTCAAGCAGACCACCTTCCTTCCAGTGACTTGGGTTTGAAATTACAGGGTAATCCTTGACTCCTCTCTCATTCACCTCACTTAACTAATCAATTACCAGATTTTGCCATGAGAGATTTTACATTATCTCTCACATATGTCCACTTCTCTACACTCAAATAGCCACCCCCCCAACTCAGGAGCTTTTCATCTCTCATCTGGACTATTTCAAAAGCCTCCCAATTGGTCTTGTGTCTTTCACCATTCTAAGCCACCTGGTACACAGCTGCCATAGTGGTTTCCTCAAAGAACAGGTCTGGCCATGTTGCCAAACTACTTAACAACCTCCAGTGGCCCCTTAATGTCTCTAGGATCAAATATTATCTCCTCTGTTTGATATTTAAAACTCTTTACAACCTGGACTCTTCCTATGCTATCAGACTTCTTCTGTACACATTTTATGGTCTAGCCATACTGGCCTAACTCTCCTCATCCTTACCCATGATGCTCTATCTCCCACCTCCATCCATTTGCACTGCCTGTTCCTCATACCTTGAATACGCTCCCTACTCACCTCTGCCTCTTAGAATCCCTGGCTTGCTTCAAGACTTACTTCGAATGTCACCTTCTGGGATAGTTTCAGAGAAACCTGGCAAGACTCCGTTGAACTGATGCAAAGCAAAGTGAGCATAACCAAGAGAACAATTTATACAAAAACAACAATACTGCAAGGCAAAGAACTTTTTAAAAAACCATAGGAATCCTGGTAAATACAACCAACTATAATTCCAGAGGACTACTCATGATGAAATATGCTAACCATTTCCTGACAAAGAAGTGATAGACTCAGATTTGCAGACTGATACTTTTTTGGGGGGGGGCAGTACACAGGGAAGAAGACATGGCTGCTATAGGAAATCTGTTTGCTTCACTCTATGTTTGTAACAGGAGGTTTGTTTTTCTCAATGGGAATGGGGAGGGGAAGAGACAGAGGAGAGAAAAAGAGAGTCTTCACAAAACTAAGATAATTTTAAATTAATTTGAACTTTTAAAATAAATCTAATGCCTTCTGTAGTCTGCTTCATAAATATCTTCTATAGTCCAATTTATGTATACACTGTATCTCCTATTAGAATATAAGCTCCTTGGGGGCAGTAGTCATTTTTTGCTTTTTTATACTTACGCTTTGCATCTAGCTAACTTAGCAAGGTGCCTGGCACAGCAGTCATTAATAAAATTTAAATAAAAAAATTTTAAATAATAAATCAAAATAAGTAATATATTTATTAAATTTGTGAAGACATTTAGATAAATAAATAACAAACTAATGCATTAATAAAATCAAATAAATTACAATTAAATTAAAGCATTAATAAAATGTTTGTTGCTTGATGGATGAATTGGGTTCTTCCTCTCCAGAGGTCTTCAAGTAGAAACTGGATGCCCACTTATCAAGAATGTTGTAGGGAAGATTCTTAATCAGGAACAGATTAGACTAGGTGACCTCTGACGGTCCCTTTAAATTCTGAGATTTTATGATTTCTGATAAATTGAAATAACCTTCTTGAGGGAAATGTACTAGGTTTGGAGGGAAGGGGGAAAGAATTGTCCACATTTCCCATTCCTGGAATGTGGCCTTGGCATAGTAAGTGTTTTAATGAATATTGTATTGAACTGAATTATACATATATATATACATATATATAATTATATATATTATAATATATATAGACAGACACAAAAGATAAATTAGGTGCTGATTCCTTAAATAAGGTTACTTTTGATAATAATTTCTTTAAATATATCAATTTATGCTTCATTTTTTTTACCAGAACATACTCACAATATAAATTATTACAACTCAAGTAAATATCCTCTTTGGATGTCTAATACAAGCTTTAGCATATACCTAACCTTAATTTCCTTCTTTCTTCCCTCCATCTTTCCTGCTATGTCAGGCCCTGGCTGTGACTGGCGTTAACTTTACATCTTATTACAGTTCTAAAAGGCTTCCAAAAGAAAATTCTGTCCACATCCAGAGAAAGAACTGATGGTGTCTGAATGCAGATTGCGGCATACTATTTTTACCTTCTTTGGGTTTTCTTTTGTTTTGCTTCTTCTTATACAACATGAGTAATGTGGAAATATGTTATACATGATTGAACATGTATAACCTATATCAGATTGCTTACTGTCTTGGGGAGGAGAGAGGGAGGGAATAAATGTGCAACTCAATCTTTCAAAAAATCAATGCTGAAAATTGTTTTTACATGTAATTGGAAAAAATACTATTAAATAAAAACAAACAAAAATACCTACCATCTTATTTACCAGTAAACCTATATGATTGGAAAGAGAAAGAAAAATGATTCTCACCTCCATCAGCAGAATGTCCTTGGAGCTCTGGGCTTGTACCTTAGGGTGCTGGACCTTCACCGCCACAGTTCTTCCATCATACAGCACAGCCTTGTGGACCTGGGCAAGGGAGGCAGCCCCAAGGGGGGTCTCCTCAAAACTCTGAAATAGGTCCTGGATCTGTCCAGAAGGTAGAAAGAAGGATGAAAAGAGTGAAAGGGTGACCCAATTCAAGCTGCATAAGCATTCTAAGAGAAAGGAATTACTATCAATAACTCTCCTTGGCCCATAGGCATTATCTGTGGCCACCCAGGATCCCCTGGCTCTTTCCAATAACACAGGCATCTTTCTGGGAGACATTTGGGGCTAGAGACAAAGGAGGGGCCAGCTCTTTATCATCCGTATATTGATGACCCCTGGGCTCTGCTCCCACCTCACCAACATTTCGAACTGGATGTCCCATTAACAACTCAAGCATAACACACAATTATCTTTCTCTAAAAACTCATTCCTCTACTGAATTTTCCTGTTACTGCCAAAGGCACCACCTTCCACTCACCCAGGCTCACACGCTTGGTATCGGTTTTGCCTCCTCACTCATGCTCATCCCACATTCTGATCCATTGCCACATCTTGTCATTTCTACTTTCACAACATCTGTAGTATACACAGCCTCTAATTCAGGCCCTCACACCCTCCTGCACAGATTATAGCAATGTCTCTCGCTAAGCTACCTCGCCTCAAGCTTTTCCTGACTCCACCCCCCCCCATTCTTCACATAGCCAAAGCGATGCCTTTAGGATCAAACATAGTGATTTCTGTTTGTCATTTGATATTTTTTCACGATCTGGCCCCTTCCTATCTTTCCAGTGTTCTTGCACATGACTCCCCCTCCACGCACTCTAGATCTGACCATATTGACCTGTTTGCTGTTCCTTACACATGATGCTATAATGCTCTGTACTGGCTGTCCCCCATGCCGTAATGCATTCTCCCATTTGGAATCCAGGGTTTCCTCCAAGATTCACGAAACATTACCTTCTATAGGAAGCCTTTCCTGGTGCCCTCTTCTCCAAAATTTGCACTCATTTTGTATGTATGCATATATTTATATGTGTGTGTGTGTATACACACATTATATATGTTATGTGTGTATGTGTGTATATATATATATGTTCTGTACACATAAATATATGTGCATGTTTTGTCATTGTTTAGTCATTTTAAGTCATGTCTGACTCTTTGTGACTAATTTTGGAGTTTTCTTCATAAAGATACTAGAGCGGTCCACCATTTCCTTCTCCAGTCATTTTCCAGATGAGGAAACTAAGGCAAACTGGGTTGAGTGACTTGCCCAGGATTACACAGCTAGTAAGTGTCTGAGGTCAGATTTTTAACTCAGGTCTTCCTTACTCCAGGCCTGGTACTCTATCTACTAGCTGCTTATATGTGTGTGTATGTATGTGTGTGTATAAAAAGGAAACGTGTACATGTTGTTTAAAACTCCATTAGAATGTAAGTTCCTTATGTATGTGTAGAGCCCATATCAGATTGCATGCTGTCTTGGGGAGGGAGGGAGAGAAAATTTAAATCTTATGGAAGTGAATGTTGAAAACTGAAAATAAATTGACAAAAAAATAAAGAATGTAAGTTCCTTGAAGGCTGATATTGCTTCACTTTTGTCTTTGCATCCCTAGTGCTCAGCACAGTTGCTGGTAAACTGTAGGTGCTAAATAAATGTTGGGTGGCTAGGCAGCACAGTGGGTAGATTCAGGAAGACCTAAATTAAAATCTGGCCTCAGACACTTACTAGCTGTATGACTCTGGGCAAGTCACTTAACCTTGTTTGCCTCAGTTTCCTCATCAGTAAAATAAATTGGAGAAAGAAATAGCAAACCACTCCAAAATCTTTGCCAAGAAAACCCCAAATGGTGTCACAAAGGGTCAGATGTGACTGAAACAACTGAACAACAAATAAATGCTTGTTTTCTAAACTAGTTTTATGCGTTTTATGGTTTATGTGCAAAAGAAAAATTATTTCTGGATTACCCAGAACTGTGTATTATCTCATCATATGAGCAATTTATCATTATCTATCATTTCATGATATTAGCCCCCCTCTCCTTAGTAATGTGATAATCAAGTGATGATGGTATGTGTGGCCTCAGATAATAATCAGTCAGGATGAATTATAGCTCTGCTAGGCTGGAGAACTCTGAAATCCCAGGCCCTGGGCCTAGAATACACATGTCATTTCCCTTCTCTAAGAAGCAGCCTTGGAGAATGCATGTGGCCCCATCATCCCCGCTCCAAGGCTCAGCCCATCTTACAGAGAGTTCTGGGCTAAAAGCCAAGAGGCTCCATTTTGTTTCTTATCTGTAACCTTGACTCACTGAACATCCTTAGCTAAACCTCTTCTATCCATGCACTGGTTTCTCTCTCTGGAGAGTGGATGCTCTTTGGTCTCCCATCCTCTGCTCCCTCTGAGATACTTGTAGGAAAAAGATGACATTATAAAAGTAGAGAAATTACTAAAGAGATCTTTTTTACTGATTTGAGTAAAAAGAACATTTGATAAGGAGTCAACAAAACTCCTGGTTTCTGGCCATGGTCCTCCCACCATGGAACAAACCACTCAACCTCTCTAAGCCTCTACTTCTTCATTTATAGGATAAGGGGATAGGTTTAGACAGTTTCTAATGTCCCTCTCATTCTATGATTCCATGAATATAGTATGTAGTGGGCAGACCCAACTCAGGCCCATTACCTGCTAGTTTAGGTTTGATACTGGAACAAAATGAGACACTCGTAGGTTGTTCAAGAGTTAACAAAATGAGTACAGAAACCGTATTCAAGAAGGATACCGCCCTTAGCCTGGGTAGACTCACCCCTCCCTTTGCCCCTCCTCTTGACTACATACAGAAAGCTATCTGGTTGGCAAGCCAAAGTACAGTGACCCAAGAGGTCTTAGTACATCTGCCTAGTCCAAAGTGCCCCAACTCCATGTTTTATGGGGCTTTAATGCCCTAAAGTGGCCAGAAAGTCACAGGAAGGTACATCAACAGAGCTTCAGTTTAGCTTCCTGCATCAATCAAGTTTTGGGAACAGCTTCCTTGCTTTTAAGAAAAGAAACAGGGGTTCAAATCTGGCCTCAGACACTTGACACATGTAATAGCTGTGTGACCTTGGGCAAGTCACTTAACCCCAATTGCCCTGCCAAAAAAAAAAACCCAAGAAAATAAACAAGCTAACCTATATGGGGTTAGCTAGGGGCAGCTAGGTGACATCGTGGATAGAATGCCAGGCCTGGAATCAGGAACTCAACTTCATGAGTTCAAATTGGGCCTCAGACATTTACTAGCTACTTGACCGTGGCTAAGTCACTTCATTCTGTTTGCCTCGGTTTCCTCATCTGTAAAACAAGCTGAAGAAGGAAATGGCGGACCACTCCAGTTATCTTTGCCAAGAAAACCCCAAATGGGGTCAAGAAGAGTCAGACACGACTGAAAAACAACAGAACAAGAAAAAACCTGGAAAAAATAATAAAATCTACCTCAGGAGACTGTTAATAAGCATCAAATGAGTTATTAAATGTAAAATTCAGTCGGACACGACTGAATCAACCCCAGCAACAACCTATACGATGAGGATGGAGAGGGGAAGTTATGAATCCTATTGCAAGATATAAACACCCCAAAAGAAAGGAAAGTGACCCCTTTAATCACTCATTGTTTCTGACTTCCCAGAGTTAGATCAGGCCAAAATTTCCATCTCTTCAATCTTAACTCACTGAGGAAGAGAGCAATATTTAGAATTATGGTAAGGTGTCCAATCCCTTTTTCCCCTCACCCCATATTGTTGCTGTCTCTATCCCTCTCCCTCTCCCTCCTCCAGCTGCAGGAACCTTATGCCCCTGTCATCCTGTCCCTTTGTTTTGCCAAGCCACACAGTTACTCCACTAATCTCTCCTCATAAATCATTCCTTTCAACCACTTCATCATTTTTTGTGGCTTTTGCTGAACTCCTTCCCATTTGTCAACATCTCACCAGGGAGGAAAGCTCTGGCAACAGGGGAAAAAGGCCAAGGATCTGCTGCTAGCAGGACAGGATGGCATTCTTCCATACAAAAGGGGATGGGTCCTGAAGTCAGACTTTGGATGGTACACACACACACACACGCTAATCCCTGCCTACAGTGGTAAATGTGCTGGATTTGGAGTTAGAAAACCTAGATCCAACTCTAAATTCTGTCATTTACTAGCTCCGTGACTTGAGTCTTACCCTCTCTGAACCTCAGTTTCTTCATCTAGAAAATGAGGGGTTTGGACTAGATGACTTCTAAGGTCCCTTTGCAGCTTTAAATCTATGGTTTTATGTCTTTTTCCAATCATTTTTTGGTACCGGGTTTATCAGGAGACAAGACGCGTTCCATCTTATCCATGTTCAAATAACAGCAACTGACTTTTGAAGTTTTACAAAATATTTTCCCCATAACAACCCTGTGAGGTATATTGAGCAAATATTGCCCTTGTTGAACAAATAATAATAAATAATAGGTAGCATTTATATAGCTCTTTAAGGTTTGCAAAACTCTTTTCAAATATTATCTTATTTTATCCTGACGACAACCCTTGAAGATAGGTGCTGTTGTTATCCCGTTTTACAGATAAGGAAACTGAGTCACTGGGAAGTTAAATGATTTGCCCAGGGACAGTAAGTATCTGAGGAAAGATTTCAACTTAGCTCTTTCTGACTCCAAGCCCAGTGCTCTATTCAGTGGGCTACCTAGCCACCATAACAAAAATACCAGATGACGAAAGATGAGAAAACTAAGGGACAGGTTTAAATGACTTAGCAAGTTTCAGAACCAGAACTCAATCCCAGAGCTTCTGAGTTCTAGTGATTTCCAGGGTTCACGGCTACAATCACCCTTTTTACTTGAGTATGCCTGGTAGCAAGGATTCTCACTGTAGGACCCAGGATTTGGGATAGGAGATCCTTTGGATCATCTCTTGGTAGCTTTACTCTACTCACTGCTTTTCCATCAGAGAAGAACTGGATCTGGGCTTTCCTTTCGACAAGATAAAAACCAATTTCTCAATTCATTTTGTCTCCCAGTCACCATCCTTCCATGCTGATGCCCACCAGCCACTAATCTCAGGAAGAATAATTGGAGATTTGGAAGTCTCTAATAAAGTAAAAGCATTTCCTGTACCCTCTATCAGTTCATAGTTCCTGAGCCTTTAAGAAGAATCTTCCTATGAACAGCATGGGAAATAGAGATGATCCCTTCTTGAGCCTCAGCAGAGAGGCGTAGAGTGCCCTGCTCCCCGACTCACTTCCCACCTTCAACAAGAAGAAAACACTGGGCAGGAACCAGTAGGACAACAGGATAAGACAATTCTAGAGGAGTTTTAAAAAAAAAAGGAGTCTCACAGATGTAAAAGAGCCCTAGAAGGCCATCTAAATCCAACTCCTTTATTTTGCAGATGAGGAAACTGAGGCCCAGGAAAGTAGTGACTTACCTAAAGTCTCACAGATAGATAAGCATAAAGAGGCAAGATTGGAACGCAGTACTCTGACTCTAAAGGTATCATAGAGGTGGTCAAGGAGGCAGCTTGGTAGAAGAGAGCAATAGATTTATACTTAGAAGAACTGGGTTCAAATCTTGGCTCTGCCACTCAGTACATGTGTTTTCAATTGTGTCTGGCTCTTTGTGACCCCATTTGGAGTTTTCTTGGCAAAGACACTGGAGTTGTTTGCCATTTCTTTTTCCAGCCCATTTTCCAGATGAGGAAACAGGCAAATAGAGTTAAGTGACTTATCCAGGGTCACACAACTAGTAAGTGTCTGAGGCCAGATTTGAACTCAGGAAGATAAATCTTCCGGACTCCAGGCCCAGCACTCTGGACTGTGGTGGATACAGGAAATGCTGCCTATAGTACATGTGTGACCTTGCGCAAATAATTTAACCTTTGCAGGCCCGAGTCTTCTCTAAGGAGAGGTGCTTGACCTAGACAACCTCTAAGGTTGAAAGCTAGGATCCGATTACTTCTGCAATGTCTTGGCTTTTCCCATTATACAAGTTGTCCCAACCCAACAAAAAAATATTTTCTCAGACAGTACTAGATCCCAGGGAGAATGCATTATGGGGCAAGATACAAGAAGGGTTTTCCAGCAGGTATTATACTGATTCCTCACCTCCTGGTACCTGTTCCCAGATCTGTAAAACCTGAGAGAGGAAAGAGACCTCAGAGATCTCCATTCCTCATTTCCTAGTGTATTGGTAATTAAGGTAGGAAGTGTATTGGTAATTAAGGTAGGACTTTCTTAAGGTGGGGTTTTCTCTTTTAGAATGCTAAAGTAATCAAGTGCCTTTGATTAAGTCTTACTAAGTGCTAAGCCCCAGGCCCACACCCTTTTGCTGATTAGATATGAAACCTTTGGGCCCATAAGAAGGGTATATAAACTCAAGAGGCTAGCACTTTGTTTGGGGCTCTCACTCACTGGAAGAGTGTCGATGTGGAGATTCTGGGTAGCCACTGGAGTTCCCCAGCTTTGAAGAAAATACAGATGTTGGTGCTTCTCTTTTTGGTAACTATGTATGTGATATCTTGATTAGACAAAGACTGTCTGTTGAATTGTGTTATTTGATCTGTTATACTTTCTGTTTGTAATTTCTATTTGTATTTGCTCTGAAGTTCACTGTGCTGGCTTTTCCCTCTGAACTAAGTGAATGATATATGTAGGTTTGATTAAAGTGAGATTGTTAACCCCTTAAAGTTGCTTTTCTTAGAAAAGCAGACCAAAGAACCTGTGCTGGCAGCTCTTATTGCTGTTATTGTAGGGTCTTACACTGCAAGCCACAGTATTGTTACACCTAGAGGCTACACTCAGAAGCGTGAAACCTTCAAGATGCAAGGGACCCCATCCAATTTCCCCCGGTCTGGAGAAATAAATCCCCCTGTGTCTGTAGAACATCAGCCAAACAAGCTCAGAGGGGTCCACCAAATGAACAAAGTTGCAGAGCCTCCTCCTAAATCCAAGGAGGCATTTTAGGATAGTACAGGGAGGGCAGCCGGGCTGCAGATCAGAGTCTGTGCACAGGCAGGCGCTGGAGATAGGCTCATTTCTCTAGCTCACATCCAGCAGAGGATCGTAGTTCAGACAGGGAGGCTCCACGGAATAGCAGGACAAGAGCCCAGGCACAGAAGCAGAAGACCTGACAACAAGTCCTGGTTCCACTATTAGGAATCTTGGGCAAAGTCATTCAACCTGTCATCTGTAAAATCAGGATCCTGACCACCTACCTCACTGGTAAGTATTGTAAAGATCAAAATGAAATAATGTGTGAATAAAGTGCTTTGTTTCTATAAATTTGTATTATTATGTGAACATCTTAATATAATGTTTTATATAATGATATGTAATGTCACTTTTGTTGCTGTCCAGTCACAGTCATGTCTGACTTTTCTTGGCAGAGATATTGGAGCAGTATGCCATTTGCTTCTCCAGCTCACTTTATGGATGAGGAAACTGAGGCACATAGGATTAATTGACTTGCCCAGGATCACACAGCTAATAAGTATCTGAGCTCAAATTTGAACTCCAGTCTTTCTGATTCCAGGCCTGGCACTCTAACCACTGCCACCTAGCTGCCCTGTATAATATATTCCTATATATTATAATAAACTAGATGCACTGTGTTGTAGGGGAAATAGAGTTGGCCTCAGAGTCTAGAAGACTCAGGTTCAAGTTCTGCCTCTGACCCATTCTGGCTGCATGACCCTGGGCAAGTCATTTAACCTCGTCCTAAACAACTCTAAGACTATAAATTGCAGAGAAGGTGCAAGCTGCATTGGTATATGGTAGTTTCCACATAAGGAATTGCCTTTAACTATGAAACTTCTTCATTTCTCTCGGGCCTACAATCAAGACTTCTCCATCTCTTCCCTTTCCCTTTTCAGCTTCTTTGGATGTGTTCTCTTCTCCATTGAAACATAAGCTTCTTGAGGGCAGGGATTGTTTTTCCTTTTTGCTAATATTTGTATTTCCAACCATCAGCACAATGACCAGCACATAGGAAGTATTCAATTAATGTTGGTTGACTGACAATCTGAAATCACAGGTCCGATCCATATAATTTTTATTAAACATTCGTTTTTTTTTAGTTCCAAATTCTCTCCTTCCCTTCAGAGAAGACAAGCAATATCATATCCATTAAACATGTAACACGCAAATTTTAAAAATTAATTAGAATGATGAGAGTGTACTAGGAACTACCCACAGAGGGGCAGTTAAAAAGTAGGAAGAGGACTGAACCAGAAATCCTGAGATATATGTTGTAGGGTTATGGGATTATAGACATAGAGGTAAAAGGCACCCTTGGAGTCCTCTAGTCAAATTTCCATATTTTATTTTTTAATCTTCTTTAAAAATTGATTTCAAGAGAGGAGATTCTGGGAAGGTGGTGAAGCAAGTCAGAAAATTCCAAGCTCTCCAGATTTCCCCCACAAACAAAACAAAATAGAGCCTCAGGATGAACAAAGAGTGGTAAAAATAAATAAGACTAGAGGCAGAACAGTAATCCTCCTGGGAACAATCAGAGACAATCTGAAGAAAAATCCTAGGACGAGGTTTGATCCCTATGAAGAATAAAGACTTCCAGGCTAGTTCCCCTTAAACAAGAAAAACCCTGAGGTTAGCTGGGTTGGGAGGCTGCCTCGGCCCTAGCCTTCCAGGCAGTAAGGGGAGTTGGGTATCTGAGCCAAGGGAGATTGAGGGCACCTCTGCTGACAAGGAACATCAGATCCAGCTGTGCTGCGGGGAATTGGCAGGGGTGAGGAGTGCCCGGTGAGTGCAGAAGGAGCAGGACCTGGACAAAGCTAGCTTTGGGCACTTACAGGAGGCTGATGGTCTTTTGGTTCTGGGCCAGAGAGGACTACTGAAGGAGGATCTGAGGCCAGAGGCGCCCCCCACACCTATACTCCAGGACAAGAGGTGATTACAAAAAATAAGCTGCTACAAATTTTAAAAAAAATGAGTAGGCAAAGGAGAAAGAATCTAACCACAGAAAGTTACCATGGGAATAGAGAAGACTGGGCTCCATCAGAGGAGAATACTAAAGCAAAGAAACCCTCTCCTACCCCAAAGAGTAACACCAAATGGTCACCTGTCCAAAAAGAATTCACAGAAAAACTTAAAAAAGACTTTAAAAATCAAATGAGGGAGATTGAGGAAAAACTAAAAAAAAAAAAACAATCCAAGAAAATCAAGTTTATGAAAAGAAAGTCAACAAACTAGAAAAGGAGATCCAGAATATTTTTTTTGTTTTTTTTTTAATTTTTATTTTTAGTTTGCAACACACGATTCTACATAAGTTTGAGTTCCAGACTTTCTTCCCTCCCTCCCCCCCTCCCTCCTTCCCCAAGACAGCATGGAATCCCATATAACTTCCATGTATAACTTGGCATTGAATTAATTTACATACTAGTCAAGTTGTGGAGAAGAATTATGACCAATGGAATGAATCATGAGAAAGAAGAATAGAACCAAAAATAAAACCAAAACCACAACCCAACAACAAATACAAAAGAGAGAAAAAAAAGGGGGGGGGGGAAGGCTAGCATGAAGTGTGCCTCGATCTGCATTCATACTTCATAGTTCCTTCTCTGGATGTAGACAGCACTCTCCATCGTGAGTCCCTTGAAGCTGTCTCTGCATATTGTCTTGCTGAGAAGAGCAAAGTCTGTCAGGGTTAGTCATCACAGAATCCATATATCTGTGGTTGTGTATAATGTTCTCCTGGCTCTGCTCCACTCACTCACCATTATGTCGTGTAGGTTCTTCCAGGTTGTTATAAAGTCCGTATTATCCCCATTTCTTATAGCACAATAGTATTCCATTACCTTCATATACCACAGCTTGTTCAGCCATTCCCCAATTGATGGGCATCCCTTTGATTTCCAATTCATAGCTAGTACAAAAAGAGCCGCTATAAATATTTTTGTACACATGGGTCTTTTTCCCACTTGTGTGATCTCTTTGGGATACAACCCTAGGAGTGCTATTGCTGGGTCAAAGGGTATGAACATTTTTATAGCCCTTTGGGCATAGTTCCAAATTGCTCTCCAAAATGGCTGGATCAGTTCACAACTCCACCAGCAATGTAACAATGTTCCAATTTTCCCACATCCTCTCCAGCATTTATCATTTTCCTGTTTTGTTATTTTAGCCAATGTGACAGGAGAGAGATGGTATCTAAGAGTTGTTTTGATTTGCATTTCTCTAATCAGCAGTGATTTCGAGCACTTTTTCATATGTCTATAGAGGAGATCCCGAATATTAAGGAAGAAAATGACTCCTTGAAAATCATAATTGGGTAAGGGGAAGCCAGCAAAGTCATGAGACCAAGAAATAATAAAACAAAATATAAAGAATGAAAAAACTGAAGAGAATGTGAAACATCTCATAAGAAAAACAACTGATCTGGAGAACAGATGAAGAAAAGAAAACATAAGAATGAGCAAACTACCTAAAAGCTATGATCGAAGAAAGAATCTTGATACAATAATACAAGAAATAATTAAAGAAAACTGTCCTGGAGCATTAGAACAAAAGGGGAAAGTAGAAATAGAAAAAATCCACCAACCACCACTTGAAAGAGACCCTACAAGGAAAACCCACAGGAATATCATAGATAAATTCTGAAACCCCCAGCTCAAGGATAAAACATTACAAGCAACGAGAAAAAACCAATTTAAATATGGCATGGTCACAATTAGAATCACACAAGACCTAGCGCAGTCACACTAAAAGATAGCAGATCTTAGAACACTATATATGGAAGAGCAAAAAAACTAGGGTTCTAGCTGAAAATATCATACCCAGCAAGTGTAAACATAATCCTGAATGAAAAAAAAAATGGATATTTAATAAATCGTCAGACTTTCAGGATTTTGTTTAAAAAAAAACCTGAACTTCACAGAAGATTTGAGATATAAGATCCAAGAAAAATATAAGGTACATATCAAAGACTAATTACAAAGTATTCAATAAGGACAGACTTTACCTTTTATATGAGGAAATGTAAAATGTATGTCTAAGATTATTATTAGTAATTGGCTAGTTTGCAAGACAGATTGGGGTAGACCTGAGTATGATATGACCTTTAAAAGTAAAACCATTTAGGAATAACTAAAAGGAATAATTATCTAATTATCTATTAGATAGGGGAGGAGGGCTGGTAGTTCTGGAAACCTACTTTCATGGAGAATGGGTTCAAGAGGGAACAATACATACATACATATGTATGTATGTATGTATGTATGTATGTATTTATAAAAGTCTTCTAAATTCAGGAAGAAATAAAATGCTAAAGGGATAGAGAGGGTGAAGAATCTAAGGGAGGGATCTTTAGAGGGGAGGGTGAGGGTATAGGATAAAAGAGGGTATAGAAGGGTGCTTAGATTACCAGGAATGGGAGAATAAGGGAGGGATCTTTGGAGGCAGGGTGAGTAGATCAAGTAGTAGGAGGGCAAGGTAGCAGATAGAAGTGAAGTAGAGGAGTCAGGAGGGATAGGAAATAAGAGATATGCACAGACATAAATACAGATCAGGAACAGAATTTGTTAGGAAAAAAGGAGTAGGGGTGGTAATCATAATCTCAGACAAAGTTAAGGCTAAAACAGATTTAATCAAAAGAGGCAAATATCATCATTGTTGTTCTGGACTATTTAAAATAACTAGACAGTATATGGCTGGAATATTGCTATGGTGTAGGAAATGAGTCAGCGGACTTGGAAAAATATGGAAAGACTCGGACTTATGAAGAAAGAGGTTATCCACCCTCAGAGAAACAGAGGATAAATAAGTATAGTATGGTCTTATATAGATACATATATTAGTATATACGAATATGATTATAGATATCTAAGTATGTGTATATATGAGTATGACTACAGATATCTAAGTATATGCATGTATATGTATGTGTATATATCTATATATGTATGTGCATGTATGTATGTGTGTGTTTGTGTGTATAAATATATGCATGCATAATTGTAAGCTTTGGGTGGGGAGAGGAACGGGAAGAAAAGAACAAAGTAAAAAGTACACAGCAAAGAACAAAAGAAAACTTACAAGGAAGCAAAGAAAAGATGGACAGCTCTGAACACAATGTGTAGTGTATATTATACAGAGTTTCTTGAAATGGAAATTTATCGCTGTATACTTTGAATCCTCTCCTAAGTTCTGCTGTACAAGTGGCAGTACTTTTTTTTCTTCTGTATTTAAGTTTCGATATTTAAGTCTATAATCTGTTTCTTTTTCTCTTATGGTATATTTAAGTCTTAGTATTTAAGTTTAAAATAAGAAAAAAACTGATTTCATTCATGTAGGAAGCTCTAACTTCCCTTGCCAATGATGGTGTCAGAATCAATCAACCCTATCTTTGGATGGCACTGTGTATAGAGCACTGGACTTGGAGTTAGGAAGACCCGAGTTTAAATCTGGCCTCAGACACTCACAAGCCGTGTGATCATGGGGAAGTCACTTTAACATCTGTCTGTTTCAGTTTTCTCAACAATAAAATGGGGATAATTATAGCACCAACCTTCCAAATGCTTGTTTTCTTCCTTCCTTCTTTCTTTCCTTCTCTCCTTCCTTCCACTCTCTCTCCTTTCCTTCCTCCTTTTCCTTTCTTCCCTTCTGTCTCTCCTTTTCTTCCTTCCTCCCTTTCCTTTCTTCCTTTTGTCCCTCCTTTCCTTCCTTGCTGCCTCCCTTCTTCCTTCCTTTCCTTTCTTTCTTCCTCTCTCCCTCCTTTCTTTCCCTCCTTCCTTTCACTCTCCCTCCTTTCCTTCCTTCCTCCCTTCTTCCTTCCTTCCTCCCTTCTTCCTTCTTTCCTTCCTTCCTCCTTTCCTTCCTTCCCTCCTGTCTCCCTAGTTCCTTCCTTCCTTTCTTTCTGCCTTCCTTCCTTCCTTACAACTTATTCTCAGGAGAATTGCTCGGGGCCACTGAGAAGCTAAATGACTTAGTCAAAGTCTCAAAGCCACTATGTATCATATGTAGGTCTTTCTGACCTTGATGATGACTCTTCTCACCTCATTTTACAGCTAAGGAAACTGAGGGCCCAGGGAGATTAAAATGACTGGCCCAAGGTCATGTGAATAGTAAGTGGCAGATGTGGCAAGAGAAACCAGGTCCACTGACTCCCAATCCAGAGCCAGTTTCATTATACCTCACTGTTGTAGGGCCCTGTGGTCCTATAATCAACATCTTCTGTCTTCTGATGATCTAAAAGTCGTTACCTAGAAGAGATTCCCCACCACCCATCAGAGTGCTCACCACCAACTCCACCTAACAGGAAGGAATAGGGGAGGGGCAAGGGCTTCAGGAGATACTATCACCCTCTGTCCCCTCCAACAAACCAGAATTATAGGAATTAGCACCAGATCCCTAAAATGAGTCAACGGCAGCAAAGGGTGAGGAAGAGCAGCAGTCCTGTGAGGGCCTGGCTGGTGTGTCTACACTACCCACCTCTTATAAGTAACAGCTCTTCCCCCCATTTTCAGGAAGTCATCCCCCCCACACGCACACACACAAACACACACACACACAAACATACACACACGCACAATAATTTATTGCTAGTGCTATGTTCCTAGCTGCCTTTATAAAAAGGTAATTAAAGACTGGCACAGCGGCCTATAATTAAATATGAATAAAACGTCTCCAAATGGAACCTTGAAGCAAGGTGTTCTTTGGAAACACTTTATACTGATGGACAGCAGGGAAAAAAACAGAAGCCCTGTCCCTAAAATCGGGTTTTTTTCCTCCAGTACAGCTAAAAACAAATGCCCCTCCACCCAATCTTCCAATTCAACTCCTCAAATCCTTCCAGCAGCAATCATTAGCAGAAACTGCAGTATTTACAACAATTAGATTCAAACTGGGCCCTCAGCTGTCCCCTGGCCATTCACCAGAAACTCGTCTTGATTTCTCAGGGTTTTGCCTTCCCTTCCCCACCCCCCAAACCTCCCACCTTCCATCCTGGCGGCAAAATCAATTAAGTAAAACAACTGGATTTTAAAATGACTAATTTTTTGTTTTTAATTACTGTTGTCCCATGATTCAAATTTATTGATGCCCCTGTCTGCAGAAAGAAAAACAATAGGAAAGAAGTTTCTCTCCATCCTTTCCTCTCCCCTTTATGGTTTTTGTAAAAGTAGAAAAAATGCTGAAGTTTAAAAAATAAATGTTTTATTCCTCTGAGACTAGGCAGGGATTTCAGCTGACGTACAAAAAAAAAGCACAGAATGGGGATGGGGTACCCTAAGTTGATGTAACCTTTCACTTCGGTGTCATAGTCACGCTAAGAGAATCTCCAGAAAGCCGACAATCAGAAGTGTGAGTTCCATGGTTCAGAGGGGCCATTTTTTTTGGTCTTTTATTATATCCTTAGAAACTGGCATATAGTAAGCACTTCATAAATGCTGACTGGCCATACAAATTCCCACATAGCCACATAATTAAGCAAGGTTTCCAGAGGCTATTCCTCTGAATTCCCAGGGGTTTTTCTACTGGTATCTGAACAAATAACCAAATGTCTGGGCATGGAGTGAGACTTTCGGGATTGGAAGAGATTCATAGATTATCTAGATCAATCCTTCCTGAAACATGCATCTCTTCTATATCTTCAACAACTGGGCTTCTAGTTCCTGATAGAAAATGAAGGATAGGGAACCCACTTTCTCCTGAGGCAGCCCATCCCATTTATATAATAGTTCAAATTATTGAGAATTTTTTTTCTCCTATTGAGCCAAAAATCTATCCCCTCATAGTTCCCACTCACTAGCCAAGAAGAACAAGTCTAACTGCTCTTCTATGAAGCACAGAGGAGTAGAAAAAACACTGCTTATGGGTTCAAATCCTCTGACACTTACTATCTATGTAACCTTGAATAAGTCACTTAACCTCCATGGGCCTCAGTCTCTTTATTTTTAAAATGAAGGAGTTGGACTAGATAGCCTTCAAAGTTCCTACCTATGACCCCTCAGATATTGAAGATGACTGCCATATCCCTCTTTATATCTTTTCTTCTTCAAGATAAACATCAACCAATCCACATATGAAATGGTTTCTAGATCTCCTGTCCCAGTCACCCTCTTTTAGGTAAGACTCCAACTTGTCCCTCTCAAAATAATTGGTTTAGATGTGTTTTCTGCCAGCTTGGGAGAATTCAAGAGACAGTCATTACTTTCTAGGGCAGCAGTTCTTAATCTGGGGTCTATGGATTCCAGAGGGGTTGCAGATAAACTACAGGATGTTCGTGAACTTGGATGGAAAAAAAAAGCATCTTTATTTTCATTAGCCTCTAATTGAAAGTTAGCATTTTCTGCCATTATGAACTTTTTAAAAGAAGCATTATTCTGAGGAGGGTTCACCTGATTGCCAAAAGGGTCCACAACGGAAAAAAGAAAAAAACGGTTAAGAACCTCTGACTGGGGTTCTCACCTCACCAGGGTAGCTGGTGAAGGGGTCTTCTGATGTCCTCCGCTCCTACCAACTGAGCCACTCTCTCCCCTCACCTGTCACCTGTCAGAGAGCAATAGGCAAGTAAAGGGAGGGAGGAAACACCCATAATGCACCTGACAGAAACTGAAGGTAGCTTGGCTAGAGCTGAATAAAGTGATGTTAACCAGAGGCAGAGATAAACCTCACCTGCTGGGCACAAATGGTTACCATTCAGGGGCTGAGCAAACTGTTTGCCTCAGGCAGCAGCAGTTCCCAGAAACATACAAGGCAGGTTACTATGGTACCAGCAAACATCTGGCTGGGGTTGTCGCAAGCTGGCCCACTACCTGGCTCTCCCCACTCCAAGGTCTATGCCAGCCGTTATCCATTAGAATCTTGGGGGTTGGGGATGGGAAAAGAGACAACTCCCTTTCTGCCTCAAATGGAAGTGATGACCCATGCATGACACCTCCCTTCCCTCCACCCCCACATATACACACACGCTAGATCTGAGACCGACTCTGCAGCTGTATGTGCAGTAGGAGAAGGCTTCTCTCACTTCATTATGTTCCCTCCTTAGGATCCCTCTCTTCTGAGATTCAGCTCAGGCACCATTTTCCGCATAAAACCCATCTCGATCCTTCCCCCCAACCCCCATTGCAACTGCTAGGGCCCTCCCTCAAAAACTACTTTGTGTGTGTGTGTGTGTGTGTGTGTGTGTGTGTGTGTGTATCTATGGACACACGTATATTATGTGTGTGTCTCTTTAGTGTATTTGTTAACTTTATATTTATGCTGTTTAAATTTCAACATATACTTGTTCTTCCATTGTTTCAGTCACGTCCAACTCTTTGTGGCCCCACCTGGGGTTTTCTTGGCAAAGACACTGGAGCAGTTTGCCATTGCCTTCTCCAGCTCATTTTACAGATGAGGAAACAGAGGCAAACAGGGTTAAGTGACTTGCCCAGGGTCACACAGCTAGTAAGTGTATGAGGCCACATTTGAATTCAGATCTTCCTGACTCCAGGCTCTGCACTCTATCCCCTGCGCCACCTAGCTGCCTCCATTTACTTGTTATCTCCTTCATTAGAATAAAAGTGCATTGTGAGTAGAAATTTTTTCAATCTTTGTACTTGTATCCTTGTTGCCTAGTGCAGTGCCTGGCATACAGTAGGCACTTAATAAATGCTTGTTGATTAAATGTTGTAAGTTTTAGAGCTGAAAGAATCTTAGAGATCAAGTCACAGGCTCATAGTAGGTTCACAGATTTAGAGGTGGAAGGAATCTCAGAGGAGATGGAGACAAAGCCCCTCATTTTGTAGATGAAAACACTGAGGTACAAAAAGGTCCGGTGACTTGCTCAAGATGGAACAGCTTAAGAATCGAGGCAGAATTCAAATTTTGGCCTTCCTCACTCCAAGTCCAGTGCTTTATCCACTATGCCATGGTGCCTCTGCGTTCAACATTTCTCAATTTACAGGTCAGGCAAATGCAGCCCAACAGAGATTAAATAACTTATCCACAGCTACACAGGTGGAAAATAGAAATGTCACAAAATGTCTATACACCATTGGGACTGCTATGGGGCACTGCAAATCCGACCTCAGACGCTTACTAGCTGTGTGACCCTGGGCAAGTCACTTAACCCAGCTTGTCTCAGTTTCCTCACTTGTAAAATGAGTTGGAGGGAAAGGCAAACCAGTCCAGTACCTTCACCAAGAAAACCTCAAAGGATCACAGACAACTGGACATGACTAAAACAACAGCAAACATCATGTCACCTCTTCCTCCCTTTGGTATTCTTTCCTCAGATCCCAAGTGATTCTCTGTGTCTACCGTACTCCTCTCTCCTCCCACTGAAGATTAGTTTATGCTTTCTCTCATCACTTGGAGGCTAGGCTCTCTGTAGATTCCAAGGTGGATGACTGGATAACGTTGGGCTGAGGCATGTGCCACTGGAAGAATATAGGTGGTTCTGCCCAGGGAACATATATATATATATATAAATATGTATATATTTATATATATTTATTTATTAGCAGTCCTGCAAGATTATCCCTACACCACCCTCACCCTCAATTTTTGCCTGACCCATTAATGATCCAAAGAAATGTCTCTCTCAGCTACAGCTCTTTCTTTATCCTAGCCTACATGAGAAGTGGGGATAGGAGGGTGGGATGGGGGGGAAGAACATGCATTTTGGTAAATACTGCTTCTACTTCAATATTCTAATTTGTCTTTATAGTTATCTATGCACCTATCTTTCTCTACAACTATAATTTAGACTCCTTATCATCTATTACATCTTTGTACCCTTAGGATCTCATGGTGTCGTGCATTTAATAGCAACTTAGAAAGTGAGGAGCCTGTGTTCTCCATTGGTAGCCTAGTGATGTTGAGAGAAAGCAAGCAACAGTTCCAGCATCTCGGGCGGACACCACTTCTGCGGTGGATTTATGGAAAAATACAGACAAAAAGAGGGACACATGTTGTGCAGGCATGGAGGGAATGCCCACATCTATGAGATCACAGATCTCTTTGAATGTGTGAATAACAAGTTTTTACTAGATTGGGAGATAAACTAAAGAGAATGCAGACCAGTGGAGGAATACATCTTGCATACTAGAATGAAGAAGGGAGGAGAAGGGAACTTAAGATACTCTTCTTCTTCAACCCTACAAAAAATTCGATCAAGTATCTCATACAAATAGTCAAAGCCAGAAGCACTGCCTCAACATTGGGGCAGATACCCCTAGTTCCCTCCTCAGAGCAATTTATTATAATAAACAATAATAACAGCTTAGATGTATGTAGCTCTTTTCTTTCAAAGAGCTCATATTATCCCTAGGGTACTTACTGAACAAGTTGACATCATTACAAGCCCATTAACTATTATTTCTGAGAAATCAGAAAGGAGAGGTGAAGGGTCTGAAGGCTGGGGAAAGGAAAACATGGATCCTGCCTATTCTAAGGGCTGACCCCCAAAATTACAGACTAGCAGCCTCGACTGGATTACTAGAGGGAGGTTGGAACAAATGACCAAACCTTTGATTTGCCCAAAGCCTCAAGAAGACAGGGTCCTAGTACTGTGAAGGGCAAGGCATGTTAGACCAATCTTTCCCATGGAAAAATGGCAGGCCTAGCAGATAAATGTGGAAACAATCAAAAAGCTTTCAGAGTGGACCCTACATGACACACTAAGTGGTCAGTCAGCCAGGAGCACTCTATTGGAGGAGGGAAGATCCCACAAGTTGGAAATCCAGGGGTTAAGAAGGCAGGGCATAAAAATATATGAAATTTCAAAAAAAAAAGAAAGGAAGAAGGAAGAAAAGAAGGAGGGAGGGAGGAAGGAAGGAAGGAAGAAAGGAAAGAAGGAAGTAAGAAGACAGAGCTCCTATCCCAGTTCCTTTCACTGATCTGGTTGCAATAGATGTATCAGTCTCAAGTGCCCAAGCCCTTAACCCTTTCCCCAATTTGCAGGTTATTTTCCATGTCAAGACGCACAGAAATATGTATGATCTTGAGCAAATCACCCAGTCTCTCCAGGTGTTGGTTCCTTCATCTACCAAATGATGGTAACATCTAGCATCAGAGAATTTTAAAGTGGGAAGGAACCTTAAAGATCAAATCCAACTGCCTTGTTTTATAGACAAGACAAACCAAGATACATAGATGGGCTTGGTCAAGGCCACATGGCTAACTGGTGGCAAAGGCAGGACTAGAATCCAGGTCTCAGAGAGAGGAAGCATAGTATAGCGGACACACCATTTCTCTCCAGACTGACAGCAGACTCATTGCTGTAGGATTTGGTCTACCATTATAGAGAAACCTCTTGTTCTGGAAGCTCCTACCACTCTACTGCTTCTCTCAATGGAATTACCATTCTGCCCCTGTGGCCCCTTGCTCTGATTGGCTGATTCCAGCGTTCTAAGGAAGAGGCCCAGGCCATCCACATCTTCATTCATCTCTAGGCCACAGTCCTGACTCTCCACTGGACTTTGTCTACCATACTGGCTCTGAGTACCTTCATCCCTCCCATTTCAGCTCTTTTATGTGCCCTCTTCCTCCATCAGAGTGTAAGCTCCAAGAGAAAAGGAAGGTCTTTCTGCTTGTATTTGTATTGTGCTAAGCACCTAGCACATAGTAAAGTGTTTAATAAATGCTTTCTTTGTAGTGGCAAAGAACTGGAAATTGCAGGGATGCCTGTCAATTGGGGAATGGCTGAATAAGTTGTGGTATGTTACTGTGATGGAATACTACTGTGCTGTTAGAAATGATAAGCAGGTTGGTTTTAGAAAAACCTGAAAAGACTTGCACAAAATAATACAGACCAAAATGAGCAGAACCAGGAGAACATTGTATACTGTAACAACTACGAGACAGTAAGTCTTTTTGGCTATTACAAATATCCAACTTAACAATACAGAACTTGTGAAGGAAGATGCTATCTGCATCCAGAGAAAGAACTGATAAATAGAAGTATATATAGGATGGTTTTACATATATATACATATTTGTGTCTAATGGTAGCCTAATGATGGGGTAGGGGGGAGGAGGGAAGAAAAAAAAGAAAAAAAGTTACACAATAACTTCATTATATAATTAAAAGGAATGGCAAGTTGTATATAACAGATATGCAGTTTCATGTACAATTCTACTATGTTACAGAAATGCTTGTTTTGTTCCTTAAATTCAGAATAAAATAAATAAAATTTAAAAAAAATACATGTTCCCTGATTTCTTGTTGACACCTGGAATCAGAGGGGCTGAGTTTGAATTCTAGCTTTGTTACTACCATTGTGACAGTAGACAAGTCACTTACTTTCTCTGGGCCTTAGCTTTCTATTTGTAAAATGAGGGCATTGGACTATAGAACCTCTAAGGTCTCCTTCTGGCTCTAAATACTATGCCAAGCTAACAAGAAAGTTTAGCATAGTGCCTGGGCCATTCAATAAATGCTTGTGGCCATATATATTGGAATATGCTTTTAAGATACAACATGATGTGCAACTATCAGGCTCAGTTAACCTGAGGATACATACTGAGCAAGTCTCTAGAGCATTCAGTCCATAAAAAAGCAGAAGATGTTTCTCAGCTTTTTGGTATTCTATTATATGTAAATATATGCAATATACATATGGCAGAGAACAGCTGATACGCAGGATAATGCCACAGAATCCTCCCATCCAAGCCACACAGGTGAGCACTTAAAGCTTTCTGTTTGTTAACCTGAAGTGTCCAGACATTGTCCACTGCCTATGTTGGAAGCGTTGGTTAAAATCCGGCATCTCAAGGCAACAAAGCAACACAGATTTATTTAGCCCTTTAGACACTGTGCTGAGTCCTGAGGATCTAAATAAGCAAAAAGAAAGACATCCTTGCCCTCAAGGGGCTTATATTCTAATGTGGGAGGAGAATATTGTACACAAAAAGGAGCTGAAAAGCTGGCGGTGGGAAGGAATGGCAGAGGTTCTACTACAACTCAGGGAACCCTGGGCTCAGCCTCCAGTCCAGGCTTCTTTGTCCAGTTTCTCTCATCTCCTACCCTAGCCATTTATATCACCAGTACAGAAGCAAAAATGTCACCCATTGTGGCTGCTGGAGTTATTAAGATAGGAAAAGTTGAAAGATTAGATTTATGACAGCCGATGGTGGATTATGAAGAATAATTTATCAAATGTCAGCTCCCGCAGCCCACAATTTACAAAAGGGCTTGGTTAAGCTAGGGAGATCTGATTGGACCCCCCCTTTTCCCCAACTTAGCCACTAATGAGCGACAGGTCTAACTGATGGCCTCCAAAACTGGCCGTCAACCCCGGGTATTTATCTATTTTTCATTAATAATTATTATCACAACATTTCCATAGAGTCAACCCACCCACAGCTCCTGGGGAGCTCTGCCCACTTAACTCCAGGGACTCTTTGCCAGATTCCCCATGTAACAGCTCCTAGAGTGCTCAGCATCCCCTGGAACAGGTTCAAAGCAGGAGGTGCCAACTGACAACAGGCAACTGGGGGTGGGGGATGGGAGGTGGGCAGAGGAAAACTGGAGCAACTGTAAGAAGACGAAAACCGTACCCTTAATTGGATACAGAAAAGTGGCAAGAGACCAAAGTGGGGAAGGGAGGGAAAAGAGGAGAAGGGAGGTAGGAGGAAACGAGTCTCACAAATAGAATCTTAGAGTTGAAATAGAATTTAGAGGTCATCCATCTCTGAATAGGAAGCCCTTCTAGAACATTCTAAGTAAGTGGTCATACAGCCTAAAGTTGAAAGCATCCAGTGATGGGGAACTAGCTACCACCTGAGGCTGCCCATATCACTTTTGGACAGCTCTAACTGCTAGGAAATATTTCTTTATAGCAAACCCAAATCTGCCTTTCTCCAGTTTCCACCCATTGCTCCTGGTTCTGCCTTCTAAGGACAAGCGGAAACAGTATAATCCCTCTTCCACGCTGCTTGAAATGGGCTATCACACACTCTCTAATTCTCTTCTTTAGTCTGTGAACAAGGAGCCCCAGGCCCTGCCCCCTCTTCTCTCCCTATGGCTGCTTCCAAAGGCAGCTGTCTTGGAGAGTGAGAGGCAAAGGAGTGTGAAGCCTACTGGGCAGTGTTGATGACTGAGTCAGCCACTGGTGGGGCCACCATCAGGGTCCTAATTCCACTCCCTGGGACTGACAGAAGGTCTTCCCATCACCACATTCAACTCATCCAACATTAAATCGAAAAGTACACTGAAATGCTTTTGCCCTGCTATCCCCCAAAAGATCCAATGAAAACACACATGAAACTGCTTTGAAGAGGACAGATTTAGGACGGTGGTGTTCTCTCTCATCTAATAACAGCCATGACAATAACTGTAATAAAAGCTAGCATTTATATAACACTTCACATATTCTATTTAATTTGATCCTCTCAACAACCCCAGGAGGTGAGTACTATTATTTTCATTCCCCTTTTGCAGATGAGAAGCCTGAGGCAGGGAGAGGTTATGTAATTTGTTCAGAATCATACCACTAGTAAGTGATATAGGCAGCTTCAAATGGTAGTGAGTTCTCCATCACTGAGACAGGATGCAAACTCAGGGCTTCCTGATTCCAAGTCCAATATTCTTCTTCATTCCCTCTTCCTATATTTTTCTCTATACATTTCCTCCTGGTCTCTACCACAATACACAAGAAAATATAATGATGTTTTCTAAGATATTTTCTAGTTTTTTTTCCTTTCTACTATCACACATTTCCAATTTTTCTCCCTTCCCACTCCCTCCCCCCATCCCAAACTGGCCTATCCCCAACCCCAGCAGCACTCATTCCTCAGTTCAGCCACTCCCCTGGCCTTATTCCTTGCCTTCAAGACCCTTCCCAAGCTCATCATGTCAAGCTTGCTTTGGGTTCTATTTCGACAGCAATGTGTGTAAGATGGCTGATTTACCCTCCTCACAGCAGGATTTGCCGACATATAAATCACTGAGCCATCCTGGCCTGTAAAATGGGCCTGTTTTTGCAACTCTATGAATAGGAAAGTAGGCACAGCTGGTCTATTAATAATCAACATAAAAAATAGATTAGCACATTAGAGATAAAACATTATTGCCTTTACGGTTAACATAAATCAACCGCACTTAAGGTATGGACTCTTGCGGTTACTGAGCACAGCGATGATGCTAAGAGAGTCCTGGGGCAGGCAGGTGGTGGGGCCAGTGCTTCTACGGCAGGAAGAAACCAGCTGTTCACAGAGCTTCTGAATCTGAGAAAAATCCTTCTCCTCAAGTCTCCCCAGTTGTCTGAAATGGCCCAAGGCCAGAGGATTATTTTGGATTCTGAGGCACAAAGACTGGAGTTTGAATTTGACATTAGACACTTAGTCATTGTATGATGCCGGGCTTAACCTAACCTCTTAGTCACTTAACAAATCTGTGTCTTAATTTCCTCATCTGTAAAATGCAGATAATAATAAAACATTTAGTAAACCTTAAAGTTCTGTAGAAATAATATTATATTTATATGTAATACTATAATAATGAATGTAATATATAACATCAATATGATGATGCAGAACAGAATTACTATAACAATAAACTATAAATTATAGTACAATAAATAATATTTACAATAGCTATTGCTGAAATGGGAAAGGAGATAACAACACCACCCTAAACTTGTCCTTTTCTAAGCAATTTCACATGTGTTGTATTCTCACTGGATTTTGGGGGTGATAGCAGGGGAACATTTCAGTGCCCATCCAAGGGAAGAATGGTATAGGATCATGGAAGGGACACTGTCCTAAGAGTCAAGAGACCAGGGTTCTAGTTCCAATTTTCCCATTAACTTGCCAGATGACCTTAGGCTGGCCAGTTCAACGCCAGGGAGCCTCATTTGCTTCAGCTCTAAAATGGGCATAATAATCCTTACCTTCCACACCTCACAAGGGGGATCTGAGAATCAGATAAGGTAATATGTAAAAGTGCTTTGAATAGCCTAAAACAAAGAGTTCATAAACCTGGACCAGAATCCCTGCCCTCAATAAGCTGACATTCTAATGGGAGTGGCCACATACAAATAACTCTGTACAGATATATACAGTGTAAATGGAAAGTAATCTCAGAAGGAAGACGCTGGTTACTGAAAGTGGTCCTTGCACAGCCGCACGACAGCAGGGCCATGTCTAGACACACCTGATCCTCCCTCCACCTATTCTAGGTCCTTGACTTCTAACTTCATACTTCCTCCCAATGAGGCAAGTGGTATGACAATAGTAATAATGATGATAACTCATAATTACATATCACTTTAAGGTTTACAAAGCACTTTCCTCACTGCTCCACAAGGCTGATAACACGACTGTTATCGTGCCCCTTTGAGAGAGGTGAAGAGACTTGTTCATGGTCACACAGCTAGCAAATGTCAGAGACAGGATTCGCATTCAGGTCTTCTGAGGGAAGGCGTGAGGCATAATGCAAAGAGTTCTAGCTCTTGGGTCACATCCCACCTCCATTTGATGTTAAGCAAGTCACTCTGACTCCCTGAGCCTGTTTCCTCCTCTACACATTAAGAGGGTTGGGAGAAAACATGGTAGAATGTAAAGAGCCCTGGCTCTGGAGTCAAGGGACCTGGGTTCAAATCTAACCTCTGATGCTATCTGTATGACCTTGGGCAAGCCACCTCACCCTCTCTTCCTTTCCTACCCCCTCCTCTGCCCAAACACCAGGCCTCAATCTTCTCGTGTGAGAAATGAGAAGGTTAGACTGGATGGCCTCTCCAGTCCGTTCTAGCTCTAAAATCTATGATCCTACAACTCCAAGGCTAATTTAGTGAGCGTTCTTTCCACTATACTTAATCTCTCTGGGCCTCAGCATCCTCATTAGTCAAATGTGAGGCTTGAATGAGAGCAGGAATTCTTTTTTTTTAAATATGCTTTATTTATTTTAATATTTTAAAAATTTTAGAACATTCTTATTTAAAGTTTTGAGTTTCAAATTCTATCCCTCCCTCTCTCCTTTCCTCCCCTCCTTGAGATGGTAAGCAATCAGATGTAGGTTATACATGTGCAATTAAATAAAACATTTCCATATTACATATTTTGTACAAAAAGACTCGAATAAAAGAAAGAATGTGAAAAATAGCATGCTTCAGTCTGTATTCAGTCAATATCAGGTCTTTCTCTGGAGGTGGACAGCATATTTCATCATTAGTCCCTTGAGACTGTCTTAGATCACTGTGTTGCTGAGAATAGCTAAGTCGTTCACAGATCTTCATCGAACAATACTGCTGTTACTGTGTACAATAGTCTCCTGGTTCTGTTCACTTCGCTATGCATCAGTTCATCTAAGTCTTTCCAGGTTTTTCTGAAATGATCCTGCTTGTCATTTCTTATAGTACAATAATATTCCAGTACAATCATATACCACAACTTGTTCAGTCATTCCCCTATAGATGGACATCCCTTTGATTTCCAATTCTTAGCCAACACAAAAATAGCTGCTATAAATATTTTTGTACAAATAGGTCCTTTTCCATTTTGGGGGATGTCTTTGGAATACAGATTTAGCAGTGGGATTACTGGATCAAAGGGTTTTGATGCACAGTTTTACAGACTTTTGGGCATAAGTCCAAAGTGCTTTCCAGAATGGTTGGATCAGTTCATAACTCTTCCAACCATTTGTGTCCCAGTTTTCCCATATCCTCTCCAACACCCAACATTTTCCTTTGCCGTCATATTAGCCACTCTGATAGGTGTGAGGTGGTACCACAGAGTTGTTTTAATTTGCATTTCTCAGATCAACAGTGATTTAGAGCATTTTTTTTACATGACTATAGATAGCTTTGATTTCTTTGAAAACTGCCTGTTCATATCCTTTGACCATTTATCAATTGGAGAATGACTTATAGTTTTATAAATTTAACTCAGTTCTCTATATATTTGAGAAATGAGGTCTTCATCAGAGATATCTGTTGCAAAAAATTTTTCCCTAGTTTTCTGCTTTCCTTATAATTTTGGTTGCATTAGTTTTGTTTGTGTGAAAACTTTTTAATTTTATATAATCAAAATGATTTTTGAAACATTTTGTAATGTTCTCTATATCTTCTTTGGTCCTGAATTCTTCCCTTTCACGTAAATCTAACAGATAAACTATTTCATGTTCTCTTAATTTGCTTATGGTATCACCCTGCATGTGTATAGCACGTGCCTGTTTTGACCTTATCTTGGTATACGGTGTGAAATGTTGGTCTATACCTAGTTTCTGCCATACTGTTTTCCAGTTTTCACAGCAGTTTTTGTCAAATAATGAGTTTTTGTTCCTAAAGCTTGAATCTTTGGGTTTATCATATACTAGATTACTATGGTCATTTGCTATAATATAATTTGTACCTAATCTATTCCACTGATCCACCACTCTTTCTTAGCCAATAGCAGATTGTTTTGATAATCACCATATTATATAAATATATATATATACATATCTATATCTATATATATATCTATAGCTTGAGATCTGGTACAGCTAGACCACCTTCTTTTGCATTTCTTTTTTCCCTGATTTCTTTGATATTCTTAAGCTTTTGTTCTTCTACATGAATTTTGTTACTATTTTTTCTAGCTCTATAAAGATTTTTTTGATAGTTTGATTGGTATGGCACCAAATAAACAGATTAATTTAGGCAGAATTGTCACTTTTATTATGTTGGCATGGCCTACCTCTTATTTTTCTTACAGATTAGATCTGACTTTATTTGTGTGAAAAGTGTCTTATAGTTGTGTTCATATAGTTCCTGGGCTTGTCTTGGCAGGCTGACTCTCAAATGTCTTATATTGTCTACAGTTATTTTAAATGGAATTTCTCTTTCTATCTCTTGCTGCTGGACTTTGTTGGTAATATACAGAAATGCTGATGTAGGCTTATTTTGTATTCTGCAACTTTGCTAAAGTTATTAATAATTTCAAGTAGTTTTTTAGTTGACTCTCTAGGATTTTCTAAGTATAGCATCATATCATCTACAAAGAGTGATAGTCTTGTTCCCTCATTGTTTATTCTTATTCCTTTAATTTCTTTTTCTTCTCTTATTGCTATAGCTAACATTTTTAGTACAATATTAAATAATAGAAGTGATAATGACCATTCTTGCTTCGCCCCTGATTGTAATGAGAAGGCTTCCAGCTTATCCCCATTACAGATAATACTTGCTAATGGTTTTAGATAAATATCACTTATCATTTTAAGGTAAGCTCCAATTACTTCTATGTCCTCTAGTGTTTTTATTAGGAATGGGTGTTGTATTTTGTCAAAGGCTTTTTCTGCATCTACTGAGATAATCATATGATTTATGTTGGTTTTGTTATTGACATGGTCAATTAAGCTAATAGTTTTCTTAATACTGAACTAGGCCTGCATTCCTGGTATAAATCCCACCTGGTCATAGTGTATGATCCTTGTGATATATTGCCATAATCTCTTTGCCAGTATTTTATTTAAAATTTTTTTCATAAATATTCATTAGGGAAATTGGTTTATAATTTTCTTTCTCTGTTTTGGCTCTTCCTGGCTTGGGTATCAGCACCATATTTGTGTCACAAAAGGAATTTGGTAGGACTCCACCTATTTTTCCAAATAGTTTATATAGTACTGGGACTAAGTGTTCTTTAAATGTCTGGTAGAACTCACTTGTGAATCCATCTGGTCCTGGAGATTTTTTTCTTAGAAGGTTCATTAATGGTCTTTTCTTTTTCTAAGATTGGGTTATTTCAGTATTTTCTTTCTTCTGTTAATCTAGGTAATTTATATTTTTGTAAATATTCATCTATTTCATTTAGAGTGTGAAATCTATTGGAATATAATTGGGTGCAATAGCTCTTAACAATTGTCTTAATTTACTCTTCATTAGTAGTGAGTTCACCCCTTTCATTTTTGATACTAGCAATTGGTTTTCTTTCCCTTTTTTAACCAAATTAACTAATGGTTTATCTATTTTGTTGGAGTTTTTTCATAAAAACAGCTGGTTTTCTTACTATCAATTTTATTAATCTCTCTTTTGATTTTCAGGATTTCCAATTTGGTGTTTAATTAGAAATTTTTAATCTTTTTTCTAGTTTTGTTAGTTGCAAGGCTAATTCACTGATCTCATCTTCCTCTATTTTAATGATGTAAGCAATTAGAAATGTAAATTTTCCCCTAAGTACCACTTTGGCTGCATCCTATAAATTTTGGTATATTATCTCACTGTTGTCATTTTCCTTAATGAAATTATTGATTACCTCTGTGATTTGTTCTTTGACCCACTTGGTTTTCAGAATTAGATAATTTAATTTCCAACTAACTTTAATCTCTCTGTCCATTGTATATTATTGCATGTAATTTTTATTGCATTATGATCTGAGAAGGATGTATTTATTATTTCTGCTTTTCTGCCTTTGGTTTTGAGATTATGTCCTAATTTTCGTGTAGGTGCCATGTACTACTGAGAAAAGGTATATTCCTTTCTATGCCCATTCAAGTTTCTCCAGAGATCTACCATATCTAACTTTTCCAGAATTTTATTCACCTCCTTAACTTCTTTCTTGTTTAGTTTTTGGTTAGATTTATCTGGTTCTGAGAGGGGAAAGCTGAAGTTCCCTGACTAGTATAGTTTTATTGTCTATTTCCTACTGTAACTCATTCAGCTTCTTCAAAAATTTAAATGCTATACCATTTGGTGAATATATGTTTAGTATTGACATGACTTCATTGCCTAACGTACCTTTCAGCAAGATAGAGTTTCCTTCTTTATCTCATTTAATTAGATCTATTTTTGCTTTTGTTTTGTATGAGGTCATGATTGCTACCCCTGCTTTCTTTGCTCTAGCTGAAGCACAACAGAGTCTGCTCCAACCCCTCACCTGTACCCTGTGTGTATCTCTCTGCTTCAAATGTGCTTCTTGGAAACAACATATTGTAGGATTCTGGTTTTTAATCCATTCTGCTAGCCACTTCTGTTTTATGAGCAAGTTCATCCCATTCACTTTAATAGTTATGATAACTTACTTGGTAAATTTTTGTGTATCTTTTCCTATACTATTGACTCTTTTTTCATGATACTTTTTTGCATCACTCTCATTTCTTTTCCCAATTATTCTTCTACTTCTCAATGTGCTTTTAAAAATCCTTTTTAAGCTCTCCCAGGAATGCTTTTTGGATCTGAGACCAAATTATATTTTTCTTTGAGGCTTCACATGTAGCCATTTTGACACTGCTGTCCTATCACCATAGTAACTTTCTATAGTCAAGCTCTTTTTTGTTTTTTGCTCATTTTTTCTGCTTTTTTTTTGTGACTTGGTGTTTTTATGTGAGAGTTGGGCTCTGATCTCACACTGTCCCAAGCTTTTTGTACTAGGGCTCTGGGTCTTACTGCTGGCTTTCACTGGGCTTCAAGGTTTTGCAGCTTATTTTCTCTGAGAGGTAGAATTCCCTTCTGGCTTGTATTGGGGGGTGGGGCCTCCCTGTTGGCCTCCCCTGGGTGTAAGGGTTTAGCTGCTGGCCTGCACCAGGGATGGAGGCTTTCTACTGGGTTGCTAAGGTAACAGAGTCTTTTTGGTGGCTGGCCCTGGAGGAGAGTTCTTGTTCCTGGTCTGCCCTGTTGCTGGGTTGCTATGGAAACAGGGTCTCTCTGCTGGTAGGCCCCAGGGGCAGGGTCTCACTAATGGCCAGCCCCAGGATGGGGCTTCTCTACTGATCAGCAAAGGGGTCAAGGAGTCACTGGTGGCTTGTCCTGCAGGTGGGGCACTGCGATGGGGCATTGCTATGATGCACAGATTGCCCACTTGCCTAGGGAGCTGCTGGTTTGAAGGAGGGTGGGGCCTGGTTGATAGATTAACCCAGGCTTGGAGCTCTGCTGTGAGGCTGGCTGCTGCTGCTGCTGCTATTGGCTCTCCTCTCACCCCAGTGAGACAGATCTTTCCTACTTCCCTACTCCTCGATCAATTCTGAGGCAGTTTTCCATTTGTGTGGAAGGGAATTTGAGAGGGCTTCAGAGGGTTCCTTCCTCACTCTGCCATTTTGGCACCAGAAGTCTAACATTAACTTTTTAAAATATTGAGTTCCAAATTCTCTCCTTCCCTCCAGCTCCTACCCAACCCATTGAGAAGGCAAGCAAAATGTAGATCAGGCATTCTTGACTTTTTTATATTGTGGATTCTGTTGGCAGTGTTGTAAAGCTTAATGAACTCTTTCTTAGAATAATGTATAAAATAAAGCACATAGGATTACAACAAACATCAATTGTATTAAAATAAATGCGTATTTTTTTCTCATCTAAGTTCACAGACTCCCTGAAATCTATCCACTGACTCCTTTTAGGGATCCATGGACCCCAGGCTAAGAGCCCCAGGATTAGATGATTCATACAGAGGGCCATGTCCAGCTCTAACATTCTAGTACTTTTGTCCTCCATCAAAATGATTTTCCATGGAGCAGCTGAAGGCTCCAAAGCAGTGTTTGCACATGTTTTACAAATCACAAGCTCTGGGTCAAGCTGGCCTATCTCACACTCATTCTCAGCACAACTCTAGACAAGCACCACAGGAATAAGGGTAGGAGAGGACATTAAGCATGCAGCAGAAGGCTTAACCCCATCATCATGGGATACTCCCACATGGTATCCCTGATCCTTTCAGGACCCGTGTAATCAGAGGTGCTTCCCAGTTTACAACTTTGAGTCAATAAACTTTTATGGGGTACTGCCAAAAATGAGTTAACACACAACCATAATTAAGAATGATTAAGCTCACTGGAGGGTAAGAAGGAGGGAAGGAAAGAAGCATACAGATGACAATCGGTCTTGGGCAAGATGCTGACCAATCCCCGAGAGAGCCCCAGTCATTATAGTGCTTCTAGTGAATCCCAGTCTCTGACAGGTAAGACCCAAACACACTGGGTGTCTGAGGCAAGACAGCCCTCCGAGACAGATACTAATGACCCTCAGAGGTGGCATTGCATGGTGTGATGTGAAAGAGGCTTGAGGCCCAAGAATGGTGGGACAAAAGTCTGCTTATGACTTCTCTCTATCCACCCCACCCCATGATGGCATGTTGGGGCAAAACTCCAGCTGTCCTGCCCTTGTTATAATTTTAATACTGGGGACGAGGGAAAGAGGGAATAAAGTAAGTCCACAAATAGCTATAATATAAGGCAAAAGGTGATGAGAGCCATATTTATTGTTGGTCATCATTTCTGAGTGATGCCCGACTCTTTGTGACCCCATTTGGGGTTTTCTTGGCAAAGATACTGGAGTGGTTTGTCATTTCCTTCTCTAGCTCATTTTTACTGATGAGGAAACTGAGGCAAACAGGGTTAAGCGACTTGTCCAAGTTCACACAGCTAGTGTCTAAGGCCAGATTTGAACTCAGGAAGAAGAGTCTTCCTGACTCCAGGCCCAGTGCTCTATCCACTGCAACACCCAGCTGCCAGGGTGGGAGCCATAAGAAAGATACAAAGTGCGAAGAAATATAGAAAAGGGAAAGCTCAGTAAACACGTCATAGAAGGGTTGGCATTTGAAACTGGTCATTGAAGGAAGGGTAGAATTTCAAACTGGCAGAGCTCTGGGGGTAGAGGTAGGTGGGGGTATGTTCCAAATTCAACTCAAAAAGTAGCAATTATGCACCTACTACATACAATATAATGAGTTCAATGAGACAAAAAGGACACAGTCCCTGCACTTAAAAAGCTTACATTCTCCTGAGCAAATCAGAATGATCAAAGCCAAAGAAAGAAGAAAGTACAGATATATACAAGGAGTCTCATTTGGATGAGCAGCTAGATGGCTCTGTGAGTAGAATACTGGACGTGGAGTCAGAAAGACCTAAGTGCAAATTCGGTTTCAGACACTTACTAGCTGTGTGACCCTGGGCAAGTCACTCCACCCTCTTTGCCTCAGTTTCCTTCCAGTATCTTTGCCAAGAAAACCCCAAATGGGGTCACAATGAGTCAGACCTGACTTCACATTCAGCCTCAGACACTTACTAACAGTGTAACCTTGGGCAAGTCACTTAATCCTGTTTGCCTCCATTTCTTCAACTGTAAAATGAGCTGGAGAAGGAAATGGCAAACCACTCTAGTATCTTGGCCCAGAAAACCCCAAATGAGGTCAGGAAGAATCAGGCATGACTGAAACAACTGAACAAGTCCCAACTGACTGAAGCAAAAAGAGTATTTCTAAGAAAGTAGCAGCTAGAAAGGTAAACTGGAGTCAGATTATTTGGGCTTTAAATGCCAAGCTAAGCACCTTGATCTATTAGGCAATGGGGAGCTACTGAAGACTCTGGAACAGGGAAGTGTTGATGGTGAAGATAGGATGCTAATCTGGCTGCAAGGTACAGACCAGACTGGAATGAGGAGACAGTAATTGCAGTAATTACTCCAATTAATCAATGAAACAGTCTTTATGAAGTGTCTACGTGCCAGGCACGGTGCCAGGCAATACGAACTGAAGTAGAAAGAAGGAAACAATCTCTACTCTCAAGGAGCTTATATTCTAAAGGGGCATATGAACACACATATATAAAGAGAATAAATACAAGAATGTACAAGTCTGTTAAATACAAGGTAGTTTGGGAGGGAGGGCTAGGTAAGAGATGATGAGTGCTTGAACCAGGGTGATTACAGGGTGGGGTGGGGTGTGGATAAGGAAGGAGCAAAAGGCCTCTTGCTGCTCCTCACATAGACTCCTCCACCTTTCATTCCCTGCCGGTCTCTCATACCTGGAATGTATTCCTTCCTCACTTTTTTCCTCTTAGAATAATCTCGCTTACTTCAAAACTTGGCTCAAGGACTGCCTTCTACATGACACCTGCCTTGATTCTCCCAGCCACTACTACCCTCCCTACCAAAACACCCTGTGGTTTATTCTGACTACACACACACACACACACACACACACACACACAGTCATCCCAAGGAGACTGTAAGTCCTCTGAGGGCAGGGACTGTTTCATCATTGTCTGTATTCCCAGTGCCTACCACAGCACGTGGCACATAGTAGGCACTAAGTAAATGCTCAGTGATTGACTCAAAAGAAGGGCCCAAAGCAAGAGACACTGTGGAGACCAGAACTGCCAATGAGACAGCATCTCCGCCACTCCTCATTGACTAATGCAAGCCCATTTGTTCTGGCTGACATTAATGCCTCTCGCCATCCATCTCTGACTCTTTAAATTACCTTTTTATGGCCAAAATCTTTCTCATAATTGATAAAAATCTCCTTTTGATGTCCTGTGTTATTGGGGGCAAAACTGTTTTTTTTTATTCCTCATTATGTTTTTAATATAAATGTGTTTTTTATTGATAGCTGCTGGGAGAGCAGGAAGAGAAAAGAAGTCGACCATCTCCCCTTCCCCCATCCTCACTCCCATCGGCTCTTTATCACTTGGTCCCTTCTACTCTGTTTCCACCACTAGACATCAGCAGCCCAGCGCCTTCTGCTTTCTGATTACACTGGAGAAGGCAGGAAGGGAGACAGCCAGGAGTGGGGAGGGGCATGGATCCAGAGAAGGGATTCTAAGGGACAAGCCTGATCTCCAAAGATGCACCTGTGATGGAAAGTTAGAGAAACAAAATGTAAAGACAAGCAGGGCCATCACAATGGCCTGCTTTGGAATAACTTGAGCACAGTAAGGAAGAAAGTGACCAAAGCAGGAGAGGGCACTAGACAAAAGGTGAGCAGTCCTGTCGAGTTTCCCTGAGAGGGGAAGGAGTACAATGAGGCACAGTATATATGGCTATAGACTGAGGGTCATGAAGATCTGGGTTTGAAACCTGCCTCAGATGCTTACCAGCTGTGCAACTCTGGGTGAGTTCCTTCATCTCTCTGAGACTCAGCTTTCCTCTTCTGTAAAATGGGCATAATTATAGTGTCCACCTCACCAAGTCTGTTGTGAGGATCAAATGAGAATGTATGAAAAGAGCTTCTCAATCAATCAACAAGCATTTATTAGTGCCAATTATATGCCATGCACTGTGCTAGATGGTGGGAAGACAAACCTCAAGGCACAATATAAATATCAGCCATTATTAGCAAAACAGCAATCAAAACAGAAAGCTCTGAGGCATGATTTTCATTTCAGGGGAATGGGGGGGGACACAATGTAATGGGGAACTATAAGCCCCTTGAGTGCAAAGGCTGGTTTTTATTTTGTCTTTGTATCCCTGTACCTGGCACAGTGCCTTGCATACAGCAGTCCCTTAATAAATGCTTGCCGTATTGGAAAATGAGTCAATATTGTGATACATCAGTAACAAAAGCTAATTCAGTCTCAAGTTACATTAATTATAGTCTCCAGAAAAAGAGATGCTCTTAAGTCCTTCTTGTGCTCTATGACTGAAAAGCTATAGGTTGGTCAGAGGGGGCCAACCAAGATGCTGAAGGGATTCAAAGCCATGTCATCTGAGGAATGGTTGGAGGCAGTAGAGATATTGAGACAGATGGAAGACTTAGAAGGCAAATTTACAGCTGCCTTCAAGTAATTGAATGGCTAGTATACAGAAAAAGAGATTAGACTTAATGCTATATAGGTAACTCTAGCAAACAGAACTAGACCCAGTGAAGTTACAGCAAGGCATATTTTGGCTCATATTAAGGGAAAACTTTAAAAACAATTAGAACTGTCCAAAAGTGAAATGGGCTGCCTCATAAATGTTTGTTAAATGTTGAATGAATTCATCAGTGAAAGAAATGAGATATTGAGTTCCCCATCACTGGAGGAGCTCAAAGAAATAGTGAGCTCCCCATCACTGGAGATACTAGAGCATAAGCTAATTGATGACTTGCTGGGGATATTGTATGGGTTCTTAAATTCTGTGCGTGTCATGGAGCCCTTTGGCAGTCTGGTAAAGTCTATGGGCCCCCTTTCAGGATTATGTTTTTAAATAAATAAAAATGTATAAGACTAGAAGGAAACCAAATTATATTAAAAATATTTACGAAAATATTTTAAAAAGCAAGACCCCAGGTTAAGAACTTTGATGTAGAGGGCAACAGATTATTCATCACTGGTACCAAACCCAAATAGAAATAGGGGCCACTAAACTGTACGTAAGGCCACATGTTGACTTGGTTTTAAAATGTAATACTATCCATGTTTTCTTGTGTTATAAGTTATTTAGTTAAATACTTCTCAATTACATTTAATTTGGTTCAGGCTGCACTTGGGAGTGTTGTGGGCTACATGAGGTCTAGCAGGCGTGTTTAACACCTAGGGCCTAGAGGATTTCTGAGGTCCTTCCTACTTCTATCATAAAATGGATTTTATTAATGAATTTTCGTCTATCACCATCCCACTCTACACGTACAGGATTTATCTGCCACTCTTTCTGAACTCTTTCCTACCTCTTCCCCTGAAATTTTTTCCCCTGCCTCTCAGAATAGAATTCCTAGTTCTGAGTCTTATGGTAGGGGAAGTATGGCAGTCATTCCCTCCTAATTACCTACAGGAAAAAGTTATTCTCCCATTCTTCTCTCCAGGTGGCATGGTTCCTCGCTGGCTACATCAATGCCCCAGCATTACTCATGGAGGAACAACGTGCTTTCTAAGTACTTATTAGAACTCTGCTTTTTTGACTCTGGGCCACACTTGTCCTTCTTGGAGACAAAAAGTACAACACGAACAGCAGCAAAGTCCTTAGTCCCCCTAAAATGTTAGGATCTATTCTTAACAACAGCAATAAACACCTAGATATTGAGCTGCTGGCAGCTCCTAAGGGGAGTAAAGGGGAGCCTGAATGTGATGCTAAGAGAACAGGTTTCAAAGACAGGGTGTGAGACAAGACTATCAGGAGAAGAAAAGGCATATTTTCAATAGATAATGGGGAAATCACAAAGCTAAGACAGGAGAAGCTATGAACAGAAAAACCCAAGAGACAGTGTAGTATGGTGGAGAGGGTTGCTGGACCTGCAGTCAAAGGGCCTAGGTTCGAATCTTGGCTCTATCACATACTACCTGTGTGATCTAAGGCAAGTTAACTTCTCTGGGTTTCATTTTCCTCTCTGCTAAAAGAGGGCATTGGCTTAGATAGCCTTTAAGGTCATTTCCAACTCTGAATCCATGAACCTATGAACCTTACCAGAAAAGAAGAGGCCAGGACACCATGTAAGGATTTCAGAGTCATATTTCTAAACCAAAATTTTTACTCATTCAAAAACCTTTCAGAATAACGTACAGACTCTGCAACCCAGCATCTGGGGCCTCCATGTTCTGGTTCCATTACAATCTATTGAACTGTATCTCCAACTCCTTTCCAGGGTGAACCCTGCACTCTCATCAGGAGGGTTTTCTCACTACGTCACAAATACATATTCACTCCCACCTTATACCTTCGCTCATGCTGTTGTTCCACCAATTTTTAGTACATTCTTCACCGCCCATCAATCTTTCCAAATCCTACTCAATAGTCAAGATTCAGCTCAAGTCTTATCCTTCCATGAAGCCTTCCTTAACTACTTCAGCTCACACAAGCTTCTTACTTCTCTGAGCTTCTATATCAAGCCTGGTACCTCCATCATGCTGTTCCTTCAAGTGGGATACAAAACTCCACAGGCAAAGAGAGTGGGCTAAGTGTGTCAGCACATCCCCAGGTAAGCAGTACTACTGGCTTCTTTGAGGTAATCTTCCCAAAAGAAAGAAAGAAGGAAGGAAGGAAGGAAGGAAGGAAGGAAGGAAGGAAGGAAAGAAGGGAGGGAGGGAGTTATTATTAAGTATTAAACGCCCAAGTACTAGACTAATGCCTTACAAATACCTCATTTGAGCTTTACCACAACCTTGCGAAGGAGGTGCAATAGTCCCATTTCACAGCTGAGGGAACCGAGACAGACAAAAGTTAAGTGACCTGCCCAGAGTCACACAGTTATTAAGTATCTGAGGCTGGATTTGAATTTGGGTCTTCCTGATTCCAGGACGAGTGCTCTAATCCGCTGCGTCCCTTACCTGCCTCTACGTTCCATTACCAATGGTAATACTGGGGTGTTTCCTCAACTGAAAAATGAGGGAGCTAGGTGTGATGTTACCTAAAGTCCCATCCAGCTCCAAAGCTGTAATCCTATGAATTCCTGAACTACAAGACTAGTAGGTCTTCTATTTGCCCCTCTACAGTATAACCTCATTCACTCTTCTGCTACTAGCTGTTGAGTCATTTTTCAATCATGTCCAACTTTTCATGACTCCATTTTCTGGGCAAAGATACCAGAATGATTTGCCATCTCCTTCTCCAGCTCATTTCACAGATGAAGAAATTGAGGCAAACAGGGTTAAGTCACTTGCCCAGGGTCACACAGTTAGCAAGTGTCTGGGGTTGGATTTGAACTCATGAACATGAGTCTTCTCATTTCCAAACTCAGTCCTCTGTCCACTGAGTCCCCTAGCTGTCTCTTCTGCTATTAGACAGAAGGCTACAGTTTGCTGGTCAGTCATTTTAGTGACTAAGCATCTATGTGATAGTAAACTATCACAGACATTATGGGGAACTATGAGAGAAAATTCCTGATACTAATTACATATTCAAGCCAAAGCCCATTACAACAAATGCCAATGGAAGAAGAATCTTTTTAGAACAAAAAAAAATTTCCAACCACCTATTTTTTCAGACTATATTCAATGCAGAGCAGCATTCCAACAATTAAATAATAACTTATTAATCACTTACTCTATGCAAGGCACTGTCCTAAAAGTTGGAGATAAAAGATAGGAAACAATTCTGCTATTCTCAAATAATGTCAGGAAGGAAAATTACACAAATTACCGTGGTGTAAGGTAGAATGAGATAAGCATAAAGAAACCAAGGAAGAAAAGTATGAGAAGCCAAGGAAGAACAGTATGAGAAATCTGGAGAGAGGTCTCTTTCACCTGGGATGAAGGACGGTTTCATGAAAGAGGTGGCATTTGATTTGGGCCTTGATGGAAGAGGGGTAATTCAAGAGAGGAAGATGGCATGATGAATAACGTTGCTTTGTATTTTGTGATATGTAAATGCAGTGTTGAGTATGTATTATGATTCTATTTACCTGTTATTTTTATTACTATTGCTAGTGTTGTTTTGTTTTTCTCCTTATGTAAAGCAGTCTATCAAGCAGGATTTTGCATTACAGGCTTACTCTATAGGATATTAATATTGATTTGATGTACTCTCAAATGATTTTTCAGGGGAGGGAAAAATTTTTGGCTAAGGGGAGAAATGTAGCATAGGCATCAATAAAAGCTTCTCCTTCAGAGATACTGTTACTCTATCTCTAAGAGGCAATATCATCTTGAGACTGTCAATTTAAATCTCATTCTGGAGAGACTGTGAACTGTCATTGTTGAAGAGAGACTGAGGTGCAGAGAGAAAGAGGAGGAAGAAAACCTATCTTTCAAAGAGTATTACAAAGGGAACTCTGGAAAGATTCTGCCTGCTATCTTGAGAGTTGAATGGTAGAATATATTTAAATGGAAGAGTGGCATGAGAAAAGGTATGGAGACAAAAGAAAAGGGATAGAAAGTATTCAGTTTAACTGGAATACAGAATGCATGAAGGGGAGTAGTATAAAGTAAGGCTGGGTGGGAGGATGGAGCCAGATTATAGAGAGCCTTGAATGTCAGAATAAGTATTTTATTCTTTATTTGGAAAAAAAAAAAGAGAGTCGCTGAAGATTTTTGAGTAGAGGAGTGATATGTTCTTGGCCATACATTAGGAAGATTTCTTAGAGATAGATTAGAGAAGAGAAGGAAGTCCATTTACAATACTATTATAATAGGTTAGGTGAGATGAGATGAGGCCTCGAACTAGAACAATGCATTGGACTGGAGAAGAGAGGTCAGAGGCAAAATATGTTGTAGAGGTAGAAACTACAGGACTTGGCAAACTGACTAGATGCATGGGGTAAGGAAGAGGAAGGAGTCAAAGATGGATCCAAGATTATAACCCAGGGAGAGTAGGAGGATGGCCTAGTTTTCATTAGCAGAAATAGAGAAGCCAAGGGTAGAGACAGGTTTAAGGGATATGATCCAATCCACTCCCACAAGCTTTTACTAAGAACCTAAGGGGAGGGACAGGTTTAAGAGGGAAAATCTGATCACATTCAACAAGCATTGCTGTTTGTGAGACACTGGGCTTAGGCACTGGGGATATAAAATCAAAATTTAGAGGCATATAAACTGTAAATAGAAAAGTACATCCTTGGTTATTTGAAGAGAAGCAGAGCGCTATCAAGCAGGAGGATCAGATAAGGCTTTCTACAGGAGGGGGCACATAAGATGAGGCTTAAAAGTCAGGGGTTCTAAGAGATAAAGAGGAAAAGAAAGTACATTGTAGGTGTGGGGGATGACCTGTGCAAAGACATGGAAGATGGAGAGTGAATGTTGAGCTCAAGGAATAACAAAGAGGCTACATTATTTGTAAGAAAAATTTGAAGGGGGATGATTTTAAAAATAGCCTTGGGAAAGTAGGCTTGAGACAGACTAGGAAGGATTTCAAATGCCAAGCCGAATAATTTATATTTTTATACTAGGGGCAATAGGGAGACATTGAAGTCAATCAAATAGTCAGTCAACAAACATTTATTAAATACCTACTGTATGCGAGGTATTGTGCTAAGTACTGAAAAATGCAAAACAGAGGCAAAAGACAGTCTCTGCCCTCAAGGAGTTCACAATACAATGAAAACAAAGGTGGCACTTTAAGGCTTTTAAAGTGCTTTACAAATATTAATCCATTTGACCCTCACAATAACCCTGTGAGGTAGATTTAGTTGTTCAGTCGTTTTTCAGTCGTGTCCAACTCTTCATGACCTCGCTTTCTCATCAAAGATAGTGGGCTGGTTTGCCATTTCCTTCTCCAGTTCATTTTACAGATGAGGAAACTGAGGCAAGCAGAGTGAAGTGACTTGTCCAGGGTCATACAACTAGTAAGTGTCTGAGGCTGGATTTGAACTTCGGTCTTCCTGACTCCAGAACCATTGTTCACTGTACTGTGGCACCCAGCAGCCTCTTGAAGGTTCTTGAGCCGGGGAACAACAGGGTTAGATGTGTGCCTTAGAACTGCATAGAGGACAGATTGGAGGGCAGAGTCCCATTAGGATACTGTAATAGCTGAGATAGGTAGTGATGATGGAATGGTGAAGTCTCCCCAGTCAGAAGCCCAGGACCCCAGGCCTGGTATTGGAGTGACAGGTCAGAGGTAGAAGGTAGAGCTCAGGAAGACGTCATGAAGAGAGCTAGGGAGCAGCAGCATTGTCACGCCAGGGAAGGCTAAGGAATGATGTAGAGAGAGAAGAGAAGAGGTCCCAGGACAGAGGCTTCAGGGGACACCCACGCTTCATGGACAGGATACAAGTGCTTATTCAGCAAAGCAAACTGAGAAGGAAAAGTCAGTCTGGGCAGAAGAGGATTAGAAGTGTCACAAAAACCCAGAGAGGAGAGAGTATTTAAGAAGAACACGGTGACCAACAGTGTCAAGTAGGATACTGGATTTAGCACTTAACAGATCATTGGTTATTCGGGAGGAAGCAATTACAGTTGAGTGTCAAGGTTGGAAGCCAGATTACAAGAGGCTGCACAATGAGTGGCTAAGAAATAACTGATTTGGTTTCAGATGTATTGGGTTTGTCCAAAAAAAGACACTGGATAATCCCTTGAAATCTGCTGCAATGGAACCTGACTTATAAATTGCATATATACACACAGGGCAGAAAACTAAAGAACATACACGACCAGTTACCGCTACACGTAACGTGCTGTTCAACAATTCTATTAGTCATCCTGTTGACTCCCTAGCAGAGTTGCCATTCCAAACCTTCTCTACCCTTCTCAAGTCACAACTCCTACCCATTCCCCTTATTCACAGGCTTCCTCTATCTTAAAAGTAACGTTCCTTTGACTTTACTGTTCCTTCTAGCTATCTTATTGACCCTTCCTACTTTCAGAGTCTAACTTTTCTAAGGAGTGGTCCTCACACATTATTGTAATGGACTGGAAGCTGTAAGGCAGCTTCTGCCCCAACAGCTCTACTGAAAATATTCTCTCAAAGGGTACCACTGACCTCCTCCTACTCTCTATATCTAGGCCCTCTTCTCACTGTTGGGGGCCCTTAGTCTCAGTGCATCTAATATTGTTTGCTGTCTCTTCCTTCTTGAAACTCTCTCCTTTTTTTAACTTATATGTCACTGTACTATCTTGGTTTTCTTCCTAGTTTTCTTACTTTTTCACTACTATGTTCATTACTGCCATCTAAACACAGGCCCCAAAACCCCGTTATTGTTTCTCTTTTCTCACCACGTTTTTCCCTCCTCAGATTGGCTGACTAAATCTGACCGGCATTCAAGGTTCTTCAAAAAAAGGCCCCAATCACATTAACTCACTCACTCAGATGTAACCCTCTAGCCTAAGTGGCTCGTTTACCATTCTCTGAACGTGCCATGTAGCCCCAATTCCTGTCCCATGCATATCTATATCTATGTCATCTATATCTATCTATCTATCTATCTATCTATCTATCTATCTATCTATCTATCTATCTATCTACATCTATCTGTCTAGTTGAAGTTGTACTCATCCTTCAAGGCACAGGTCAAGAATCGGCTTCCCTGGGGCAGCTAGGTGATGCAATGAGTAGAGCACTGGCCCTGGAGTCAGGAGGACCTGAGTTCAAATCTGGCCTCAGACACTTGATGCACTTACTAGCTGTGTGACCTTGAGCAAGTCACTTAACCCCAATTGCCTTGCCTTCCCCCCTGCAAAAAAAAAAAATTAAAAAACAAAAGAATCAGCTTCCCTAATCATTCCCCAGCTAGAAATGAGCTCTCTCTCTCCTTTAACCTCATCTATATGGAAATTCTCTCTAACAATATATGCCGAAAGCAGACTATAAGTTCCTCGAGGGCAGGAACAGTCTCACTTTTGGATCTGAATCTTTATGCCTAGCACAATGTCTAACCTACAGTAGATACTTAATAAATGCTTGTCGATTAAGTGATTATTGTTTGTGTCCTTCCATAAAGCCTCTCTCAAGGATCCAACAAATGCACTGGAGGCCTTTCTCTTTCGGAATAATTTAGCATTTTATGAGTATACAGCAGTATTTGGGCTGTTATTTAGGTGCTACAGCAAACAGGATTCTAGACTTGGAGTCAGGAAGACCTGAGTTCAAAGTCTGCCTCAGACACTTACTGGCTATATGACCCTGGACAAATCATTCAGCCTCACTCAGTTGTTTCATCTATAAAATGGGGGTAATAGTCCTACCTCATTGGGTGGTTGAGAGGGTCAAATGAGATCATCTACATGAAGTGCTTTACAAACTTTAAAGCATTATATAAATATTAACCATCATCAGTATTATTTACCTTGCTCTTACTTCCTTTTAAAATCATGAACGATATCCTTTATGTCACTACTTCTTTTCAAGTCATCTTTGGCAGTATGTTACAGCCTACTTATAGCCTACTCACTCACAGTGCGCACTTCCTCTGCCCTTCGCATTGCCCATAATTTTGATTTTTCAGATGTTCCGTGATCCATATAGTATCATTCGTATAGCACCATCAGAAGACTGGTTTAGTGCCAAGGAACAGCTCATTAAATCACTAAAAGTGGTATACAATTTCCAAAAACACATCAATCTTTTCCCTTTCTCCTCTTCCAATGCAGATACAGCTCTCTGCCCATCTAAAGTATCTGTCAAAGATATAAGCATTGCTGCCTCGATTGTGGTGTAGAGATGACCCTCGGTTCTTGAAGGTATGCCCATAAGCTCTGGCAGGTTCTACCAACCTGGAAAAGCTTAATACATGGTCCCAGGAACAGACTTCATCTGGTATCTAACACTCAGTTAAGTACAGAGAAGCTCGTCAACCAATCAGCTGCTAAGAAAGTATTAAGTACCTACTAGGGATAAAAAGACAAAAATGAAATATCATCATCATGTGACGAATTCTTTGGCCATGAAATTATATTGTATTACAGTTATGATGTTTACGTACATATCTTATCTCATCTATGAGATTTGTTCCATGAACTCTGAGACTTTTATCTCATACTGTATACTATACAATGTAGTTGTTCAATATATAGCCAACGAATTAATGGAGAAATGAATATATACGTATATATCTCTATCTATCTATCTATATGTATATACAATGAGTCTTTGAAGCCTATTTTAATAATTAAATAGATCCAATGGGTTGAGTACTTCCTCCAAAGGTACATATGACAACCCTTTCATACTTTCTCGTCTTGTATGACTTTTATCCAATTTAAGGGGAGAAGGAAGAGGGTAAAACAAACACAACAGAGGTCTTCCTCTAGGTCTTTTGACATCACATCAGTACCAATGAAACATTCAGATGGAGTCTATCTGTTAACTCGCACTCTCATAACATGACTAGTCTACCTCTCCATCTCCTAGATGATACTTTTAAGCCATTTTGTGTGTATAGGTCACCACTGATAACATGCTGCCTAACATGCCTCTCTAGTTGCCCTTTGGGTCCCTTACAATTTTTGTTCCTTAAAGATTGCTATATTTCATGATTCATAGCCATATAGCAGCACATAGCCACATAACAGGTAGAAAAGGAAAGGAGTAATTAATAGTGACTGGTGTGATTGGCTATGCCAAGTACTTTAAGAAGAAGGTATACCAATCCTGCCTCAGCTGTTCGTGAACAAAGCCAAGTATTCAAAAGCAAGAGGAGAGGAGGATTTTTTCCATTCAGAGCCGAGTGAAAGCGAGCTGGACTTTGGTCCTGTGAATGCCCTCCTCTGTGTATGGAAATAAGTCAACCTCAGCTTCACAGGGCAGAGAAGGTGAGGAGGGGATTAAAACTATCCAGAAGCCTCGATCTTCATGCACTTGAGCCTGGCCCAACACTTCAGCAGCATGGCTGAGGGTGCTACATCATCCCAATCGCAGGATGTGAATTCTTTCTCACGCCCTGCATCCAGTTCCCCACCAGCCTACTCTCAAACTTGAGCACCATCTACTGGTCAATATCAGCATGGCAGCTGTGTCAGCAGGACCAAGGGCTGACCACCAGCCTCCATGCTGAAGCCAGTGCACAGCCAGCAACACTAAGCCTGGCTCAGAAGACACATGGCCCCACAGGGGTCGCTTCTCAGGCCCTGGGGAAACAGATCTAGTCAAGATTCACACCTATAATTAATTAAAGAAGGGTGCAACTATGTAAGAATATTTCATGTGCACGCACTCGTGCAAATATGTAAACCCACAAGTCCACTCCTCCTGGGGTCATTTTGTCCGAAGAATACTCTTCTAAATAATTTCAAACATTATTCAGTCATTCATGGTGTAGTGCAATGAGCAATGGGCCTGGGAGTCAGGAGATCTAGGTTCTAATATTAGCTGTATTACTTAGGCGAGGATTCTTACTTATGGATAAATCGTGGAGACCGGTGGTATCAAACTCAAATAGAAGCTGGAGGCCACTAAGTGGTAGATAAGGATCCCTGCAGACCGCATACTGACTTAGAAGAACATATATTAATATTATACATGTTGTATTGTATTTCCTAAATACATTTTAATTGGGCTCCTGGCTGTGTGTTTGACATCTCTGGTATAGACTATATGTTAGAGCATTAGTTATAGAGTGACACAGTGGAAAGAGAGGTAGCTAGGTGGCCCAGTGGGTAGAGCACTGGGCCTGGAGTCAGGAAGACCTGAGTTCAAATAAGGCCTCATACACTCACAAGTTGTGTGACCTTGGACAAGTCACCTAATCTCTGTTTGCCTTAACCCATTGGAAAACGAAATGGCAAGGCACTCCAGTATCTTTGCCAAGAAAATCTGATGGGAAGTATGGTCCATGGGGTCATGAAGGGTCAGATACGACTGAACGACAACAGAAAGCAGGATGGATTTGAGTCAGAGGACCTAGGTTAAAATCCTAATTCTATTATTTATTTCCTAATGTGATCTGGGCAACTAACAACTTTTTTGGGTCTCAGTTCCTCACGTATAAATGAAGGGGTAGATTAGATGGCTTCTCCGGTCCCCTCCAGACCTAACTCTATGTTGTTGCTTATCCTTCATTTTCAAAGAGGACCGATGACCTCACGGGTGATGCCCTGACTTGCAGGTATATTGGATTTAAGTGAGGCAGAGGCGTGCAGTCATCAGCCTTACTCTCACTTCCAGAATCATCAAAGTCCAGCGGCAGGACAAAAGTCAGGGCAACTGGCGATGGAGAATGAATGCAATGGATGAGGTTGGCATCTTCGACACCTGACCAAGCTCTGAGTGCTCCACGGCTCCTGCTTCAGTTGCCTTCCACCTATGAAATCAAGGAGGTCTGCAGTGTTCAAGGTAGGCTTCCTGTGGCAAGTGGGGTTTGAGCTGGACCTTGAAGGATAGGTAGGATTTTGACAGATGGAGAAGAGGAAGAAGTACATCCCAGGCAAAGGGAAACAACATGTGTTGTTCTGCAAATGTTCTAAGAACCAGAGTAGAAGAAACTAGAAGAAAGAATTGCTCCTTGTCAGGATTAGGAAATACCTAATCCTGGGGTAGTGGAATAGGCAATGCACCTGGGTCCACTGTTCTGGGATAGAACAATGGCCTAGTGCTATCCGAGGCACTCAGGTAAGATTCTCTGAGGGCTAGGTCAGGGCAATTGCTTCTGTCAGAGGCAGCCCAAGGGACTCACAGGATATTAAAACTTGAAAAGATCTGAAATATTTTGTCCAACTTTCTCATTTTCTAGAAAGAGAAACGGAGGCTCAAAAATGTTATGTGACTTGTCTAAAATCACACAGATAGTTGACAAAGGCAAATACAGAACCTAATTTCTGAATTCTAGCATACAACAGACCACCTCCCTTACCCCAAATTAACCCCTATAAATCTCTGATCTCAAGCACCCTAGGAGGTGGCATCCATTCTACATACTTTCTCATTCCCTTTCCTTCATTCTAGGGGTTTATGCTAGTCAGGGTGCAGTATGATACAGCACCAAATGGAATCATTCTGAAGATGATAAATTGCTAACCTCAATTCCTCTAGAGGGTAAGGGCCTCAGCCCCTATCCTACTTATTTTGGGTCTTTGGGAGTAGAAGTGACTTGAAGTCAATCTTGGTTTTCCTGGGAAACATAATGGTCCTGGGAGCAAATCCTGAACCAGCCCTAAATCAACACAAACCAAATTAAATAAAAACAGTGCAGGTAGAAATGGACCAGCATTTGGCCCTATCCAGTTAGCACTACACTCTGTAGCACAGCTATCTCATGGGATACAGTCTGAGAGCTGAAATAAGGAGGTTGCCCCAATCTTGCCATTTTGGACAGTGGGGGGTGGGGGTGGGCTCTGTTTCTAAAAACAGGACAGTGATATAAGCCAGCCTTCAGCTCTTTCCTTCCTGTACATGAAATTGTAGCCTACTAACACAGAATCACAGAATCTAAGACTTGGAAGGGAATCTTATAGGTCATTTAGTCTAACCCTTAAGGGAAACATAAATTCATTTTAACTCTTCCAAAAAGGTAGTCATCCAAACCCTTCTTAAAGACCTAGCATTTCACTGCTTCCTAAGAGGTAACATACCAAAGTTGGAAAACATGCTAGGAAGGAAGGAAGGAAGGAAGGAAGGAAGGAAGGAAGGAAGGAAGGAAGGAAGGAAGGAAGGAAGGAAAAGAATGGAGTGAGGGAGGAGGGAAGGAAAGAGGAAAGGAATGGAGAGAGAAAAGGAGGAGGGAAAGAGGAAGGGAGAGATAGAAGGAGGAATGGAGGTAGGGAGGAAAAAACATTTGTTACATACTTACTATGTGCTAAGTTAAGATGTTTTAAGCTCTAGGGACATAAATACAAGCAAGTTAAAAGAGTTCCTACCTTCAAAGAGCTTCTATGACAAATAAGGGAAGCTAGAGTTGGAAAGGGCAGGGCTGGCCAAGGGCAACCTTGGAGAATTCTAGGAAATGACATGGCATCCTGCTTTCTGGGCATAGTAAGGGAAAAGCTCACCTGTGCATTCCCAGAATCCCAGGGGCAGGAATACCAAATTCTGATGGGAGGTAGAGGAGAGTCAGAGTGGCTGCTGCCTGGTTTGGAGTTGTCTGGGGAGTGACTTGAAGCCATGGAATACCTGGGTTCAGAAACCAACCTCTGACACTGTATAGCCCTGGGCAAATCATTCAGCTTCTATTGGCCTCAGTTTCCTCATCTGTAAAATGAGAAAATTGGACTCTATGGCCTCTAAGGCCCTTTCCAATTCTAAATCTAAGAGCTGGTGAGCCAAGCCAGCCCATTTTATTTTTGGACAGTTTTAATATCAGGAATTATTTTCTGGTATTGATTTATTTCTTGTATTGACAATCTACCCCATTATAGCTTCCACTCATGAACCCAATTTCTGATCTCTGGGTTTAAGCACAATTAGATTCCTCTTCCATATGGCCAACATGGTCCCTAAGATCAAGAATTAAGTCATAGCTTTAAAGTTGGAAGGAACTTTAAAGACCATCAAATCCAACCTCTTCATTTTACAGATGAGGAAACTGAGGCAGAGTGGTTAAGTACCTTGCCCAAGCAAGGTCACAGAGCTAAGTGTTTGAGGTAGGATATTTGAATCCAAGTCTTCCTAATTCTGTGCCACACTGCTTCCTATTGCCAGATCAATTTCTTGCTATAGACACCAGAAGCAGGTTAATGTAGGTATGAAACTTATTATTTGGGGGGGCTACTCTGAATGTCTTCTTAAAGATGAGAAGTATTCACCAGAAAGGCAGGGCTGCTGGAGAACTGTCGGGGGAGGGGGGTGGAGACGCAAATACCTTTATCCTCCGCCCTGACACCCCCACATTCACCTACCCTGCTTCCCACATAGCCCCTTTCACCTCCCCTCCACCCACAGACTAGGAAAATGTCACCCAATCCAACCCACTCAGGCAAAGTGTGTCAGCAGGAAACAAATGTCATCTCCCTAGGGTGGAGGAGAAAAAAAACATCTTTGGGGAGACAGGGAAGAGGGGAACATGTAAATGAGGGAAGACGGGGCCCAGGAAGGGGGAGTCGGGGTTTCTGAGAGCCCTAGAACCAGAACAACGGGGAGCCTTAGGGACTTCTGAAGGGGCCGCCATCCCCTCCCAGGTCTGAAATGGACTTAGATAATCTGTCTCCTGTGGCAGGACGCCTGTGAGCGCTACCTGGTCAGAGGGCCTGTGACAGAGCCTGGCAAAGGAAGGCATTGGGATAATGAAGACAAGGCGTCCCTAAAGACACAGCCTGGTTTCCGTGTCCTTTCACAATGTCAGATTCTGTTGTATGAAGAGAGCTGGGGAAGTGCAACCCAGCTGGAGAAGAGGCCTGATTTCCCCTCTGACCAGTCCTGTCTGCAGGCACGCAGAGAAGCCGGCTGCATCATCACCTAGCTTGAAGGAATCCTCTATTTTCAAATGCCTTCCTCCCTGGCCCCTCTTCTGGAAACAAAGCAGTGGGACTAGCGTGAAAGGGTTAATCTCTTTTTTCCTCCTCTCCCTCTCCCTCACACCCACCCCTACTGTGCTGCCACATGAGAGCAAAGACACGATTTACACTGTTATTAAAGTGATTTATTTAGTTTTAATTTGGGGGTGAAATTGGTTCTGCTGGAAACAGAAGGCTGACGGGCTTGGCAGGAGGCAGAGCGGTTCGTGGGAAGGCACCGGGCCAATCCCCTCCCCTCTGCCTGTGCCCCCTTGTTCCTGACCCCCATCTTCCCGACCTACATCCAGCCAGACATCTTCTCCTCCCCTCTCTCGATTTCTCCCAAATCACCAAAGTTTAGGCAAATGTTCCTTAGGAACAGGAACATCAGGAGGCCGATCAAGTTCACCTCTTATGATCCGGGTCCCTCAAGTTTCAGAATCAATAAGTTTGACTGTCTCACACACCCCAAATCTTTCCAGGTCACAGTCATCAGACTTGGAGATGTCTTTGTCTCAAAGACTACTATGTTGATCTGAGGAACTAAGACTGGCCTCAGACAGTATCACCAAGTCAGAGACGCTTGTCTTCGGTCCTCCTTCCTCATTTACTTTCGGCCCCTTCCTCTCCTTCTCCTTTCTACCCTGTCTTGTTCTTAGCTAAGTCTCAGCTAAAAATTGTTGTTCGATTGCTTTTCAGTCATCTCCGACTCTTTGTGACCCTTTTTGGGGAGTTTTCTTGACAAAGATGCTGGAATGGTTTGCCATTTCCTTTGCCAGTTCATTTTACAGATGAGTAAACTGAGGCAAACAGGGTTAAGTGACTTGCCCAGGGTCACACAGCTAGTAAATCTCTGAGGCCAGATTTGAACTCAAGAAGATAAGTCTTTCTGACTCCATACCTGGAGTCATACTCTACCCTTTGCACCACCTAGCTACCCCAGGTAATAATAATTAAGATATTAGTTGAAACTAACTTAAGGCATCACCTCTCTTAGGGATGAATATTTGCAGAGCTATAATTGGAAATTTCTGTCCCTGGGGTAAGTGGGACAAGGAGGAGCTCAGCTGGAGTGAGCTGCTGGGGTAAACAAGTATATATGAGAATAGCACAAGGTTTCCAAGCTGCAAAAGGAGGAAAAGGGCCCTCTCAACCCTCGTGGCTACTGTGCGCTTCCCTGAGGCAAAACCTGGGTCAAAAGTCTCCTTCTTAAAGAAGCCCTTTAAGGTGCAAATGAATATCTAATGGTAGAATTTCAGGTAGGTCAAGAGTGAGAAGAGATTTTGGAATGGGAAGGGGTCTTCTATGAGCCTCTCAAATAATACCACATCCAACTGGCCCTGACCAGAAGTACTGGAAAACTGGAGAAATCCTCCTGGCCTAGCCACTCAACACAACTATCCCATCTTAGCAAAGAAAGCTGCACTCAAATTAACAATGGGCCAAAAGACATCGTAACTGCAGCTCACGTGTATACAGCGCTTTCTGGCTTATTTGATCCTCCCAAGAGCCCTGTAAGATATTTATACCCATTTTACAGATGAGGAAATTGAGGCACAAAGAAATTAAGTAACTTGTGGCTAGTAAGAAGCAGAGCCAGGATTCAAAACCACATCTTCTGACCCTAAATCCAGTTCTTCCTACTATACCATGTAATGTTATGCTTCTTTGTGAGGAAGCCCCTTTTCTGAAGCCCAGTTACCACTGCTATATTCTCCCACTAGTCCCCCACCCCTACCCTACTCCAGGTTCTCCCACAAGCACCAGTCCATACCTCTTTGCCCAGGTCCTCTCGAATCACCTGCTGGATCTCTTGCATGCTGCTCTGCGGGGCCTGGCTGTGCAGGACCTTCAAGGTACTTGTGTATTCCTCAGGCAGCAGGTAATCCAGGGCCCCCAAGTGCTGGCCCACCTTGATGAAGGTGCCTCTGTTTGCACAGCAGAGCTCTCGGAGGCGCTCAGCAGAGCGACGGTGTACCTGCCAGGAGATGAGCCGGGGTCAATGAGCCACAGGGTACAGGCTTGGGACATTCTCTCTGCTTTCTCTTGCCCCTGCATACTTTCCATGTTGCCATAGGAGAAAGAGTTCTGAAGTCTAGTCCATCAATCAGTCAACAAGCATTTGTTAGGTACCTCCTGTGTGCCAGGCACTGGTATCAGAGGACCAGAGTCAAAACCCAAGGTCAGCTATTTACTATCTGTTTGGCCTTGGCCAAGTGCCTTAAATTCTCTGGGCCTCAGTTTCTTCAAATAAAATGAGAGGTGTTGGAATTCTAGGTCTAAATCTATGATCTTTATGATGTATTTCCTTGTGCTATGAGTACAGGTCTAGGCAGCAATAGCCTTCAATCTCAAGAACAAAATTATGAAGGAAGTTTATGAGGCATTTCCATATCTCCTTTGGTTCTCTGTCTTTCTAGGAACCCTGGATCTTCCCTCCTCATCCCTGGATGCTCAGAATCTCCTTCTACAATATCTGACCTACAATTGGTCCCTCAGGTAGTCTCATATTCAGATTTCCTATATCGAAACTTATCTGCCCAGAGCCCAAGTTGACAACTAGCTAATCTGATAAACCAATCACTCTTAATTTCCTAATGAGCTAATTAGCCATCCCTTTTATATATAACAAGACCATCTGGTAACCAAAGGAACGATCCCAATGGTGGAAATTTTAAGTACTAAGTTAATGGCAGGAAGTTATTTGAGGGCAAGGAGTTTTCAGCTCCCCTTTCTGACACTTTATGTTATGATTTTTCTTCTGTTTACTTGTAGAGTTGGCTGTTTATTTGATTCTTATACCACATACCTGTAGCTATCGCCCCTGACCAACTAAGGTTCTTGAAGCTTTATAAATATATCTTGCTCTTGAGCTAAGAGAGAAGTCGGCATGCATGTGAACACAGAACATAAGAGATCATTGGGTGTTATGGGGTACTAGAAGTCCCCTGTACAAATTAAATCAAACCCCAAAACATATATTGAGTATCTACTATGTACAAGGGACTATGCTGAGAGTTATGGAGGATAAAAAGAGATGTAAGACTCAGTTCTTGCCCCCAGGGAGCTTACAATCTGTGGAGTAGAAGGAAGAGGGAAGAAAGAGCCACGACCTATGAAACAAATAATTTTGTTGAGTCACTTCAGTTGTGTCTATCTTTTCATGACCCCATTTAGGGTTTTCTTGGCAAAGATACTGGAGCGGTTTGCCATTTCCTCCTCCAGCTCATTTTACAGATGAGGAAACTGAGGTAAAAGGGGTCATACAGCTAGTTAGTGTCTTGGGCCAGATTTGAACTCACTCCAGGCTGGACACTTTATCTACTCTACCATTTAGCTGCCCATGAAACAAATAATATAAAATTTAAATAACAGTTCAAGACCATCAAAGAGAAATCACAAGGAAGTATATAACTAATGTCAAATGAGAGATAGAGATAAATCTATTAAGAGTCCAAAAACAAGAGAGATCACTTCACTTTGCAACAGTCAAGGAGGGCTTCATGGAGGAGGTCTTTCTACCTTCTCTTCAAAAGCAACAATTACATGCTATATATCCCAGTAAGAGGCAAGCTCCTTGAGGGCATCTATTACCTTTGTAAGACCACTGCCTTGCACAGTGATCTATGCTTTGTGTTTGTTGAAGTGACTATACTGGGGTCCAAAGAATGACCATGCTTTTCTACATTCGGATGTCAGGCCAGTTATGGCTCAACTCCACATGAGCAGGTCTAAACTTGCAGTCACTGTAGTTGTTTGTCCTTCGTTTCTGAAGAGGCCCAATGGCATCATAGTGATGTCTTGACTCATGCATGAAATGAATTTAAATGAGGCAGAGTCACACAAAGTTATCAATCTCATTTTTCTCTTCCAGACTCATCAAAGTCCAGTGGCAAGAAAGCATGTGAAGGGTTCTTCCAGCAGAATGGGTGGGTGAGAAACTTGCGGTCACTAAGACTGTCAATAAGGCAGTCAATAAAAGAGAAATGAATCACTAACTCATTGATTTGGAAATGTAAAGGACCTAAGAAGTCAGCAGTCTGACCCTCTCTCATTTTATGTATGAGGAAACAGAGACTCTGATCAAATGAGCTAATATCTGTAAATAATTGATCACAGGATATTTGTATATTTTGTATATTGACAAATGAGATATTTGTAAATGGCTTAGTACAGTGCCTGGCCCATAGTAGATACTTAATAAATGCTCCATTCCCTTCCTTCCTTATACAGGTAAATAAGCCGCAGAGGCAGAATCTGAAGCCAGGATCTTTAACTCCAAATCCAGTTCTATTTGTTCCTACTGTACTATACTGTTCCTGTCTGATACCCTGCACCTTGGAACCTAGAGTGGCCAAAGGAGGTATATGACTGAGAAGAGCCAGGTTAGGCCTTTCGGCAATATTTACAAAACAGAATTCAAGGATGATTATTTGTATTTTATCTTACAGGCAATTTAGGACTTTTACAATTCCCTCTCTGGCTCAACCTACCTTTCCACCACAACACAGTCTATGGTTCAATTGACCTGGCTTATTTGTTGTCTCTCACATACAAAACTCCATCTTCTCTCTCCATGTCTGTGCATGGGCCATGCCCCACATGCCTAAAATGTACTCTTCCCCTGCCCCACCCCAAGCTTGGCCTCTTCCAATCCCTTGCTCCCAGATGGCGAAAGGGCAAATAAAGTGGGACTTTTTGCTGTTTTTTCTTTTGGCATGCTTCTCAGCACTAAGGCAATCAAGTGCCTTTGAGTCTTGCCTTTGTTTCAATCAAGAGTCTTTGACTGAATCAAGAGTCTTTGATGACCTGCTTGAGTCACAAGAAAGTCTAAGTCACATGAGTTAGAGTCACATGGTTGTGATGCCCTCTGACCCTGAAGAAGCATATATATACTCTGAAGTTAGCATTTTGCTTTGGAGGCTCATTCATTGAAAGAGTGTCCATGTGATTTGGCCAGACAAGACTCTGGGTAGCCGTTAAGGAGTTCCCCCAGCTTTGAAAACCCAGATGCTAGTGCTTTTCTCTCTGGTAACTATGTATGTATTGCTATGGACAGACAGTTAAAAGCCCTGTCTGCTGATTTGTGTCATTTGCTCTGCTTATATAATTTCTGCCTGTAATTTCTGTTTGTGTTTTCTCTGAAGTTCAAGGTGCTGACTTTTTCCCTGAACTAAATGAATGATATATGTATGTTTAATTAAAGTAAGATTGTTGACCTCTTTAAAGTTGCTTTCCTTTAGAAAAGCAGATCAAAGAGCCTGTGCTAGCAGCCCTCCTGTGTGCTGGTATTGTTGGTCTTACACCCCGACAAAATCTGCAAGCAACATTATCATTACAGACAAAGCCAAGATGGCAGAGAAAAGGCAGCAACTTTCTTGAGCTCTCCCCAAACCCCTTTTGAGCACCTTTAAATAATGCCATAAAACAATTACTGGAGCAGCAAAAAGGACAGGGTGAAATAATTTTCCAGCTAAAAACAACTTAGAAGGTCAGCAGGAAAGGACTGTTGCACCAGAGATAGAGTAGAGCACAGATCAGCATGGGCAGTGCCAGCACAGACTAGACCCCAGCAAACCAGGAGCAGGCCATGGGAGTCACTGAATCTGTGGTGGCAGTGACTGCTTCTGGCGCTCTCAGCCCACAGACAGTAAAAGGGGTTTGAAAAAGTGATCAGAAGGAGATTACATAGGTCTCTTTGCTAGCATTAGGGGCAGGACTCTATTGCTTTGCCCATACTTGGATCTGGGTTGCAATCCTGGATGGCAGTCCCAGAGCAAGGAGAAGCACTAGCACCACCAGAGCTTGTGGGCTGCAGTGGAGCAGGGGCCCTCCTCACAGTTCTAGGGCAGAAAAGAGTGCTTGTGGTCACTCACAGACCAGAGCACGGGCCAGGAGAGAAGTAAATACCTCTACTTAGATCATACCACCTTGGAAAATCTGAAAACTTACAGGTCCCTGGAATTATCTCTGAAAACAGCTGCACAAAATCCTTGATGCTTAGGATGGTGAACCTTCCACCCTAGAAGCAGAGCCCCACTTCAGCAAACAGTTAAAAGTGAAGAAATAGATTGGAAAAATGAGCAAATAACAGAAAAAAAAAATGACCACAGAAAGTTACTATGGTGACAAAGGAGATCAAAACACATTCTCAAAAGAAGATAACAAAGTCAAAGTTCCTACATCCAAAGCCTCCAAGAAAAACATGAATCAGTCTCAGGCCATGGAAGAGCTCAAAAAGGATTCTGAAAATCAAGTAAGAGAAGTATAGGAAAAATTGGGAAGAAAAATGAGAGAGATGCAAGAAAATCATGAAAAAAAAGTCAACAGCTTGGTAAAGGAGACACACAAAAAAATACTGAAGAAAATAATACCTTAAAAAACAGACTTGGCCAAATGGTAAAAGAGGTACAAAATACAATGAGGAGAAGAATGCCTTAAAAAGCAGAATTGGCCAAATAGAAAAAGAGGCACAAAAATTCACTGAAGAACGTCCTTAAAAAGTAGAATTGACCAAATGGAAAAGGAAGTATGAAAGCTCACTGAAGAAAATAATTCCTTAAAAATCAGAACTGAGCAAATGGAAGCTAATGACTTTATGAGAAATCAAGAAACAATAAAACAAAACCAAAAGAATGAAAAAAACAAGACAATGTGAAGTATCTGATTGGAAAAATAACTGACCTGGAAAACAGATCCAGGAGAAATAATTTAAAAATTATTGGACTACCTGAAAGCCATGATAAAAAAAAATCACCTAGACATCATCTTTCAAGAAATTATCAAGGAAAACTGCCCTGATATTCTAGAAAAAGAGGGTAAAGTAGAAATTGAAAGAATCCACTGATCACCTCCAGAAAGAGATCCCAAAAATGAAAACTCCCAGGAATATTATACCAAAATTGCAGAGCTCCCAGGTCAAAGAGAAAATATTACAAATAGCCAGAAAGAAACAATCCAAGTATCCCGGAGCCACAGTCAGGATAACACAAGATCTAGCAGCCTCTACATTAAAGGATCAGAGTGCCTGGGATATGATATTCTGGAGGGTAAAGGAATCAGGATTACAACCACCAATCACCCAGAAAAACTGAGTATAATCTTTCAGGGGGGGAAATGGAAATTCAATGAAATAGAGAACTTTCAAGCATTCTTGATGAAAAGACCAGAGCTGAATTGAAAATCTGACTTTCAGATACAAGACTCAAGAGAAGCATAAAAAGCATAAAAAGGTAAACAGGAAAGAGAAATCATAAGAAACTTTAAAAGTTTGAACTGTTTACAATACTCCATGGGAAGATGATATTTGTAACTCATAAGCACTTTCTCATTAATGGGGCAGTTAGAAAGAATACATATAGACAGAAGGCACAGGTATGAGCTGAATATAAGGGATGATATCTAAAATAATAAAATTAAGGGGTAAGAGAGGAATGCACTGGGAGAAAGGGAAAGGTAGAATGGGGCAAATTATCTCACATAAAAAAGGTAAGAAAAAGCTTTTACAAAAGAGGGGAAGAGTGGGGAGTGAACCTTACTCTCAATAGAGTTGGCTCAAAGAAGGAATAACATACACACTCAACTGGGTATAGCAATCTATCTTATCCTACAAGAAAGTAGGAGGGGAAGTGGATAAGAGAAGGTCGTCTGGGGGGTGGTAATAGAAGGGAGGGCAGATTGGGGGAGGCAGTAGTTATAAGTAAAACACTTTTGAGGAGGGACGGGGTGAAAGGAGAGAGAATAAAATAAGCAGAGGGGAAACCAGGATGGAGGAAAATACAGTTGGCAGTTATAACTGTTAAAAAAATTTTTGAAGCAAGTTTCTCTGATAAAGGCCTCATTTCTCAAATATATAGAGAATTGAGCCAAATTTATAAAAATAAGAGCCAATCCCCAATTAGTAAGTGATCAAAAGATACAGTTTTCCCATGAAATAATCAAAGCTATCTATAGCCACATAAAAAAACCTCTAAATCACTACTGAGTGGAGAATTGCAAATTAAAACAATTCTATGGTACTACCTCATACTTACTAGATTGGCTAATAGGACAGAAAAACAAAATGACGAAAATTGGAAGGACGTGGGGAAAATGAGACATTAATGCATTGTTGGTGGAGTTGTGACCTGATTTAACCATTTTGAAGAGTAATTTGGAACCATGTCCAAAGGGCTATAAAACCATGCATACCCTTTTACCTAGCAATACCACTACTAGGCATGTATCCAAAAAGAGATTTAAAAAAAAGGAAAAGGCCCTATATGTAGAAAAATATTTATAGCAGCTCTTTTCTGGAGGCAAAAAAACTGGAAATTAAGGGGATGCCCATAGATTGGGGAATGGCTGAACAAATTCTGGTGATTGTGACAGAATATTATTGTGCTATAAGAAATGATGAGCAGGATGCTCTCAGAAAACCCTGGAAAGAATTACAGAAGCTAATGCGAAATGACATATACTGTGTACAAAGTAATAGCAGTATTGTGAGATGATCAGCTGTGAATGACTTAGCTATTCTCAGGAATACAATGATCCAAGACAACTCTGAAGGGCTTCTGATGAAAAATGCTATCCATTCCCAGAGAAAGAAGTGATGGTGTCTGAATACAGATTGAAGCATACTTTTTTTCCTTTCTTTATTTTTCTTGAGGTTTGTTTGGTTTTTTTTTTTTTTTGGTCCATGTTTTCTTTCACAATATGACTAATATGGAAAAATGTTTTGCATGACTACATATGTATAACCTCTATCAAATTGCTTGCCTTCTCAATGAGGGGGTGAGGTGGGAGGAAGGGAGAGAATTTGTAACTCAAAGTTTTAAAAACAAATGTTAAAAATTGTTTTTACATGTAATTGGTGAAAAATAGAATACTAAACACACACAAAAAGAATCCCTTGCTCCCTTCCAAGCTCAGCTCAAATGCCAATTCCTAAATGAGACCCTTCCTGATCCTCCCAGTGCCTCTCTACCATCACGCTGGATCTATCATATGGGTACAGGTTGTTTCCCCAAACAGAATGTCAGTTCCCTGAGGATAAAGATTGGTTTGTTTTTGTCTTTGTATACCAAGTACCTAACAGAGTGCCTGGCACCTAGTAGGCATTTAATAAATGCTTGATGTTCTAGCATCATTCCAAGCCAACTGAGGTTCTCAACAAAGAGGGAAGGAATATAATTCCTTCTCTATTCAGCTGAGAGAAGAAAGAAAAAACATTCACACATGCACCTGGCCAGTTTATCACAGCACAGAAAGTTCAGGCCATTATGGGTAAATAGCTTTTATGCAGCTCGGATAATTGTCCTCAACAATGCAGCACCAGCAGAGGAGAAATGTGCCGTTACCAGTCCAGAGAAAAAGGAAAGATACAGGGAAAGGGCCTGAAGAGGCCCCTGCAAGGCATCAGTTTCAGAAGAAGCAACCCTGGTTTCTTCCAGCAGGAAGGTTAGCATGTGGTCCTGCATATGGAAACAGAGACTGTCCAGTAGAACCAAGTAACTCCCCAGGGAAACAGATTCCCCCAACTGTTTGGAAGCCTTTTTGCTCACTCCTGGGGGGCCTCTAGGAGCCAGACTGTCATGGGAAAGTGAGACACAATCCCTGTGCTCTAGCTGAGGAGATAAGTCTAACACATTTGAACATAATGAGGAAGTATATAATTAAGTGCTAAATTGTATAGGCAGTAACTGGAGGAGGAGCTCAGAGAAAGGGAAGACAGCCAGTGTGCTAAAGGGGGGAAGACATCAGATTCAGAGTCTGCAGACCTGGTTTCTCATTGCGAGAATGAAATCTTCACCATTATCAGTCGCTAAGCCCCATGTTTCTCATTGGCCAAATGAGGACTAGATTAGCAACAAGGTCCCTTCCAAATCATGCACTCCAGGAGCTATAATTTTTATCAATAAGGGCTGGTATATATAGGCAAGACAGGCATCACAAGAAGGTGGGACTTGATCTAGACCTTAGAGAACAGGTAAGGGGGGGGGACAGAGCCAAGATGGTGGCTGGAAAGCAGGGACTAGCGTGAGCTCCCTGCCAAGTCCCTCCAAAAACCTATAAAAAATGGCTCTGAACCAACTCTAGAACTGCAGAACACACAAAATAGCATAGGGAAGCAGGGCTCTAGCCCAGGACAGCCTGGATGGTCTCTGGGTAAGGCCTATCCCCCACAGAGCTGGGAGCAGAGGGGATTGGAGCCCAGTGTGGACGGTGCGGGCCGACCAGACCAGGAGCCCGGCAAAGCGTGCCCTAGCGCCCTGAATCAGTGAGCTGCGGCAGTTACCAGACTTCTCAATCCACAAACACCAAGGACAACAGAGTAGGTTAGTGGGAGAAGCTGCTGGGGACTGGGATAGAGTTTGAGGTTTGGCCACCACCCTGGGGGCAGCGGAGGTGGGGCAGCTTTAGAACTACAGCTGCAGTTACTTCCAGCCCCAGGCCCACCTGGTGGGAGTAATTAAGTGGAGGATCAGAGCAGGAGTGCAGAGCATAAAAGTGGCAAGAAAAAGCAGTTCTGTAGGGAGAGAAGAAAAGGCAGGTGAGGGGGAATGAATCTTGCCCTCATCAGATTTGACCTGAAGAGGGAATACCATACATACTCAACTGGGTATCTTACCCCACAGGAAAGAAGGAGGAAGAAGA
>CM053624.1:212305353-212343237 GCA_028646595.1 Phalanger gymnotis
CAGAATATATGCCATCTTGGACTGGGGGGGGAGGGTAGAAATAGGGAGAAAATTAGTAATTCAAACTCCTGTGAAAATCAACGCTGAAAACTAAATATATTAAATAATAAAAAAAAGAAAGAAAAAAAAGAGAACAGGTGGGAAAACACTAGAATGTTAGGGATGAAGGGGGCTCTCCCGTCCAGCCCCTTTATTTTAGAGCTGTGGAAACAAGGCAAAGAAAGAATCAATGTGGTTTGGTAGATAAAGAGTCCAGCCTCAGAGTCAGGAAGGCCTGGATTTGGTTTCTGCCTTGGACACACAATAATTGTGTAACAACTTACCTCTCCAAGTCACCTAACTTGCCCCACCCACCCCAGCACCCCTGAGGAGGCTTCACTAAGCTGTACTGTGACTGTATATGTTACAGAGATCTTGAAGTGCTAGTGGAAATACCTTCCTAGGAGTATATGACACTGATAAAACCACAAGCATGTTCAAAAACAGAGAAAAAAGGAAAAAAAAAAGATTAAACAACTTGCCCAAGGGGAACAACATGACTGAAGGCCAAAAGGAAGATACGAATGAAGGGGAAATAAGAGCTGGCGAGGAGGCAAAACTTCTCTGTCTTCTTAGGAAAGCCTCACCCTAGGCATTGTCTCTGCTACTCATGGCTCTCAAGGGAGTTACTGCGAAATCTCCCTAGAGTCCTACAAACTAGAAGAAAAAACCTCCTATTGCTTAGAATATCAGCTACCAGGACAAGGACCTTTGAAAATAAATAAATCGTATTTAATTGTATTCAAAGCCTATACAAAAATAAAAGACATTAAGAGAAAAAAGCCAAGTAGAACATATACATACCCTACCACTCCTCCAAAAAAAATGAGATGGGGAAAGATGAAGCTTGTGAATGATTATAATACATCTGTTAGCTGTGGTTAGGTTCTGATTGCTTAGTTGTAACCCAAAGGATGTGAATATTGACTTTAACATAAGTGTCCACATTGAGGGGCCACATTTACACCTACACACTATCCAATGTCTGGCACACTCTGGGTGCCCAATAAAAAGAGACAGATGATGGCAAGGGCTTAGTCCTCATAGAGTTAGCAACCATGAAACTGAGTAACTGTGGCTGGCTTCCATACTATGAATGAATGAATGAAAGAGTAGGTGGATGAATGAATAAATGAAATAAAGCATTTATTAAGTGCTTAGTATGTACAAAGCACAGTACTAAGTACTAAGGATACAAATAGAAAAATAAGACAATCTTTGTTCTCAAAGACATCCTAATGCTATTAGAGGATGTATGTAAGATGGAAAAGTCTCATGATTCTTAGGGTACAGTGGCAAAGTAAACGTTAATGCCTCTTCTTTAGTGTTATTTCTATTCATGGCACAGTGGAGAGAGCACTTGGCCTGGAGTCAGGAAGACTTAAGTTCAAATCTAGCCTCAGGCATTTAGTAGCTGTGTGACTCTAGGCAAGTCACTTAACCTCTGTATTGCTCAGTTTTCTCAGCTACAAAATGGGGATAATAATAGTTCCTATCTCCCAGGGTTACTGTGAGGATGAATATTTGTAAAGCTCTTGGCACCGGTCCTGGAACACAGTAGGCACTTAAATGCTTGTTTCCTTCCTTCCTTTTGACTGTGCCACGGACTTTGTTGGCAAGAGCTTTCTTTTCTGGGTCATGAGTAACATGGCTGCCATACCTATAGGAGCAGTGACCAAGCTACATCTTCACAGGGGCTTCTTCCCAGTCTCAAGACTGAAGGCATTGGACTAAGAATTGCTATTCCTAATAAGAGGCAAATTCTTTCCGATTTAAGATAGAACCCAGCCAATAATCTAAGGCCAGCTTCTAAATGCAGTCACCTAAGTGGATTTTCACACGTCATGCCGCTAACAAAGCGGACGCCATAATAATTCTATTTAGAGTCAAAGCTCAGAAATTGCAAAGAAGCACATTTAGGTTTGATATACAGAAAAACTGCTTAATAATGAGAGTTATTCAAAAGTAGACCAGACTTCTTCAAGAGGCATGGAACTCCTCCTGGCTGGAAGTCTTCAATCAAAGGCTGGATGGCCACTTGCTGGAGATATTGTAAAGGGGATTTTTTTTTTCAGGTATGGAATAGACTGGATGACCCTTGAAGTGCTGTCCAGCTCATATTTTTAGAGGTGAATATTAAGCACTCACTGGATATATGCATGGCACTGTCTAGTCACTAGGGTAATCAGTCAATGAGCAAATCTTTAATAAGCACCTACTGAGCACCAAGAGTAAGACATACCCCCTGCTTATAGCCTAGTTGGGGAGACACATACTTGAAAAGAAAACAAACACGAGGTCACAGAAGTTAAGTGGCGACTGAGTAATACAATCAGTGCTTCCTACAGGAGGGCAGAGGAGGGTGGGGTTACTGGGAATTGGATTGGTCAGGGAATTACAGGGTCACAGACCATAGATTTAGAGCTGCAAGGGACCCCGGAGGTCATCTACTCCAACCCCCTCATTTTGTAGATGAAGAAGCTAAGGTTAGCTAGGTGACTTGTCCAGGGATTCAGAGCTGGGATTCAATTCCATGGCCCCTGACTCCAAATCCGGTACATTTTTAAAAGACAGCAATACAAAAAAAAAAAAGTCTTCAACTGGACACTGGTATTGAAAGCTTTTCAAAGAAATCAATGTTCTCATCCCCTCCCTACATTTTGTCTACTGCAGAATGCAATCACAACAGGCAGATAACATGTATAATTATTATGTTCTGCCCTACACCTAGCAAATTGTTGGTGCTCAATAGCTATTATTATGTGAACTCGCTCCTACCATACACCCACTCGAGTTCTCTCCACCCAGAATCTCTCTACGCTCACTACTCAGCACACAACCACCCAGTTCACTAGCCCTCCTTGAAGCCTACCTTCAGCCTTTTGTTGGGTCAGACTCTGTCTGGATAGAAGATGCCAGTGGCATGGTACCCCGCAGCCTATCCCAGACAGAGGCCAGCCTGAGCCTCTCTGCTGGTGTCCATCCTTTCTTCCCTCCCCATCAAATTAGCACAGAAGCAGCTGGTACTGCCTCTCTGCCTCTGCTCCATCTTCATTTTACTCTGAGCTCGATAATTTGCCTTATGATTATCTCTCATTACCAACGACCTTGCTGTAATGAGTTTTAATCTGCCTCATATTAATTAAAAACATTTTCATTAGCCAGCTTGGTTTGGAGGGAAAATAGCTAACAGAATGAGCTCAGTGGGCCAGAGAAGGAGCATTGCTCCTATCCCATTTCTAAACATCTAAAAAAGGGGGACACCCAAGTCCTGAAGAGAACTACAACAATCAACCTAGAAAAAAAGGGGGTCACTGAAATTGGTCACTGAGAAATTAAGTCCATAGTTTTTGCAGCTATGTATGTATCAAAAAGGACCATGAGTTGGCTTAATTTTGATGTCGAAAACCCTTTCCCCTTCATCTCCCCTTTAATGGAAAAGTCTAGATCGGACATTCCATCACTGAGACTTCAATACAGAACCAACCCCTATCTTTCCAATTCCCACAAGAGAGGCAAAACTAAGATTTCAATATATGTGTTTTTCATCTCAAAATTTAACTTCAATACTTTCCCTTCTCTGCTCCTGGAGAGAAGATGATTTTAAGAGCCTTTTCCTAACTATCAGACCATGTCCTGAACTGTCCTTCAGGCAACAAAGTTGGACTCTCTATAACTTGAATCTTAGGATCTCAGAGGGGACCTAGTCAAACTCCCTCATTTTTACAGATGAGGAAATTGAGGCCTAAAGAAGTTAAGTGACTTGTCCAAGATCAAAGAGGTATTAAGTAGAACCTTGGGCTGTTAAGATTGAAACTGAGGTCTTCTGATTTCACTGTACCATCTTGCCATTCCTATAAGAGTGGTATGATCAGATCTGCACATAAGTGAGATTAATCTGACAGCAGTGTGAAAGATGAATTACAGGGGGTAGGAGGAAATGTGGAGAAACTTTAAAGAAATTTGTTCCAAATATGATTCTGCCTCTAGGGGACATTCTCTTCAGTCTAAATATACACATCTTTTCAATGTCATCTACAAGAAGACTTAAAAATAATAAAAGCTTTGTCCAGGAAAATAACAAAAACAAATAAAAAAACTGACTTAAACGTGCAAGCTCACCTTTTAGCTTTAAAGGAATTATACAAACAAACTCTGCTTCACTCAACTAATCCCAGGGCCTGTTGTTCAGTTGTTTTCAGTTGTGTCTAACTCTTTGTGACCCCATTTAGGGGTTTTCTTGGCAAAGATACTGGAGTGGTTTGCCATTTCCTTCTCCAGCTCATTTTACAGATGAGGAAACTGAGGGTTAAGTGACTTGCCAAGGGTCACACTGCTAGTAAGTGTCTGAAGCTGGATTTGAACTCAGGAAGATGAGTCTTCCTGACTCCAGACTCAGCACTCTATCTACTTTGCCACCTAACAGGCTGCTCAATCCCAGGGCCTAGGAACAATAGAATGCAATAAAAATTAATTAAGCAGTTACCTAGAAGAAATTAAACAAGAGTTTTTTTTAAAAAATGAAATAAAACTTCTGGAGATAAGATTTGGAAAGAAAATAAACAGCTTAGAAGAGAAAGTGGGAAATCTTACTTGAGCAGAAAATCTGAATAGACCAAACAGAAAACAATGACTCCCATGAGACAGCAAGAAATATTAGAACAAAGAAAGATTGAAAAATTGAAGAAAATGCAAAGCATTGATATAAAAAACAATTGATCTAGAAAACTGATCAAAGGACAGATAATTTAAGAGTGACTAGACTCCATAAAAACCATGATGATAAAAAAAGCCTGGCCACTGTCTTTGAAGAAATCATAAATAAATACTGCCAAGATTTATTTGAATTTTAATAATAATTTTAATTTAACTCCTTTAACAAAAGGATTTGTTCTGTAAAACTTGGATTCAGTCAAAAGGCCACACTCAAGACCTAGAGGGCCACTTGTGGTCTTGAAGTCATAGGTTCCCCACCCCTGGGTTAGACATGCCAAGACACAGGTATAAATAACATCTGTAGACATAACATCAAACATATCAGGAGAACAAGTGGGATAGGAAGGAAAAGCACTTAAGAGGGAAGATGATTAAGGAAGGGAATAGTTACAAGCAAAAAGAAACTTCCTGATCCTAAGGGTGGATTAAAAAGGCAAAGGAGGGGAAGAAAAGAACTAAATAACATCTGTAGGCATAACATCAAACATATCAGGAGAACAAGTGGGATAGGAAGGAAAAGCACTTAAGAGGGAAGATGATTAAGGAAGGGAATAGTTACAAGCAAAAAGAAACTTCCTGATCCTAAGGGTGGATTAAAAAGGCAAAGGAGGGGAAGAAAAGAACTAGAATTTAAGGGGATGGCACCTTAGGCCACGGTGGAATAGCTGAACAAACTGTGGTAACACTTTGTTGCCAAATAGGAATGTAACAAAATATAATTGTTCCATAAGAAATGCCAAAAAATAATTTCAGAGAATATGCAGATTGAAATGGGCATTGAAATGAGAACAATTTATAAAAGAGCAGTGAAATTGTAAACAAAAATAACTTTGAAAGATTTTAGAACCCTGATCAAAGCAATGACCAACCACATCTCCAGAGGACCTATGATGAAGTATGTTAATCACCTCCTGACAAAATCTCATCATCTCTTTGAGTCCATTGACTCTAGCGGAGAAAGAGATAAATGTTTTGGAGCATGACCACTATGTGGATTCATTTTGCTTGACTATGTTTATTTTTACAAGGTTTTCCCCCTCCCTCCCCTGAGTTTCTCTTAGTTTTCAAATGGAGAAGGGTGCACACACACGCACACACACACATGCACATACACACACGCACACACACGCACACACATACACACATTTTTCCTTGTAGGAAAGAGTGAGTAGAGTGGATGGGTTGTGATTACATTATATTTTCTCACAAACTCACCCCTCTTTTCTGAATGTCTCTATTTCCAATAGAGGGTACTACCATTCTTTCATGCCTCTCAGGTCCTCCAACCTCATTTTTATACTAGACTCCTCACTCTGTTGACTTCTTTCTTCTCCAGCATTTGATACTATTGTCCCCTTAGATCTTTACTGTCTCCTCTCTAGCTTACTATGACATTGCTCATTCTCTCTTGGTTCTTCTCCTACTTCTGACCACTCCTCCCCAATCTCTTCTATCTCTATCAGGGCTGTCCAAAATGCAGCCTGATGCAGCCTGAAGTTCAATTTATGTGGCCCACCTACAAGCATAGACATTTACATAAATGCTTTAGTAAAGGAAGCCAAGCTGCAGCAGAGCTCTCACTAAAATGGCAAATCAAAATATGCTGTCTATTGTTTCAATGAAAACCTAAGGTTGGACAGCCCTGATCTGTATCATGCTCACTAACTATGAGTGTACCCCATAGGCTCTGTCCTGGGTTCTCCTTTTTTCTCTTTACACTTTCTCTTAGTGAAGTCATCTATTCCCATGAGTTTAATTATTTCTATGTAGACAGATCCCAGATCTAAATTTTCAGCCATATTCTCTATCTTGACCTTCAGCCCCACATCACAAACTGCCTATTAGCCATTTTAAACCGGATGTTTTATAAGTAACTCAAATTCAACATGTCTAAGAGAAAACAAAGTATCTTTTCTTTCAAACCTGCCAATCTTCCAAGCTTTATTACTGTCAAAAGTATTGCCATCCTTCTAGTGACCCAGATTTGAAATCTTGGTGTCATCCTTGACTCTTCACTCTTCCTAACCCTACATATCCATCAGTTACCAAATCTTGTAATTTTTATCTCCACCACACCTCTCAAATATACACCCTTCTCTATACTCACACAACAACAACAACATCCCACAATCTAATTCAGGACCACCTCACCTGGCCTATTCCAATAGCCTTCCAAATGGCCTCCCTGCCTCAAATCTCTCCCCTGTCCAATTCATCCTCCACACAGATGCCAAACTGATTTCTCTAAAGTGTAGGTCTAACCACCTCATATCCCTACTCATTAAACTCCAATGCAGCCATTACCTCTAGAATCAAATATTAACTTCTGTTTGACATTTAAAGCTTTTCACAGTCTAGTCACTCTCTGTGTTTCAAGTTTTCTTTCTACTCAGTAGGTATCTTATATGTACCTGTTTATATACACATTGTCCCCAATTAAAATGTAAGTACCTTGAGGGCAAGGCTCTATTTTTCGCCTCCTTATATCTTTACATCCTTAGCTCTTAGTAGAATGACTAGAATATTGTAAATGCTTAATAAATACTTGATTAATTGATGTCCTGTAAATAGAAAACAAATATAAAGCTCAAAAGAGAGGTTGGGGCTGAAGATATAAGAGAGAGAGAGGGGCGGGGGGAGGGAGGGAGAGAGAGAGAAAGAGAGAGAGATGGGAGTTATAAGCACAAAGGTAATAGCTGAAACCATGAGGCCAAATAAAATTAACAAGAGAGTGTATACGGAGAGGAAAGACAGGTCAAGGTCAGAACCTTGGAGAGCACCCACCTTAAGAAAAGGAGGCACAGAACCAGTGAAAGAGAGAGGAGAATAGATTTAGAGCTATATTAAGGGATGCAGGAGAACCAGGAAAGTATAGTGTCTATAGAGCCAAGGCAGTCTAACACAGTAATAGTTACCCATGTGTACTGGCGATCAAGATAGGCTCTTAGCACTTATTCAACCAAGTGCCCTTGAAGAGTTTGGCCTTTGTTTCCTTGATTACATTAGGAGTCTTTGATGACCTCCTTGCCTCAAGAGAAAGCCTAGTTTACATGGGTTTGAGAGACATGTTTGTGACATCAGAGGCTTTTAGACCACGTGGGTTTAAGTCTCATTTTTGTGATGATTTTAGGTCACATGGGTGAGTCGCATGTGTGACTCACCTTTGACCCTGAACAAGATATATAAAACCAGAGGTTGGCTTTCTTTTTTCAGAGCTCTGAGCCACAACAGGAGTGGTGCGTGACTCTGGCAAGCCATTGTTATGAGCTCCCTGGCTTTGAAGAAAACCCCAATGTTTGGACTTTGTTAAACTCTGGTAACTATGCATTGAGATTTGAATCGGACAAGATCTGTTTGCTGATGTTTGTAATCTGTCTGTGTTTGCTCTGAAGTTCAGGGTGCTGGCTTTTCCCCCTGAACTAAGTGAATGATATTTGTATGATGGATTAAAGTAAGATTGTTAATCCCTTAACATTGCTTTCCTTAGTAAAAACAGATCAAAAGAATCTGGGCTTGCAGCGTTCTGTGTGCTGGTTGTTGTTGGTTTTACGCAGCCACAGTAGCTGCTAGCTGAATTGTTGAAACACCATGGAAGCTACTAGAAAGAAGATAGGGAAGACTGAGAATCTCACATAAAAAGGGTATGAGAGAGCTCAGGGAAATTTGCAGTGACCTGCATAGAGAAGGTAAGGCATAGAGAAGGTAAGGTACTTCTAATATGGCTAAGTGACTATTATTAACCTGTGCTCAAAGTGCATGTTGACTGATCTCCTAGTAAGGAAGGCAAAGGGGTTCAAGGAATGCCTGCCTCCATTCTCTCAGCTATAAGAGTTCCTAGAAAGAAAAAAAAGGGGGAGTGGGGACAGACTTCAATGTAAAAATAAAGGACAAGAGTCATCTAAATAATAATGACATATATTTTTGTTGTTTGGTCATGCCTGATACTTTGTGACCCCATTTGAGGTTTTCTTGGCAAAGATACTGGAGTGGTTTGCCGTTTCCTTCCCCAACTTATCATACAGTTGAGGAACTGAGGCAAATAGTTAAGTGACTTGGTCAGAGTTACACAGCTAGAAAGTATCTGGGGCCAGATCTGAACTCAGGAAGATGAGTCTTCCTAACGCCAAGCCTAGTGTTCTATCTACTATACCAATGACATGTATAAGGAACTTTAAAGTTTGCAAAGTCCTTTAAATACACTCTCTTATCTGAGTCTCAACAACCCTATGAAGTAAGTACTATGGTTACTATTATCCTCATTTTACAAATATGGAAATTAAGTTTAAGAAAAGCGTAGTGACCTGCCCATGGTCACACAGTCAGTAAGTGTCACAGGCGTGACATGAACTTTGGCCTTCCTCACTTCAAGACCAACACGGGGCCCGCTTTTCAATGTTGCCTGAAGAGGTAGGAGGGGATCTTGAACTTTGTTAGGAGGCTGAAGAGCAGATTAATGTGATACAGAGGGGTGAGACAAGAAGAAAGACCACATAACATTTAGAACCAAGAAACATATGAGACTATTCTTGAAAAAGAGGGAGCTAAATCCTCTGCAGAGTGAAAAAGATGGAGAAAATTGACTATATATATATATTATTAAGCTAGATATCAGTCAATTGCTACAACACAGAAAGAACAGCAGTAAAGACAACTAGAAATCCACAACAAACAAAATCAAAATCCAAAAAGAATCCAGCAATAAAGATCATAGTATGGGATATTATCCACAAATGCACAAAGTATAAAAGAATAGGCAAGGTGAACAAGAGATTCTAATGCAAGGAGGCAAATTTGGCTTTATCAATATCACTGAGACTAGGCCAACTCCTTTTACAAAAAAAAAAAAAAAACACAACATGGATTGGGGTAGCTAGGTGGTGCAGTGGATAGAGTACCAGGCTTGGAGTCAGGAAAACCTGAGTTCAAATCCAGCCTCAGACACTTACTAGTTGTGTGATCCTAGAAAAGGCACTTAATCATGTTTGCCTCAGTTTCCTCATCTATAAAATGAGCTGGAGAAAGAAATAACAAACCACTCCAGTATCTCTGCCAAGAAAACCCCAAAGAGGTTCATGAAGAGTCAAACACAACTGAAAATGACTAAACGACAACAACAGATTGGGGAAAGGCAGGGAGAGGAGGAAGGATGGATCCTAGGATCAGATACTTAGAGCTGGAAAAGAGGCCACCCAGTTCAATTCCCACATTTTACACATCAGGAAACTGAAAACCAAAGAGATGATGTGATTTGGCTCAGACTGTAGAGACAGTGATGGAACTGAATATGTTAAAAGGTATATAAATATATATAAATACAAATGTATATATAATATATATTCACACACACATATACATACACATAAATACATATATATGTGTGTATATTGTGTTTGTGTGTGTGTGTATTGGTTTTAGTTGTTGTCCTTCATTCTCGAAGAGGACCAAAACGACATCGCTGTGCTAGAGTCAAGTCGCAATGTGTCTGACAGTGGCTGATCAGACCAATACGAGCTCGGAATGCTCTACCACAGGCTAGGCACAAATAGTCTGTGAGAACATTTGGGTGGATATTCTAAATCTGCAGGTCCTTCGAGCTGTTTCAATTCTCCTTTGCTCATAGGGCATAGCACCTTCTCTGACATAGGCACACCATGCTGAGCAGTCCTGTGTCAGTACATGTGTGTGTGTATACACATATGTGTGTATATATAGATATACACATAAATACATACACACATACATATGCTTATATGTGTACGTATACAAGTGTGTATATAGATAAATACACACAAAAATACATACACACACATATATATGTATACATGTATGTATATGAAGAAATCTAGAAATTAAAGAGAGTTTGAAGCATGATGAAGAGCATATTGGTAAAGTTCAATGGAGGTGAAAACAGAAGAGCTATTATTTTCAAAGAATACTGCAAACTCTCTAAACAGAAAAAAGAAATCGACGAGGAATTTGAAAAACAGCCCAGCACAGAGGTATGCTCTAAAAGTGATGGAGGACTTCAGTTGTCCATACATCTGCTGGAGGTCCATCTCTGCCCAAAGTGGGATGGTTAACACAATGTCTTCATCAACCAATCAATAAACATTTATGAAGCTCCTACTATGTGCCAGGCACAGTGCTAAGCAGTAGTGATACAAAAAGAGCCAAGACAATCTCTGCCCTCAAAGAATTTACAATCTAATAGGGGAGACAACATGCAAACAAATATATACAAGAGAAATCTATACATGCAGGCTAAAAAGGAAGTAATTAACAGTGGGAGGTCATCAGAATTAAGAGGGTTTGCATTATTGATAATTTCATCCTGAAAAAGGTGATAGAATCAATACAGCAATATTCTATTCTGAACATGATTCTCATTTTCAGGGAAAAATTGTTTGTAGGGGTGGAAAGAAGGGTAGCTTTGGTACTGAGGAGGTAAGAAGTAATGACCATTCCCATCGTGGAACAGGTGATAGAAAATTCAAGGAAAGATGGGCATAGTCTGACACGTACCCTAGATTTTAGGAAAATAGAATTCAAAAGGTTCACTTGAAAGATAATTAGGATCCTATGGTCTTATGGGAATTTTGAAGGGATGAAATTCTGGAAACACAAAAACGTTTCTGTTGAGAAAGAAAAAGAAGTGTTGTCTCAATTTAAGAGACTGATGTGGACGCACAGGGGACTTATCAACCAACTTAACTTTCTTTCTAAAAGACACATAGAAAAGATGGAAGCAAAAGCAGAGAATAGAGGATGAATGGAAAAGCCTGACTATAATCCTGTAAGAACATTATCAAGAGTGTGAAAACTCCAAAGGAGCTGAGGCTAGGGAGGAAAGCAAGGACTGTTATTCATTTGCTGTTTTTTTAGCTATGTGGGAGAAAAGAGGGGCAAACAACCAAGGAGCACTGAACTACCCTAACAGTGAATGAGATGACAATAACATTTGACAGAGAAGGACAGAACTGTTTATTTTGCTTCCATTTTCTCTGCCAGGTCCAAACAATGACCTTCAGCCTGGGGAGGACAGAACAAAAATAGCTAATAGGGAGTTGATAACCAGGAGAAGAAAGAAAATAGCAAGAGAGTACTTAGGCGCCTTTAATGAATTCAAGTCACCAGGGCCAGAAGAGTTGCATCATAATGTACTAGAAGCACTATCAAATTTATCTTTGAAAGACTGTGGAGAGCTGGAAAAATACAACAGGCCTGGAGAAGGGCAAATGTCTTAGTTTTTATAAAGGGAAGTCTGTAAATTATTGGCCAGAGCAAGAAGGTGGCACAGTGGATAGAGTGCCAGGCCTGAAGTCAAGAAGATCTGAGTTCAAATCCGGCCTCAAACACTTACTAGCTGGGTGACCCTGGGTGAGTCACTTAACCCTTTTTGCCCTGTTTGTAAAATAAGCTGGAGAAGGAAATGGCAAACTACTCCAGTATCTCTCCCAAGGAAACCTGAAAAGGGGCCATGAAGAGACAGCCATGACTGAAAAACAACAAAACAACAACAAAAAACACAGGCCAGTGAGCTTGACTTTGATTCCCAGAAACATTCTAGAATGATCAATTAAAGTAAAAAAGGAAGCAATAATCACAAAGACCCAGAATGGCTCCACCTGGGAAACTAGGTGACATAATAGAATAGAATGTTGGAATTGGAGTCAGGAAGACCTGAGTTTGAATCTTTCCTCAAGTGCCTACCAGCCATGCACCCCTAGACAAGTCATTTAACCTCTCTGAACTTAAGTTTCCTCATCTGTAGAATGGGGATAATAATATCATCTACCTCACAGGGTACTTATCAATCAATTGATAAACATTCAGTAAGCACCTACTACTTACCAGGCACTGTGCTAAGCACTGGTTATAAGGATCAATGAAATAATAAATGTAAAGCATTCTGCAAATCTTAAGAGTGCCACATAAATGTTAGATATTAGCTTTTATCGTTCAGCAATTCAACAAATATTTACTCATTACCCACTATGCACAAAGGACTATGCTAGGTACAAAGGATTCAAAGACAAAAACAACCATTCCCCAACGAATAAATTGTCAAAAGATAAGAACAAACAGTTCTCAAAAAAATTGCCAGCTATTAACAACTACATGAAATATTGTTCCAAGGCACTAATAATAGGAGTGTAATGCAAAACAATTCCAAGGTGGACAAAAATGACAAGAGATAGAAACACTCTATGTTGGAAGGGCTGCAGGAAGACAGACACACTAACTTACTGTTTGTAGAGTTGTAACTTTGTCCCGACTATTCTGGAAAACAATTTAGAATTATGCTAAAGTTAGTAAAATGCCCATATGAATGAAAGAATAAATGAAAAGGCATTTTAAAACACTTATTATGTGCTAATTATTTGGAGGGGGAGACAGGGACGGGTGTTTTGTTCTACAAAGTCACCAGGTAGTGAAGGAGGTTGGCAAGCTCATGGTAACATGGAAGGGAAATGACCACAGTGAACTATGGTCAGGGGTCTGGACTAGCTAGATAAAGTGGGCTCACACCCAGGCTAGCATGGCCTCAGAGGGGGAGTTCCTGCAGCAGCAACAGGGAGATAGGACAGGAGAATGGTTGGAGTAAAGTTTGGTCAGGCATCTAGCCCTTGCTACCCTTTCACCTAGAGCTCTCATTATTAGGTATAAAGCCATGGAGGTCAAATCCTTAAAGAAGGGCCTCATATACAGATAAACATTCAAAGCGATACTTTTTGGGACCCCAAAAACTAGAAACACAGTAGACACCCATGGGCTGGAGAGCGATTGGGGAAATTTGCAGTGGCATCATAAGGAATGACGAATACAAAGAACTGAGAGAAGCATAGGAAGACTTATATGAACTGATGAAGTAAGAGGAAAACAACATATACAGTGAACTACAACGAAGTACACCAAAAGAACAACGACAAGGGAACTGAATGCTATGTAATTATAGTAACCAGACTTGGTCCCAGAAGAAAGTTGAGACACCTTTCCGGTGAGATTACCTCCAATTTACCCTTGCACACCGTGCATGTACATAAGTGTTTGCTTGTGGTTTCCTCCATTAGAATGTGAGCTCCTTGAGGGAAAGGACTGGTTTTTGGAAGTTGGAAGGACTTAATAAATGTTTGTTGACTTGACCTGAATTGACCTTAGGGAATACTGTAAGGTATAGTTGATGTGTGGATTAGTTTTACTGAATTGCCTTTCCTCCTTATTTGTTTTCATCTTTGCTACAAGGGATTGCTCTCTGGGTAGGGAAGGTGAGAGTGACATGTTCGGAAACGAATATACAATGCAAACAAAAAGCATCAACAAAAATTAGATAATTTTTTAAAGACAAAAACAAATCATTCCCTACCTTCGAAGAGTTTACATTCTACTGGAAAGATACAACAGATACATAAATAAGTAAATATAAAATATAAGTAATACAAAGTAATTCCAAAAGGTAGCAATTGCTAAACACAGATTGAGGAAAAGCCTAGTGTAGAAAGCAGTACCTCAACTATACCTTGAGAGATTCTTTCTCTAAGTGACACTGAGAAGATAACTCTGCCCAGAGCCAGTGACCAAAACCCTTCATTTTCCTAACCAGTTAGAGTACGTGATACTCTCACAACAGAAAAATCAACCACTATCTAGCTACAAAAATAGTGTCTTTACAATCCTATTGTTTTGACAATTACCTGGCAAGTTCAATAAAGACTTATTGAGGATATCCTAGATAATAAGGGCTAGTGTTTATATATCACCTAAGGTTAGCTAAATCCTTCACAATTATCTCCTTTTATCTTCAAAACAACCCTAGGAGGTGGGTGCTATTATCATTCCCATTTTACAGAGGAGGAAACTGAGATAGAGGTGAAGTAATTTGCCCAGGGTCATACAACTTCTAAGTGTTCAAGGCCAGATATTAACCCCGGGTCTTTCTGATTACAGGTCCAGACCTCTATCTGCTACAGCATCTAGCTGCTTCTCTGGAACTAGACTATGGAAACCACAACCAGCATTATCAAATAATCTCATAGCGTCAACCATATGGTGATTGGGCTGGAGCTTCCCTTCTAGGATCTGCTGATGGGTGCAGGCAACAGTCCTACTAGACTGAGACCACTCTGAGGAGCAGCTGTCGTGGTTCATCCTTTGTTTTAGACGAGATGCAATGATATCACCACATGGTGGCTGATGGGTGATGTCTTGACTTGCATGTGAATTGGATTTTAAATGAGGCAGAGCTGCACAAAGTCATGAGCCTCTCTCTTCCAGAGTCACGGAAGTACAGCGACAAGACAAAAGTCAAGACTGACGATGGCCTGGGATGCAATGGATGAACTTGGTGTCTCTGATGTCCACAGTGCTAAAACAAAAGTCAAGACTGATGATAGCCCGAGATGCAATGGGTGAACTTGGCATGTCTGATGTCTGACCAAGCTCTAAGAGCTCCACAGAATCTGCTCCAGCTGCCTTCATGGCGGTTGGAACAAATTGTTCTCATCCACTCATCTGGCAAGGAAGTCTTCACATGCTTGGGAAAGAGAATGTGAAAGAGTGGAGAAAAGGCTTTTGACTGAAGGTTCCCTCTGGAGGAATGAATCGTTCTATAACAGATGTCCAGAAAGTATCTCAGAGAACCGGATAAACGCCTAGTTAACCAAGAATTACAGAATCTCAACTGGTAAGAGATCTTAAAGATTACCTAGAACAGTACCATACTTTTTCTCTCTATAGTGACTTGGGCAGGGAAGAGGAGGAGATGATTTCACTGATGTAGGAATTATCCAGTGCAGAAATTCTCTCTACAAATGCAGGTTAGTAAAAGTTATCCAGCTAAGATTCTCAGAATCTCCTGTAGCACTGAGAAATAAGTGATTTGCCTATGATCATACAACCATGTCAGAAGTAGAATTTGAATACAAGTCTTTCTGACTTGGAAGCTGGCTCTCTATTCACCAAATGAAGAAATGAATGAAACAGGAGACATTAAATACAAACTCTGAATACTTCCCAAGTTTATCTAGGCTTTGCTATGAATAGGATTGATCTTGCTTACCACAATAAATATTTATTAAGAGCCTACTATATGAAAGGCACACTGCTAGACTCGAGATAGAAATACAAAAACTAAAACCAGTCACTTCAGTACCTGGCATACAGTAGGTGCTTAATGAGTGTTTGGTGAATGATCAATTGGTTTATACAACATTTAATCTTGGTGATAGTGACCACCATTAAAGCTATCAGTGATTTTTGGAAAATCATGGAGAATGAGGAAAATGCCACAGTATTAGAAATTGGAAAATGTGGTCTCAGTTTTAAAAGAAGAAAAGAGGGTAGATTCTTCATTGTGCTTAACTATAATTCCCAGAAAAATTCTAAAATGTATTATTACAGAGCTGGTTTATGAACCTAAGGGGAAATGGCAATCACTAAAATCTAGCATAAGTCTATCAGTAACAAGTTATCTCAGATAACCTCATTTTCCTTTTTTTTTTTAATGGTTACTAAGTTGGTAAGTCAGAAGCATTCCATAGGTATAGTATACCCAGATTTCAGCAAGGAATCTGGTAATATCTCTCTTGGGATCTCTTTGTGGACAAGATGTAGTATGGATGAGAAGATGGTTAAGTGGATTTGGAAATGGCTGAACGCCTTGACTAACAGATAGATGTCAACCCAGAAGGAGGTCACTAACAGAGTACCACAGGGATCTGTACATGGCCCTGTTTTGTTCAGTGCTTATCACTAGCATAGATGAAGGTACAGATGGCAAGCTTATCAAATTTGTGAGTGACACAAAACTCATCACACCACATCCAGAGTACAGTGTTCCTTTCTGGGTAGCACATTTTAGGAGGATATTGACAAACTGGAACACATTCAGTAGAGGCAACCAAGATGGCAAGAGAACTACGCACTATGGACTGTACAAGGAACAGTTGAAAGAACTAGGAATTACCCTGAAGACACATGACAGCTGTCTTCAAATATCTGAAAGTCAGTCAAGTGAAAGAGGGATTCGATTTGATCTGCTCTACCCATCCCTCAACCCAAAAGGACAAGGAGTCATGATTGTAAACTGCAGAGAGGCAGATTTAGGCTTGAAAGTGAGGAAAAGCTTCCTAATAATTAGAGCTGCCCCAAAGTGGAATAAGCTTACCTTGGGAGGCAGGGCATTTCTAATTAATGGAAGTCTGGATTGGACAGAAGGACAATTGGACAGAAGGAAGGTAATCTTTGAGAGGAAGACTCAAAGTGAGTGATGGGACTGGAAAGTCTTCCTGCTGCAGGTTACATTTGAGCAGAGGCCTGAAAAATACGAGAGAGAGAGAGAGAGAGAGAGAGAGAGAGAGAGAGAGAGAGAGAGAGAGAGAGAGAGAGAGATAGCATTCCTGGCATGGGGGAAAGCCAGTGCAAAGACAAAGAGAACAGAGATGAAGTGTCAAGTGGGAGGCACAACTATTAGACTGGTAATCACTGAATGGTGGAGTGTACAGGAGGGAGAAGGCTGGAAAGGTAGGAAAGAGTCAGGTCACCATTGCTATCAGATGCCTTCGGTGTTTTGGAAAAGGCACAGCTCTAGCTATGTGGGTAACTGGAGGGAGGGGAAGGTCTTCTCTTAAGCTGCTATTCTGTAGGCTTCACCAATGTGTTGCTGATGCAGGGGGAAAATGGGTGGGGGAAGGAGGGCAATTGTAGCCTGTGTCTCAATTCTAATTCTATAGAAAATTCTAATACTATAGTTGTGTTTGGCATCTATTTATTTATTTTAAAAAAATTTGTTTTAAAATTTGTGTTTGGCATCTATTTATTTATTTTAAAAAAATTTGTTTTAAAAAAAAATTATTTGTGTTTTTTTTCCCCAGACCTATGACTTCATTAGATTAGGCAGCTCCCTCTATTCTTAAGGATATAAGCTCATAGTATTTAAGGCTAAGGAATTTGCCTAGAGTCACACAACCTGTACCTATCAGAGGAGGGCCTTAAATAGTAGCACATAAGTAATTGTTTGCCCTTCATTTTCTTTTTTTTTTGAGGCAAATGGGGTTAAATGACTTGCCCAGGGTCACACAGCTAGTAACTGTCTAAGGCCACATTTGAATTCAGGTCTTCCTAACTCCAGAGCCAGGACTCTGTCCACTGCACCATCTAGCTGCTCCTTGCCCTTCATTTTCTTTTTTTTTATTATTATTTTTAAAATCTTTCTTTATTTTATTTTTAATCTATAGAATAAAACAAGCATTTTTCCATAACATAATATAATTAAAAGAAAAATTGCACATGAAACTACAAACCTATTATGTACAATTTGCTATTCTTTTATAATAAAATTATCAGATAAATGTTTTTTTTTCCTTTTTTTCCTTCCCTCCTCCCCTACCCTAGAGATGGCTACCATTAGACACAAATATGTACATATATATGTAAAATTATTGTATATGTACTTCTATTTATCAGTTTTTTTTCTCTGAATACAGGTAGTATCTTCCTTCATATGTCCTTTGTAGTTAATTTGGGTATTTATAAATAGTCAAAAGATGACCAGTGACATCACATGTGATGTCCTGACTTTTATATAAATTGGATTTAAGTGAGGCAAAGTTGCTCAAAATAATCAGCCTCACTCTCTCTTCCAGTCAAAGTCCAGTGGCAAGACAAAAGTCAGGAGGACTGGTGACGGATGGCCCAGGATGCAGTGGATGACCTGGTATCTTTGATGTCTGACAGAGCTCTAAGCGCTCCACAGCGCCTACTTCAGCCACCTTCATGGTCGTTGGAACAAACTGTTCTCATCGGTCCATTCTGCCAGGGGAAGTCTTCACATGCTTGGAGTAAACACTTCCCTAACTCGCCAATCGGGTTTGAGGGCCCTTGGTTACCTTCAATCTGGCTTAGCCCATTTGCAAAGACAATTTACTGGGGTGTGGGCCACTGAGTGTGCAATATCTTCTTGGGTTCACAGGTGAGAGAGAGTTGAGTAAAAGCTAGGCACTAAAGGTAGATAGGCAGCCCTGAAAAGGGCTCAGCAAGCCCTCACACAAGAGGTGCATATAGCAGAGTGGGGGTAAGGGGGTGGGGGAGGGGAGGAATAGAAGAGAGAGAGAGAAGACCTTCCAAGTACTCCTAAAATCCCATCATTCTACCTTCTTACCTGGAGCCAAGAAGACTTAACACAAGGGGAGTAAGTGGCAGAGTCAGGATTAGAACCTAGTTTCTCTGTCTCCAGGTCCATTGTTTTGCCTGCTGCACTTGAATAGAAACGCTCAGGGAGACACACACACACACACACACACACACACACACACACACACACACACACACACACACACACACACACACACCCCACCCCCGCTCTGTTTGTCTAAAGGGCTTCCTCTTCCTAACACAGTTGCCCAAAAATCTGGAGGCCCTAAAAACCTTTCCTCCATCTGCCTCTCCATCAGCCACACTGAGAGGCTGAATAATTAATTTGTTCCCAACAATTTCTCTGCCAGCTGGATGCAGAGTATTTCAGGAATGGCAATTACCTCTGGTGTCAAAAGGAAAATGAATGTTCAGCCATCCACAGGACATGGTGCCTGTGGTTGCTTTCCCATCCCCCATACTTCAAGGAGGGGGATGGACATAGAAAGGAGAGGGTAGCCACTGCCGGCCACATTCCCTTCTTTACCGAGAAGCTTGGGACTCAAGGGGGAGAAGGCGGCAAAAGACATCGTAGTAGAATGGACGGAGGTCTGGATTAGGAGTCAGAAGGCTTTGGATTCACATTTTTATAATAGTTAAATTTATATACTTTTGTAAGTGTGTGTAATATACACATGTATATTATATATATACACACACATATACACATTTTTAATACTTACATTCTTTATAAGCAAATTGCTCTGCCACTTAATTCATTGTATTTTGACTTTCTTTTTTTTTTTTTGAGGGAGGAAGGCAGGGCAATTGGGGTTAAGTGACTTGCTCAAGGTCACAAAGTAAGTAAGTGTGTCAAGTGTCTGAGGCCGGATTTGGACTCACGTCCCCTGACTCTAGGGCTGGTGCTCACTGCTGCCACCTAGCTGCCCCATATTTTAACTTTCTTGGCCAATAATCTCACAAAGCTTCCCTTGCTTTATCTATAAAATGGAAATGACCTCCTACCTACTTCTCAGAGTTGCTATGAACATATAATACCAATCATAATTATCATCATTAACAACTGACGTTTATATGATGCTTCAAGGATTTCAAAGCACTTTACATATATTATCATGTCTGAGCCTCGCAACAACTCTGTGAGTGAGGGAAGTATTGACAATATTATTTATTATTCCCACTTTACAAATGAGGAAACTGAGGTTAGGTAATTTGCCATGGACAGTGCTGAGCTGTGTGAGATGACATGCGTAAATTGTAAAGCATTAAACAAAGGCAAGTTATATTTCTGATTAGAAATCAACCGGCCCAAGGCTTGGCCCTAATCACTGGGGCCTTTGTATCTTTGTGAGTTTAAATCTGGTCTGAAACACTTACTAGCTGTATGACCCTGGGCAAGTCACTTATACCTGTCTGCCTCAGTTTCCTCATCTGTAAATACGAGCTGGAGAAGGAAATGGTGAACTGCTCCAGTGTCTTTGCCAAGAAAACCCCAAATGGGGTCAGGGTCACAAAGAGTCAGACAACTGAAAACGACTGAACAGCAATGCAGAATGAGGTCATTATTAAATACCAGGCAATCCCACTGAAAGATGAGATTAGGAAGAGAGAAATAGGCCTAAATCTTGCACCCGAGCATAATGTTTGACACTATGTGGTAGGTACTAAATAGTACAACATAAGGGCAGCTAGGTGGTACAGTGGATAGGACACCAGACCCAGATTCAGCAAGACCTGAGTTTGAAGATGGCCTCAGAGCTTTACTAAGCTAGGGGTAAGTCATTTAGCTTATCTGCCTCAGTTTCCATATCTGTAAAATGGGGATAATAACAGCCCCTCCCAGGGTTGTTGTGAGGAGGATCAAATGAGATAATATTTGCATAGTGCTTTGCAAACTTTAAAGTCCTATATAAATGCTAGCTATTATTATTATTATTTATATTATAGATAATATAATATATATTACTAATACAATTAATATAATTAATTAATAACAAATATATCATAATATAAAATTAGTACATTATTAATATAATTGTTAATATATTACTATAAATATTATATCATTAATATAATAATGTTATAATCAATTAATATTATTATAATAATAATCAGTGACTAGGCAGGAAAGTGGAAGGGATACCTGTACACACACACACACACACACACACCCCAAAATGAAATTTGATAACTCATATGAGGTTGAATCCTACAAATTAGGGGCTACCAATTTGCACTTAGAGCTTTGCTGGAGGAGCCCATAGCTGCAGAACAATCCCACGAACTCAGATTCCTCTCTTTCACCCCTAGAATTTTCTGTAATTCAGATACATGGGCTCCTTTTTGGTCAAAAGCAGGCTGGACAATTTTTTAAATCACATTTTAAAAATGTAAACTGGTTTAAATATATTTTTTCTTAAAACACATTTGCAAAAACAAATATACTATATAATAAACACATCATTATTAAACATTTATTGAGTGCCTACTATGCACACTCAAGCAAAAAAGGGGAAAAAAAAAATATAGGGAAAGGGAAGGATAAGTAGACCAGTGGAGAAGAGGACTTGTTCCTGCAGCCTTTCTTCTTTAATTAACCACACATATGTCCCATTAGATCAGTCAACAATTTATTTATATATTAAAGCAATTTTCTTACGTTAATTGGACATATGTCTCACAGCTCTACAAGGGAAAGTCTATTAAGAGTCTTGCGGCAACAGGCAAGGGTTTTGAGGGGTTTTCTAGGAGGAAAGAAAGAGCTGACTGGATTTTAATTTGGTCAAAAAATAGTTGCTTGGGCTGAAACCATGGAGAGAAAGCAACCCAGATCAGGCAATCATATTATTACTATTGTTAACAAGCACTTCTATCCCATTAGCGTTGCAGCATGCTTTATTAGTTATTGCATTCAATACCTCTATAGGTTCAGTGCTACCCATTTTAAAGATGTAGATACTGAGGCACAGACATGGCTGCCCAAGCCAGAGACTTCACTGTCCCTTTTGTTTAGTCCACTGAACTAGGCTGCCTGAGACTTTATGGAATGCAGAGGCCAAAACCAAAGGTCTAAGGTGAGGGGGAGAAGATGGGGAAAGTGCTGGTTTCTCATGGGTAAAAATGCTACCCAAGGTCCCTATCACTTCAAGAAAAGCTACGAAATGTAATCCAGCAGCTTCAAGGAACCTTGAAAGGTGTTTAATTTGTCGCCTCTCCCCTTCCCCCCAGCCATCTTCTAGGCCACTTGTAACTCATGCCAGACAGATGACTGTCCTGCTGTTTGAAGACCTTTGCCTAAACCCCTGGAAAAGGAGATTCTACAAACTCACTTTACTCCACATACTCCAATGTTAAGCAACCTTTACCATTAGGAAGTCCTTCCCTATATCTAACCCTGAATACCTCATGCTGCTCATTGGCCTAGTTTCACTTGCTCTTTTCTCACAGAGATGGAGAGTAGCTGGACTGTTCCAGGAACAGATCCTAAAAGTGGAAGTCATGAATGTGAAATAAAACTGGGAAGAGAAATAAAGATGGGGGTGAGCAGCTGGACAGAGGCAGGGCTGGAGATGAAGAAGGTACAGCTGAATCGAAGGGCTAACCCTTCGATTCATCATCACCTTCTCTCCTTCCACTAGACCAGAAGCATTACTGAAGGAAAAGGAAAAGGGACTGATGACTCTGGACCGTCCTGAGCCAGCTAACAGCACCATTCCAGGGAAAGATGGAAGAGACTGCAGTCTGGCCCCCAGTTATACCAGCCGCATCTGCTTCACTGCACTCCCCAGCATCCTTCCCCAAGGATATCAGAAAAGGACAAGGTGCTCTGCTAGAAAGATGCAGGCACCCTGTTTTACCTCGATGCAGTCATATGTCACTGTGAGGAAAATATCAGGAATTAGCTAATTGAGATAATGGAGTTGATCAGGTGACTTGGGGAAGCTGAACACACTGAGCAGTTAGCTCCCAGGGAGCTAGAAGCCCAGGGGGATACATTTTGCATCATAACAACTTTATCCCTTAGTCAAGGATTGCTGCTCCAGAGCGGACAGGGAGTAACTCCTTGGCAGACACTTTCAAGCTGGAACTAGCCAGACATGAGGAAATCAGCATGAGCAGGAGGGACAGCCTGAAAAAGACCAGAGGGCATAAGACACACCTCAGAGCAAGGGCTATTGGCTCTAAATGGGTGGAATCACTATGCTTTTGCCAGAATCTGAGCATTCTACAATGTAACCAAGGGCTTATCTAGTTTAGTTTTGTCTGGAATATGGACCATAAAGTGATCCAAATTTCACAGGAGTGGGGAGGGCAAGGGAAGGGAAACAAGAAGAACTGGAGTCCAACTCTTTCCCCTCCCCCCATACCCCAGATGACCAACGCTGGAAATAAGCCATTAACAAGTCTCTCAAGACTTGATAGAGATAGTAGGAGCCCAACCTTATGGAATCTTGTTGGAATCGGAAAGGATTGGAAGTGGAATATCATGAGGAAAATCAACCAATGAGTAATTTTCATACTTTTGATTTTGTGACACACATCCAACAAAGTCCAGAGAGTGAGCTCCCATTGGCTTGGTCCTAAGGCTTCGGCCAAAATGATCCCCAGATGGAAGAACATAAAATGGTCCTTTAATAGCCTAGTTCGCCACCATGACATGAGACAAAGATGGATTTAGAATGTGGAAAGCACAGGTTCAAAACTTACTTTTGATATTTGCTCACTATGTGGGCAGGGACAAGTACTATCCATGGGCGACATCAGGGCCCAGCAGTAGCAGGATATAAAGAACCCTTCATTTTCCCCAACCTAAACCCCACTGCCCAGTTACTACATGTTCACCTCAACCCCCATTCCCATTTCTGCCTGAGGAAACCCAGAGCCCTGCTCCATATCAACCTTCAGGCCTACTACCCCTTTTCCCAACAGTGATAGGTGAAAGACCATTTGCCATGCCATTGCACTCCAAAGTTCCCTCAGGCCTTACTCTCCACCTTGGCCCTTTGCCTTGCAGACTCTAAAGACCATTTCCCCTTTCCATCTGCCCTGAAGCTGACTGTCCTATACATAGTATCACCTCTAACTAGAACATGAGCTCACTAAAAACACAGAAAGGGCAGCCAGATGGCACAGTGGTTAGAGTACCAGGCCTAGAGTCCGGAACACTGAGCTTCCTGAGTTCAAATCTGGCCTCGGACACTTCCTAGTTGTATTACCCTGGACAAGTCACTTAGCCCTGTTCACCTCAGTTTCTTCATCTGTAAAATAAACCAGAGAAGGGAATGGCAAACCTCTCCAGTTATCTCTGCCAAGAAAATGCCGAATGGGGTCACAAGGAGTCAGACATGACTGGAAAACAACAGCACAGACTATCTGCATCCACATTGCATGGTTTGGCCCATAGTTAGTCCTTAATAAATGCTTTTTTACTCCATGGCATTAAACTTCCCTTGAACCTTAGTTTTTCCTTCTGCAAAATAGAGATAAAAACACCTGTAATACTTATCTCAGCAGGTTGTTGTGAGGTCGAAATAAGATAATGTACATAAAGCATTTTGCAAACTTTAAGGTGCTGTTATGACTATCATTATTAAATAATAATTCTAAATAGTATTGAATAATGTCTGTTGGTATTCATTGATATCAATCTCACACAAACATGGATGGGATTCGTGATCACAAACTAAGGCGGTAATGAGCTTAAGTCAGCAAATGCATAGGATCACACAAAAATTTTTTTTTGCAAAGTAAATACTACCCAGGGCACCAAGTACAAAGACCACTCAGGAGAAATACATGAGGAGAAAAAATGTCAAAGAACGGCCAAGACAGAACCAACCTTTGACAGGCATTCTAGGAGACATCCCAAAGAAAGTCATCTCTGCAACAATTTCCCTCATACACAAACTGTCAAACGCCACAGATTGCTTTGTGAATTAAAAGATATACACTAAGCTGCTATATGGTAGGTGACAAAGTAGTCGGTCAGTCAATAAACATTCATTAAGCACCTACTCTGCTTCAAGAATGGGGCAGCTAGATGGCACAATGGATGGAGTACCAGGCCTAGAGTCAGGAAGACTCAGCTTCCTGAGTTCAAATCTGGCCTAAGACACTTGCTAGCTGTGTAACCTTGGGCAAGTCACTTATCCTTGTTTGCCTCAGTTTCCTCATCTATAAAGTGAGCAGGAGAAGGAAAAGATGAATGACTCTAGTGGTTTTTGTCAAGAAAACCCCAGATGAGGTCACAAAGAATCAGATAGTATTGAAAAAACAACACCCGACTGATATGTCAGAGGCTGTACTAAGCTCTGGGGATACCAAAAAAAAAAAAAGGCAAAACACAATCTCTATCTTCAAAGAGCTCACAATCTAATGGAAGTATTTAAGTATTTAACAGTGTGTCAACGGCCTGAAGGTACAGACCCCTTTCTTTTTTAAAAGATAGATTTTATTTTACTTTTTTAATTAATAACATTTATTTTCTCTTCCTCTTTACCTTCATTGGGATAAAAAGAAAACCCTTTTTAACAAATATATATGCATAATCGAACAAAACAAATTCTTCCCTTGGCCATGCCCAAAAACATGTCTCATTCTGTATCCTGAGCCCATTACCTCTCCATTAGGAGGTAGATAACATGTTTCATCTCAAGTCGTTTGAGATTGCGGTTGGCTATTGCATTGAACATAGCTCTTAAGTCTTTTCAAAGTCGTTTGTCCCTACAATATTACTGCTATTGTATAAATTGTTCTCCTGGTTTTTCTTACTTTACTCTGCATTCACGCTTCCCAGATCTCTCTGAAACCTTACCTTTCATCAGTTGTTATGGCACAGTAGTTTTCTACTGCATTCATATAATTATAAATTGTTCAACGATTCCTAATTCTTTGTCACTAATAAAACAGCTGTTTAATATTTATGTATAAATGGATCCTTTTCCCTTTGATTTCTTTAGGGCAGGCCTGCACAACCTGTGGCCTACAGGCCACTTACAGCTCATCACCAGCACATCAAAGGATTTTTGGGCCCTGTGAAAAATGTAGAGGAAAACATCCTTTGTATGTAGAGGAAATCCTTTGGCTTGTTGTAAGCAGAGGCAGGCTGCAGGTTGTACAGGCCTGCTTTAGAATATGTGCCCAGTAATAGGCTAAGGATATGCAAAACTTTGTGACTTTTGGGTCACAGTTCCAAATAGGTTAGATCAATTCACATTTCCACCAACAGTGCATTAATGTACACTAATGTTTCCTGTAATCCTTTCAATATTTAACAATTTCCTTTTTTAAAATCATCTTTTCCAATCTAATGAGTATGAGGTAGAACATGAGTTACTTTAATTTGCATTTCTCTCATTATTAGTATAGCCCAAACTTCAAAGACCATTAGTATAGAACTTTCCCTTCATTGGCATAGATCAATACAGTATCAGGCGGAGTTGGTGAGAATGAGAGAGAAGAGACATCTGGCCCATCCTGGCTCTTCCGTCTCTTTGGGTGCATCTGGCTTCAAGAGGGATGACAAAGGATGCCAACCTCACTTCAAGTTGCTAAAGGAAGGAAAAGACTCTGGAAAGAAGCTGACAGAGAAGAGCTGGCAGTCTCCACCATGCCCTGTCTCCAGCTTGCTACACTAGAAGCTTTGGGGATTTCCCCTCTGGGTAAAATCTAGGACTCCTTCTTGGTTGAGCTGAGTTACCTCTCTCCCAATGGGAATGCTGCTCTACTCTGTCTGGCATAAAACATGATGCATATACTATCTTTGATTTCTGTTTTGCTATAAACTTGGATAAAGGGATGTAATGTTAACTGAATAGGAAGATCTTTCCTGTCTCTTAATAGGCCTATGTGACCACATATGTTCAATCACAGCTGTGATACATCCTCAGTCACATAGAGCCCATTGGGGAAGGAACTTGCTTAGGGGGAGGCTTGCTTATTGGAAGGCTTTCACACCTTTCGGTACTAAGTTAATTAGGTACTGAGTCAAGAGGGTTGTGATGCCTTCTGGCTCTGACAAGTTATATATATTCTGAGGTTGGTATTTTGTTTTGGGGGCCTGCTCATGAGAAGTACCTTTTGACTCCCTGGAGTGGACTCTGAGTAGCTGTGGTGTTAATGTGATTAAAGATCTTCCTTGTCCATTAATTGCCTTGATAGGCCTCAGGTGGAGCTAGTTAAGGTAAACTTGATTAGGGGAGGCTTGTTTGTAGGAAGGCCCACATCCTTTTGCTAATTAGGTCCCAAGAGGTATGAAACCATCAAGGGCTCCCAGAACTACAGGAGGAGAGGATGCAGGCGAGCAGATAGCTAGGATTTGTGAGTGAGTGTTTATGGAAAGGCCCCAACAGAGGGAAAGGTTATAGGATGGCTTGGCTCCCTGCTGTGATATTATGTTTTAAATTCCTTGCTGTTATAATGAAGTGGACTTGCTGGTTTTGGGATACAATTGCTGCTACAACGAATTGGAGTTATTAGTTTGGGATCTGATCCTCTGGTGTCTGAATAAATGTTTTACTTCTTCTGCCTTCTATGTAAAGAGTCTCTTATATTCTGTGACCATATTCATGGTCACCATCAATATTGTGACACTTGCCTTACAGATACAGTAGCCACTTGTTAAAAGCCCCCCGCCCCCACAACTACCCAGATGTAATACCCCCGATCCAGTGGTATATGTAGGTGGTTGTATTACTTCGATCAGACAGTTGGAGCCCTGTCTATCTGTGTGCTAATTTCTCTGTTTGTATTTTCTCCACATTCAGGGTGCTGATCTTTCCCTTGAACTAGTGAATGTAATTAAAAGAAGACTGTTAACCCCTTTAAAGTTGTTTTCCTTTAAGAAAAGCAGATCAAAAATCTGTGCTAGTAGGCTTTGGGTATGCTAGAGTGCTTGCTATTACAATGGATTTCTCTCCTATTTTTGCCATGTATGTTCGTTCAAGCTCTGGATATAGAGTTTGCCACCCCTGCCCACCCACCCCCTGCCCCCCCTCCCTCTCCTTCTCCCCCCACCCCGGCCCCTGCCTATACCATTAAGGAAAAAGACAGCAATCAAAAGTTTAGCTCGAATACAAAAATCACATACCCTAGACTAATTACTACTACTAATTTAAGGGAGTAGACAGATATAATTCTAGTTTGGTAACCCCTCTCTGAAGAAAGCAGAGCCACGGCCTCTGCCCCGAGCCTCATGTTTCCTCTCCCTACAGGAATTAAGGTCTCCCTTTGGGAATGGGGGAAGGAGAAGAGGCTAGAGATATATTTATTCTGCCTCCCTTTGAGACACTTGCTACATGTGGGGAACAACTTCACTATATTAGTCATTAGGAGCAATTATTTTTTTCATACGGAAGGAAGGAAACAAGCATTTATTAAGTACATACTACAGGGTGTTCCTAAAGTCTGGACACATAGGCAAAAACACATTTTCAAGAAATGAAATGAATGAAATTTTCAACAACATTTTATTTAATTGGAATATTAACAAATAACATCTTCAATAAGATTTCCATCATTTGTGATGCAAAGGTTGATGCACTTTGCAAGATTCACGTGAACTCGATGCAATAACTCCACATTTCCTATGGGTCCAGACTTTAGGAACATTCTGTATGGGCCAGGAAGTGTGCTAAGTATTCTACAAATATTATCTCATCTGATCCTCACAATAGCCCTGCCCTCCCAGGTGCTAGCATTCTCCTCATTTTACATTTGAGGAAACTGAGACAGAGGTTAGTGACTTGCCCAGAGTTACACGGCTAGTAAGTGCCTGAGGCTGGATCTGAACTTAGATCTTCCTGACTTGAGGCCCAGCACTCTATCCACTACACCACCTAGCTGCCTCAGATGGCTTTTGATAACTTGGATTTCTTCCTCTGAAAACTGACTAAGCAAAGAGTTGGCATCCTCCAGCCCCATGCATATAAATACTGTCCTTGAGAAAACAGGAAATACTGGAAACAGGACTAGTCTAAGAGTTAGGTGATCTGGATTCAAATTCTGGCTCTGACACTAACTGGTTAACCCTTAGGCAGATCATTCCAACGCTCTAGGTCTAAGTTTTCTCATCTGTAAAATGGAGGTACAATCATAATTGTATATCCTTCCTCATGGAGTTGTTGGGAGAAAAATGCTTGGTAAACCTTAAAAAGCTGAAGAAATTTTAGTTACTATTACTGATGCTTCGGTGTCTAACCTATAGACCGAATGTAGAGCTTCTGAACTTTAAGAAGGGAAAAATTCTATCTAAAATTTTTAGCTGATTTTCCCTTAATTACCAGTATACACGAACCAAGAGGCGAGTAGGGCTTACCCATCTGCCAAATACTACTACTACTGAGTAAACTAATTACTGTTAGGTGTCATCCTAGCAGGCTTGGATCAATTAATAATTAATTGTACATGTAAAAAATTCATATGTTCCATATTCATGTGGATTCATGATCACATAGTCTACTACTGAAAAAAACCTAGACAGCTGTCATATAGTACCAAGAGCTCTAGATTAAGAGACCTAGGGTCTAGTCTTTGTCCTATAACTTACAGATAGGTAGCTTTAGCAAAATCACATTACCTCTCTAAGCTCTGTTTTCCTCATCTGCAAAATGAAAAGATTATATTAAGCAATCTCTAGGATCCCTTCGCACCTTATACCCAGAAAATTGGCAAAAAAGGACAAAAGCTGGGAATACTGGAGGCGCTGTGGAAAGATAAGTACAGTAATGCATTGTTGGTAGAGATGTGAATGAGTCCATTCTGAAAATCAGTTTAGAATTATGCTTAAAAAGTGACCAAAACACCCATGCCTTTGACCCAGAGGTCCCACTGCTAGGCATATACCCCAAGAAAGTCAACTCTATAACTAGCTCTCTATCCAAAACATCGTGCTGCCTTTCATGGTTTATAGCTCTAAATGACAAAACCTGGAATTTGAACAATCCTTTTCTTTTGCAAATATGGCTCTAGCTAGTTAGCTAACTATCTACTTGTTGCTTGTAAGGAAGAAAGCTTTATTTATTACGATCCTTTTATCTGGAAAAGGCAGCCACTTGCATATTTTGCATTACAACTCAAAGGACCTGGACCTGAACCCAAACCAAAGATTTCTTTAGTTAACTATGGAATAAGAAGCTCCACATTTTGCACTTTTAGAGGTAAAAGAAGGGAATGGATATCTTTACACTCTTAGAATCTCTGCCTAGTGGCCAGATACCTTGGGAATTGACCATCATGATCATGATAATCATTATTGGTAAGAATACTACACAAATCAACCATGAAAGGTTACTTCTCAGAAGCTTTGAAGTAAATAATATTTTTAGGAAAAAAAATAAACATTGGACCTTCTGAAAACCATGATTTATTAATATTTTTAAAAGCCCAGATACTATTTTTCAAGAAATAACAAATGAAAACTGTCCACGCTTCTTAGGACCAGAGGGCATAGAGAAGATAAAGAATCTATCAATCACCTCTTTGGAAAAAAAAGGAAAAGGAAAAGTCCCAAGCCAAAATCCAGAACACACACATCAAAGAAAAAAAATATTGAAAACAAGCAGAAAGAAGCAGTTCAAGAACTAAGAAACCAGTCAGGATCATACAAGACCTGGCAGCTTCTACTATAAACAAGAGCAGACCTTGGAAGGAACGGAACCAGGAAAATAATTTATTCAACTCTGAAAGACTGAAGAACTCTAATCAACTAAGTGATAATAGTGTCAACAACTAGCTGACAAAAGGACACAAGGCACAAAAAGAAACATGTACACACACATACATATCTTTGAACACGGTCACTACATAGATTTAATTTACTCCACTTTGACTTGTTATAAAGGGCTTTTTTTTCTCTCACTCAATTTTTATTGGGGGACAGTAAAAGACATCCAGGAAAAAGGAGGGTTGGCAATCATGATGCCAATAAAAGAATCACTGAAACATTTTTATAAATGCACAGAAGGGAACACAAAAAAGTTCAGATGGATGTATAGACAAGCAGGGTAATCTGGAAAATAACTTGTGGAATTACATGCTTTTTTTTTTTAAGCAAGTGGTATGAAATAGCAATTCACAGATTTGTATACAATCTTCTTTTTGTGTTCTTCCATGTATATGGATATGCCCTTTTTTTGGTATTTAAGCTCAAAATTAAAAAGTAAATAATTTTTAAAAGAAGATTTCACACACAAAAAAAAGACTTCACAGATGTAGTGACTCTCCTACTCTCTCCTATCCCATGATTCTCTAACCAAAAGAGCCAAAAGCTTTTTCACATACACACGTGTGCATGTGTGCATTTCACATACACACTTCCTTTACCCAGAACCTAGCAGTGTTTTGCACAGAGCAGCAGCTCAATAAATAAAATATTTGTTAATTCATTCATTCATTACCTTAAAGACTAAACAGTGCTATGCACTCAGTGGGTGCTTAATAAATATTTGCTGTTGTTGATGATGATGATGATACCCCCAAAGGTCATTAACATAATAGTCATCCAAATTAACTCCAGCAGGGAGCTTTTCAGGGTCGCCAATTAAGAAGAAAATAAAGTGAAAATATTTCCAGAGTCAACAAAGCACAGAGGCATAAATATATTCTAACCTCATAACATCAACCTGCAGTCGGGCCTGAGCTCACTAACTTAACTATTACACAAATACACCTAACTCTTACATATATACACCAGGGGCATGAGGCCAACTAGAGAGATCAACAAACTACCACAAGGACCTCAGACCCATATATCTTCCCTGTCCCTAGCAGAGAGCCACTGATGGCAAAATGGTGCATGTTCAAATATATATCTTCTGTAATAAGACAACTCCCAAAATTAACTTCTTCACTGAAGAGATAAGAAGCCTCCAAGGCCAGCTTCCATAAAATTTGCTTCTGGTTTTTCCCCCTGCTTCAACTAAATAATTCATGGTGTAGGATTCAGCATTACTTTTAACTTGACTCAAGTCAGAGATTGACAAGAGCCACATTCCCACTCCTATTCTTCCTTTATCCTTGTGTGATTTCAGTGGTCTAGGGAACTCCCAGTGAGGAAACATCCTCTCCCCATGAAGATTGACAGCTGTTCTGTGACTTAATGTCTTAGACAGTGAATCTAAGTCTTATAGCCTTATCTAAGTCTTATAGCCTGAATCCATTTTCCTGTTCAACAATCTGCCTCTCACATATCCATTTTAGAGCTACAGACACTGAGGCTGCTGAGAGAGGACAACGTGATATGGTCTTCCCGGCACTAAGCCTACACAAGAAGTAAGTCTCTCATTGGTCTCTTTCAGCCCCGGGATGTCAGAACTTGGACCCTTTCTTTGATTCATGCTTTTTTGATTCTGTGGCTGCTGTAGTTCCTTGGAGTGCACAATATCAAAGAATCACTGAGTCGAAAGGAAACTTACAGACATCTAGACCAACCTATGTCTAAAACAGGAATCTCCCCTACTTTGTGCCTAAGAATCATCCAACCTCTGCTCAAATGCATCTGCATGATGAGGGAACTCACTACCTAACCAAGCTATGACTGTCAGAAATTTCTTCCATATGCTGGGCCAAATATATCTTGCTATAACACATACCCATTGATTCTAGTCCTGCCACTCTGGAGACATATGGAATAAGCCAAATCTCTGTTTGCTAAAATAGCTCCACAAATATTTGAAGGCAGCCATCGTGTCCCCCAGGAAGTCATCTCTCTTCTCAAGAATAAACACTTTCAGCTCCTTGAAACATTGTTCTTAGCACATGGTTTAACTGGAGCCACTAGACAAATTCTGGTTTGTCAATGACCCTCTTAAAATAGAATAAATGGAATTAAGCTTAGTATTCTGGGTGGTACCTGACACAGTGTGGCTACCACATTCCCAGAAGGGGATACTATACTCCCTGGTGCTTTGCTGAGTCACAGAAATGCTGTCATGCTGGTGCCAACCTTGGAAGTGTTTCTCTAAGTCATCGCCTATTGGGTCTCCTCTCCTGGCACCCGGGACCCAGAAATGCTGGCTTGACAGGTAAGATAATTACGTTTTACCCTTCAGCTCTTTCCTTTATCGGATACGCTGGGAACTGGATAAGCACACTAACTTAGGAAGACAATTCTATAGTTTTCAGCCCTATTTTCTCAGTGCCAATCTATTCCCCATTCATCAGACTGTAGCCCCCATTTACAGATGCTCCCCAAGACTGTCTTGTACCCTAAGTCTTAAATATCCCTCTTCCTCAATGTCAGTTAGCCCAAATCTCCCCATCCTCCATCCCCTTATCTGATGCCAGTCTGAATAATTCCTCACTGAATCTCCGGAGACTGTCAACCACTGCAGAAGATGGAGCTGAGCTGTCCTTCAGACGACTTCCCTACAGCTACAGACACAACTTCTTGTCAACATCACCTCCTCTCTGGGTTCCCCTAAGGCACAGAATTCTCTTTTGTTTTCTGAACCCAATGCTGCAAAACACCATTGGGGGCCTGAAAGCAGATGTTGAGCTGAACCACAATGTGTGTAACACCAGCAGTAGGGGAGAGGGGGGCAGAGTAAACGGTGGCTATAAACCACCAAGTAGGCAATACCGGCAGGGTCGGGGAGAGAGGATGAGACAGAGAGGGAGCAATAGTCCCCAGCTATATGTGCTTAGAGATCAACCTCCTGCAAGAGGCTGGAGTATGATCAGAGTATTGTAACAGTTTTACTCAAGCACATTATCCATCCTAGGGGGAATGAGAAGCCACTGTACCTCTGACCTGGATCACAGATTTAGAGTTAGAAATCGATCCACCCCAACCCCATTATATTACAGAGAAGGACAATGAGGTTCAGGAAGGTTAAGTGACTAGCCCAAGGTCCCATGGGTAGTAAAGGACAGCTGGTGACACAGTGGATAGAGCTCTAGGTCTGGAGTCAGGAAGATCTGAGTTCAAATTCAGTCTCAGACATTTACTATGACCCTGGGCAAGGCACTTAAGCTAATAGCATCTATTTCTCAGGGTTGTTGTAGGGCTGAAATGAGCTAATAACTGTAAAGCACTTAGCACAGGGCCTGGCATACAGTAAATGCTATATAAATGTTAGCATTTCTTATGAAACTATTAACTGTGTGACCTTAGGCAAGTCATTTAACCTCTGTTTGCCTCTGCTTATTACTGTTGTTATTAATTACTAATACTAACTACGAGACCTCAGGCAAGTCACTTAAAAGAAACCCTCTGTTTCCTTCAGTTTCCTCGTCAGTAAAATGGGGATAATGATAGCACCCACCTCCCAGAGTTGCTGTGAGGATCATCTGAGATAATATTTATAAATTGCTTAGCGCAGTGCCTGGCACACAGTAGGTGCTATATAAATGTTAGCTAGTAGCAGTAGTAGTAGTAGTAGCAGTAGTGGTGGTAGTAGTACTAGCAGCAGTAGTAGTAAGTGGCAAAGCCAGAATTCAAACCTAGACCCCTTAGCTCCAAATCTAGTGTTCCTTCCATTATGCAATAGTGTCTCTTGAGAAGTTTCATTCTCTACAGCAAATAGGACAATTCCCTATTCTTTGTCACCACCATCACCCCTTCTCCGGCCCAGCCAGTTTCCTGGAATTTAACTAGCCCCTACCAAGTTAAGGAATAAAAGGAATGTTCAACCCTTCTTGCTCATACAGACTAGTCCTCACATACTGAGCATATAGCAACAGCCTGGGACCCCAGTGGCTTGCAGGCAGCCCCAGAGCAGGATCTAGTGGGAAGGAAAGTAATTAACCTCTCTCGATTGGTTTTCCCTGACAAAGCAGTTCTGAAGCCAACAGAGTTATCTTGGGGACAGAGTCTTCATCTATTCAGAGCCATCCCAGGCACACACTGTCCCCAGAACACACACAACCAACAAGAGTGTATCAGCACCTCGGGCAGCTGCCTCTTAAATTAATAAAGCAGGGCACCATGGGATACAGCTTCTCCATCGGCATGCAAATACCGTAGGGTGGAGATGGAGAAAGTCCGCTCCTCCTCTCATACTCACATTCCAACCTCCCATCACCACCTGGCAGGCTCTCTGTCCCCAACTCCAAACCTGCTCTTCTCCAGCTAGACACAGCACCAACCATTTGGTCTGAGGGCCTTGAAACCTTTCCGAGGGAGGAACAGCTGCTCACCTTGGATTTGAGCTGTACATACTCCTCTGAGCCATAAGGAACACTCCGAAGGGAAGTGAGGTAGTCATAACTGATGACGGCAGTCTGTAAATCAGGGAAGGACATACACGTTTTTAGTGCCTTGACACAATATATGTTCTAATCTAATAGTCACCTGTCATGTACCACATAATTCATATGGTGCATCCCCACCCCGAAAATACACCCCTAAAATACACTAACCCCTCAGACCGCTACATGATGCAAACAACTTACTGTGCATTCATGTATTAATAATAATAACTAACATTTATTTACATACTGCTTCAAGGTTTGCAGAAAACTTTACACATATATCTATCCCATTCTATCCTTACAACAACCCTGGGAAGTAAGTGCTATTATTATCCTCATTTTACAGTTGAGGAAACAGAGGCTGAGAGAGGCTAAATTACTTGCCCAGAGCCAAGCAGTTATTAAGTGTCTGAGGCAGGATTCAAATTCAGGGCATCCTGACTTCAAGTCCAACACTCTATCCAATAACCCACCTTTCTTTTGCCATTGCTCATTCATTTCAGCTGTGCCTGACTCTTCATAACCCCATTTGGGGTGATCTTGGCAAAGACACTGGAGTGGTTTGCCATTTCCTTCTCCGGCTCATTTTGTAGATGAGGAAACTGACACAAACAGGGTTAAGTGACTTGCCCAGTGTCACACAGATGGCAAGTGTCTAGGGCCAGATTCAAAATCAGGAAGATGAATCTTTCTGACTCTAGCCCCAGCACTCTATCCATTGAGCTACCCAGCTACCCAATAAGCCACCTAGATAACAGAGAGCCCTACTATGTGACAGATATTGCACTAGGTATTCAAGAATCACAGACTCAGTTGGAAGAGAGAAAGCTATATGACACATTGGAAAGTGAGCTAATACAATGATCCAAGACAATTCCAAAAGTTTCATCATGATAGAAATGCTATCCACATCCAGAGAAAGAAATTCAAAACATAGTATTTTCACTTTCCTTATTTTTTTTGTAGTTTCTCTCTTTTGTTCTGTTTCTTCTTATACAACATGACTAACACGGAAATACGTTTTATAGGATTGCACATATATAACTTGTATCAAATTGCTTATCATCTTAGGGAGGAGAGAGGGAGAAAGGGGAGGAAGAAAATTTGGAACTGAAAATTTCATTAAAAAGTGAATGTTAAAAATTATCTTTACACGAATTGGAAAAATACTATTTAAAGGGAAAGTGTGCTGGCATGAAATTATACGATATTTTTGTAGCCATGCATATATGTACATGCCTGTCTATGTAGACAATCTTTCCTAAAGTCTCCACAATGAGGCTTTAACATCAATTCACTCCCACTGGGAAAACCTACCGTGGCTACAGCTCTGCCTATCCTGACTGCTCCAAAATCATTGGGGTCTAGGTACCTGTTACTGTAAAGGTACAAGCCAGAGGAAGCCAGGGCCATACTGGTCCAAGAAACAATTTTCAGTGCCCTCCTAGCCATATTGTCTGTCGGCCCCTGAAAAAGAGAAAGCAAAAGAAACCACGTGTATATAATGATTTTACATATACATACATATTTGTGCCTAATGGTAGCCAAGTCTAGTGTGGGGGGAGAGGGAAAGGAAGAAAAAAAGGAAATTTACATGATAACTTTATTATCTATTTAAAAGGAATAGCGAGTTGTACATAATAGATTTGCAGTTTCATGTGCAATCACTTCTTTATTATACTATGTTATGGAAATGCTTGTTTGATTCCATAAATTAAAAATAAAATAAATTTAAAAAATTTTCAAAGACCAGAATGTTTCTTTTTTTCAATGCTGGGGTACTTGGGAACAAGGTAAGCTAGAATAGCTGTAGACAGGGTACTAGACTTGGAGTCAGGAAGACTGAGTTCAAATCCCACCTCAGGTACTTACTAGCCTGTAACCCTGAGTGGTCCACTTAACCGCTTTGTGACTCAGTTTCCTTGATGACAAAAATGCAGGGGTCGAACTCAATGGCTTCTAAAGTTCTTCCCAGCTTTAAATCTATGATCCTGTTTCTGTGATAGTATCCCACACCCAGGCAAACCACAGCAAAATGATAGAAAGTCAGAGTCATCTATCCATAGGAATGTAACTTCAGACAAGGATGTATGGTCAGAATAGACAAGTTAAGTTCTGTACATCTGGCCAATTTTCCAGATTTGGGGGTTTTCAGAAAACAATAACGAGCTTTATTGACTCATTTTGGTTTTCCCTTAGTCATTTCCAGAACCAGAGCTTCCTGACTCCAAAACAGACCCTGTATCTACCATGCTATTTTGCTTCTCCTTGTCCATGAAAATAGGGAAACATTGGCATGTAGACAAATGCACCTTTTCTTTCTTATGAATAAGGGAGAAGAGGGGCAGCTAGGTGGCGCAGTGAGTAGAGCACCCACCCTGGAGTCAGAAGGACCTGAGTTCAAATCTGGCCCCAGGCACTTGACACACTTACTAGCTGTGTGACCTTGGGCAAGTCACTTAACTCCAACTGCCCTGCTTGCCCCCCTCCAAAAACAAAAACAAAGATATATGTATATGAATAAGGGAGAACATTGGCACATACAGACATGTACCTCTCTATTCTTATGTATGTGAGGGAACGCTGGCATGAAGACGCATATGACTCTCCAATTCCATACAGAAGAGGGAATGTTGGCATGTAGAGTCATGTACCTCTCCTTTCCTGTGTAAAAGGAGACGCTAGCTTGTAGAGGCATGTACCTCTCCTTTCCCGTGCATACGGGGGCATATTGGCATGTAGAGGTATGTACCTCTCTTTTCCTGTGTATATGGGGGAATGTTGGCATGT
>CM053624.1:212343737-212379117 GCA_028646595.1 Phalanger gymnotis
CACCAGGTGGGAGGAATTAAGTGGCGGATCTGAAGATTCAAGCCCTTTTCCAGGTATGGGGGTTTTTGGGTAGGAGGAGCACAGCCAGCGCATCCGCCCAAGCGTGGAACATAGAACTCTTTAGTCATTTATTAGTCCAAATGGTTGGGATCAGTTCCCTGCACTGCAAGAAAGGGGTTAGGCTTTTTAAATGCCTTTTTTTAATTGAAAAATAAATTCAAATCCTGCTTTCAGGGATACTTTTTTGTTCCAGTGAAATCATAACATTCTCTCTATTCCCATGTCACTTTACAAAGACTTTTTAATAAGCCAAGGCTACATTTCAGCGGTATTCCTGAGCAACTTGATGTAGAGGGTCAAAAACATTCCTTCATTTCTCAAATAAAACCCCAGCTGGTACTAGACCTGGATTTTTTTTTAAATGGCACAGTAGAAAATGCTGGAGGGGCTATGTAAACAGGTACATTAATGCACTGCTGGTGAAGCTGTGAGCTGGTCCAGACCTTCTGCAAACTAAGTTGGCACTGCTCCTAAAAAAGTTACTAAGCTGTGCATACCCTTTGCCCCAGTGATACCACTTCTAAATCTATACAGCAAAGAGATCAAAGATAGAGGAAAAGGACAGATATGTACAAAAATATGTTTAGCAGCCATTTTCGCAGTGGCAAAGAACTGAAAAATGAGGGGTGCCCATCAAACAGGGAATGGATGAATGAGTTAGGGTATATGACCGTGATGGCATACTATTGTGCCATAAGAAGTGATGAAGGGGAATCTGGAAAGACTCACATAAACTGAGAAAGAGTCAAGTGAGCAGAGCCTAGAGAATAATTTATACAATAATAAACAATCTTGTTATTAATAATAACAATCTTGTTACAAACAACATTAAAGGCCTTAAGAACTGTAATCAATACTATAACCAACTATGGTTCTAGAAGACTCATGATGAAACATGCTGCCCACTTCCTGACAGAGGATTTGTTGTTGTGTTTGTCCTTTGTTCTCCAAGAGGACCATGACATCAGGGAAATGATGGCATGACTTGCAGTTGACTTTGATTTAAGTGAGGGAGGGCTGTGTAAGGTCACCAGCCTCACTTTCTCCTCCAGAGCCTTTTGGGTCCAATGGCCTGATATTCACCAGGATGACTGGAGATGACCCAGGATGTAACAGGATGTAACCCTGGTCCTTTTAGGCTAAGGCCTTTTCAGGTTCTCACTCTGAATGAGGTAACTGCCCATTCAGTGAATAGGCCTCTTTAAGAAGTGAGTCAAGGGATGGCCCCTTTAATTAGGAAAAAAGGGGGAAAAAATCAAGCTGGAAGGGGAAGACCCTCAGGCTTGCAGTTCCAAAGAGAGAGAGAAGATTTAGGGTACAAATTAAAGCCTATTTGTGAGGTGGGACACGGCCAATGTGGAGACGTGCTTTGCTTGAATATAGCTATTTGTTACAAAGGTTTTTGTTTTCACTTCTTTTTTCACTTGGGGAAGGCAGGAGGAAGAGAAGATAAATTTCAGTTAATTGGAATAAAAATTAATTTAAAATCATACAGTAGAAAGAGCACTAGATCTGGGTTCAAATCCTAGCTCTCCTACTTACAATGTGACCTTAACCTCTCTGGGTTTCAGCTTTCTCTTTTCAAAATGAGGTCTAAATGCTGGGCTAGATGAACTCTGAGGTCCCTTTCAGCCCTAAATTTATGAATAATTATGACAAACCCATGTAATAAACTGAAGTTTATGGAGCTCTCAGGGTTCCACAGTAAAGTTCCTAACACCTGAGTGAGAAAGGTAGTCAAAGTAATGATTAGCTTCATTTTACAAATGAAGAAACTGAGGCTCAGAAGGGTTAAGAGATTTGCACAGGCACACAGCTCATAAACTATAGAATTTAAACCTAGGTAGCTCTTCTACCGTATCATGTCCCTTCTTCCAACCCCTGCCCCAAAATATCCCCACTCCACCAACTACCTACACTTCTATCCAATGATGCTACCTAAAGAAGACAGTATTCTCATTTTACAGATGAGGAAACTGAGCCAGACATAAGTTAAGTGACTTGCCTAGGGTCACTACTCACGGGAAAAAGAGATCCTAAGAAATCAGTGATTATAATCTACCAGGGTAGGAAAAAAAGCATAGGAGGATTGTGCAATTCACATTCCTGTCAAACAACTGGTCCCTTATCTAAAAACAATATGGAAAAATGAGGTTTCCATCCTCATCCTCCAGACTCCATAATCCTAAGGACAAACTACACTAAAAGTTTTGACTTTATTTTCTTTTTTAATAGTATTTTTCCCAATTATATATATTAAGACAATTTTTAACATCCTTTTTTAAATTTTGAGTTCCAAATTTTCTCCCTCATCTCCCCCTACCTCCCAAGACGGTAAGTCATTTTATACAGGCTATATATGTGCAATGATGTAAAACATTTTCATATTAGTCATGCTGTAAAAGAAGAAACAGAACAAAAGAAAAAACCATGAAAAAAATAAAGACAGTGAAAAACAGTATGCTTCAATCTACACTGAAACTCCATCAGTTCTTTCTCTGGAGATGGACAGCATTTTTCATCATGAGTTCTTTGAAACTGTCTTAGAACCCTGTATGGCTGAGAAGATCTAAGTCATTTATAATGGATCATCATACAATATTGTTCTTACTACATATAATGTTCTCCTGGTTCCTATCAGTTCACTTTGCATCAGTTCATGTAAGTTTTTCCAGGTTTTTCTGAAATCTACCTGCTCGTCATTTCTTACAGCACAATGGTATTCCGTTACATACATATATCACAACTTGTTCAGCCATTCCCCAATTGCTGGGCATCCTCTCAATTTCCAATTCTTTGTGACCACAAAAAGAGCTGCTATGAATATTTTTGTCCAAATAGGAGTTCTGACTTTTCCTGCCCCAGCCCCTTCTTATCAGGGAGGGACATCTTCTCATTTAAGAGTTTGCCAGCTGCATTATTCTCTCCAAACATAAATCCTAGGTAGAATTTGGGCATCCTATGGAAAAAGCAAGACTTATGTTTCTTTCTGTGGTCTGCTATGACAGAGTGTCTCCAATTGTTTCAGAGGATCATGAAATTCTCAAAACATAACTTATTTTCATAGAATCTCAGAATCTGAGAGTCCAAAGGGACCTCAGTGTCCATCTAGTCCAATCTTCACCCCAAAAGGGTGAAGCTTTACTATAAAATATCTGACTAATGGACATCCAGTCTCTGCTTAAGAACCACCAGTGATGGAAAACCCTTTACCTGTCAGGACCCAACCCACTTTGGGACAGCTCTGATTGTTAGGAAGGTCTTCCTGACATCAAACCTAAATTCTTTTTATATCTTCTACCCACTGCTTCTGGGTCTACTCTCTCAAGCCAAGGAGAACAAGTCTAATTCCTCTTCCATATACTTAAATACATAACTTCCATATACTTCTATATGCTTAAATAAATATTAAATACTTCAAATAATTAAAGATAGCTATATAGCTAAGCGATAGCTGTATCCTACATCCCATCCTTCACTCTTCTCTTCTCCAGGCTAAACATCCCCAGTCCTGTCAATTGAGCCTTGTATGACATGGACTCCTTCACCGTCATGGTTATGCTCCTCCCAACGCTGTCTAGTTCATCAATGCCATTCTTACGCTGTGGCACCCACAACTAAGCACAACTGAATTTTATCTTATTAGATTCTGCCCAGTGTTTTAGCCCACCAAGATCTTTCTGCATGCTAGTGATTGTCTAATGTGTCAGCTCTCTCTCCTATGTTTATGTCATCTGCAAATGTGACCAGCATGCCATCTATGTCTTTATCCAAGTCATGGATACAAGTGTTAAATTTTAATTCACTGTGATTAAACAAATAATATTGGGCCACATCATACCTTTTTTGCGAGCAGGAAGGGAAGTAACATTGTAAAATGTAACAATAATAAAGGGTCACAGTTCTCAAAAGGCTAGAAATCCCATAAAAAAAAAACCTATGGACCTTATGGAAAGGGCATCAAAGGGGATGGTCTCACAAATGTCAAGAGCCCAATAAAGCTAAACCAAGGAAACTGACCATCACCAATTAGTTCCCTTTTTTGTTCTACATGTCAGGACCCCTAAACATCTTGCTGATATATCAAGTTGCCCTTCATAAGCAGGCATCATGCTAGCAGAGTAGAACAACCCACAAAGGGAAAGGTTGAGGATTTATACCACCATGACTACATTATTTCACTTAAGATCCTACCTTGCTAACTTCATTTTCCTTCCTGCCAAGGAGGACTAGCACCTCTCTGTGAGGGCTTGACGAGCCCTTTTCAGGGCTGTACATCTTTGGTGTACACCCTTCACCCAACTCCTCACCTGTGGCTCCAAGAAGCTGTAGCATGAGCAGCTGCCATACCCTGGTAAAAACTGTCTCGGCAAATGGTCTAAGCCAGTTTGAGGATAACCAATAGGCATCACAGCCATGAGTAAGTTAGGGGAATGTCTACCCCAAGCATGCAAAGACTTCCTCCAATGGAATGGGCAGATGAGAACAATTTGTTCCAATGGCCATGAAGGCAGCTGAAGCAAGTGCTGTGGGGCACTTAGAGCTTGGTCAGACATCAAAGATGCCAGTCATCCACTGCAACTTGGGCCATCACCAGTCATCCTGATTTTTATCTTGCCTCTGGACTTAACTATGGAAGAGAGTGTGGCTGATGTTTCTGTGCAACTCTGCCTCACTTAAATCTAATTCACTCTCAAGTCAAGACATCACCCCATGATGTCACTGGTCCTCTTCAAAAGAAAAGAATGACCAATAGCCCACCAGCTCACTATGAATTACACAAGCTGGTCTAAAAATCAAATACCAGCAATATCCTTTGCTCTCCGCTGATGAAGTGTGCTGTCTTAGGCCAGCTACACCTTGGTCCCCAAGGCAAGAGACTGAATCAATGAAGCAAATAGTTTTTATAAAGCCTTTTACTAATACAAACAAATATTCAACAAGTTTATACTGGTGTGGCTCTCCAGGTCCCTAATTAAGGGACATAGCCAGGTCAATAACAACAACGGCACATCGGAATAAGTAATTTGCCAAATCCAAAGAGATACTTTCTTAATATTGGTTTAAACAAGTCCCCAAAAAGGCCTATTCCCCTTAGAGTCACCATCTTTGAAGGCTGTTAAAATCATTAATTAATGATGCCGGTAGGTGGCGCAATAGACCTGGAGTAAGGAAGAACAAAGTTCAAATTTGACCTCAGACACAATTAGCTGTGTGACCCTGGGCAAGTTATTTAATTGATGTCTGCCTCAGTTTCTTTATCTGTAAAATAGAGATAACAGCACCCACCTCCCAGCCTTGTTGTAAGGATCAAATGAGATAACTGTAAAGTACTTAGCCCGGTGCCTAACACATAGTAAGCTCCATAAAAATGTTAGCTATTACTGTTATTAAGACCATGCAGCCCAATTGGCCTGGTCAAAATAAATAATGCTTAAGGCATTCCACCCCTTTCATTTTGGACCTGTAGTGGCCGCACCAGGACCGTGGGCATATTTTATACTAAAAATCAACAATTTAACCCAAGGAAGGAAAAAAAAGTAATCACAGCAAACCCCCTTCCCCCACCCCCAAAATAAGAACAGTTGTAGCATAACCAAATCACAAGCTGGTGAGAAGACTGAAACACAGATAGAAGCCAAATGAAGATAACACCAAGACAACAGTGAACAGGAATAGAAAACTAGCCTCCAGAACCAGAATAACTCAAAAGATATTTCTGCTCCAAAAATCTGAAAAAAAAAATGCTATCTGGAAATAGAGCTAAGGGTCAATAATCAGCTTGCTTATAAATTGTTCCTTGGCCTGAGATACGATCTACTAGCCCACTACTCTGCTCTGAATCCCACATTCCCCAAGGCCCTGACTGGGGGACCGCTCAGGTGACATCAACCCCCTAGGCAAGTGAAACCTCACCCTGTGAACCAGAGAGTAAGGATCCCCAAATATCTCCAGGGGGACCATTGTCTATGCTTAGGCTTTTACCCATTTTCCCACGGATTAGGCAGAAGCATTAAGTAGAAAACACATTTTCCCCTGTCTCTTCCTCCTCCATCTCTCCCAAATGCTCTAGGTCCATTATTGCTTCCTCCACTGCCAAGTGGCTTGGCTCTCTGGCTTTCAAGGAGATGATACTCCACAACCACCACACAGGGGACAAAGACCACCGACTAGTTAAAAGTGAGAAGACAACCAGTAGCAAGTGTTAGAGTTATCTACTAGCCTAAATGTGCAACGTGGATGGATTTTTTGGGTTTGTGGAGGCTAATCCCAGTTCAGGCTGTTATTTCATCAACCCAGCCCATCTTAGTAGGGAAAATTCATGGGAAGCCCCATGGAAAGCCCAATTATCCAGTATTATTAACATGTAGTAATGCAGAATGGAGAGGCGGGTGTATGCAGTGGGGAGGCATGTACCTTCAAGGAAGGCATGGAATTTAAAAAGAATAGGCAAGGGGCAGCTAGGTGGCGCAGTGAGTAGAGCACTGGCCCTGGAGTCAGGAGGACTTGAGTTCAAATCCAGCCTCAGCCACTTGACAGATGTACTAGCTGTGTGACCTAGGGCACCCTGCTAAGTTAGGAGAAAGCCACGCAGGATGTTAGATATGAATGGGTTAAAATTGGCATCACTGGAGGAATTTCCTAATCAATGAGATCACAGATCCACTTGAGTTATGTGTCTACACTTATATAAGCACATTTGTTTGCCCCAGAGAATGCAGGCTCCTTGAGGGCATGGACTATTTTATTTGTCTTTTTATCCGAGGTCCCCAGCACTCAGACTGACTCACAATAGCACTCACTGAAAGTTTATTGGTTGACTGTTTGATTGATTATACTGTCACTGTCAAAGAAGAAACATTGGGATCATTGCCCAGTACCACAGCTGCATTCTCTGGGGCTCAGCCACTCTGCCTTTCTTGCTGTGCTAACCCCAACACCAAGGAAATACATGGAGAGACAGCCGTAAACACCTATATGTTGGCAGACACGCGCAGTCCCGTTGCAACACGGGTTGGCCAAACATTCTCAGCCAGGGATGACAAGTCAGGGCCAATTATCTTAGGTGAACCTGTTGAAGCCAGCTTGGAAAACTTGCTATGGCGGTTGCTCCAGCTCCTGAGACAGAGCAGTTGTGCAACCCTGCCTTGTTCACCAGTAAGTTCTGTCCTCTAGGTGGAAGAAGCAGTAGAAAAAAATAGACCCGGCTCTCTCAAGACCCGGCTTCCATGCAAATGCTCCCCTAGTAATAAAGGAAGTGAAAATTGAAATACATAAATAGATGATATAAAGCCAAATTGTCTCTAAATAGACCAGAGCTAGAGCATTCCATAATGTGTCATTAGGTCTTTAACATACAAATGAGCTGTTATGATACTTCGTCCAGGTACCTTAAAAGACCCTGTCAGCTCTGAAATATGTCTAAGGAAGAAAATATCTTATATTATTAAACTCTTGGCCAATGAATCACCTGTTCTGATTTGTTTTCCTACACCTTTGACTTCTACCTGACTTTTCATTTGGTCTCACCTCACTTGGGGTCTGAGGTGCTAAACACCCTGAATCGTAATCGTTAGGCAGGAGTGGCAGTTTTGGGGTGGTTCACAAGGACTCACTGTCCTCCCACCAAGAAGCTTTACTTAAGCAATGCTCTCTTTGAGGGCAAGGGCCATGTCTTATACATGGCCCAGTACTTGGCATAGTATCTGACACATTCATACCTGATGATTCGGTTCTATATCACAACAAACTCTAAAAATATATTGATTGATTGATTGTACTCCTTTGATAACTCATAAAACCCAGCATAATACCTTGCCTATGTAAAATGCTCAAATCAATCAACAGATTGATTATTGAGATTTCACTCCCTTGGAAAATATAATTAGGTAATTTTGAAGAAAGAAAGGAATTATTTGGATCTTAAAAATTTGATTCTACTAAATTGAATTTAATTCAATTCATCAAACATTTATTAAGCACCTATTAAATGCTGAGAGAGATACCAACTTTAAATAAGAAACAGTACCTGCTACCACGGAGACTATCTATAGTCTAGTTAGAGGATATGATATACAGATAACTGTAACTCAAAATAATGTAGGATAGGCATCAGAGAGATACAAACCAAAGTGCCACGTGAGGCCTGGGACAATCAAGAAAAGACTCCTAGAGGACAAGACAGTTGAAATGGGTTTTAAATGATGGGCACGAATTCAATGGGCAAAGAGAAAAGGGAAGACCCTTCCTGGAAAAGGGAATAATATGAGTAAAGGTATAGAGGTGGGAAAGCTCAGGGTATGTTTGGGGAAAGAGTAGTCCAGTTTGGCTGGAATGTAGAGTAAGAAGGCAAGAAATACTGTAAGTCTGGAAAGACAGGGTGATGTTGGATTATGGATAGCCTTCAATGACAGACTCAAGAATTGTTTAAACATTACTTGGTAGTTAATCAAGAGTTATTAACATTTTTGAGTAGTGACATGAGCACATCTATGTATTAGGGTGATTTGTCCTGTGGTGATATGAAGGGATGATGATGACGATGATGAAACAACAACACAGGCTAGCATTTATATCGTGCTTTAAGGTTGGCAGAGCACTTGAAAAATGATCATCTCATTTGATGCTCAAAGCAGCCCTGGGGGGTAGACGCTATTTACCATTATGCCCATTTTACAGATGAAGAAACTGAAGCAGAAACAAATTAAATGACTCACCCAGTGTCTGAGGCTGCATTTGTACTCTAGCCCTCCTGACTCCAGGCCCAGCGCTCCATTCACCGTAACACCTGCCTAGTTGCCTTTTAATCAGATCTATACCAGTGGGATCCCTGGCATTCACCGGCAAGCAGCTAATCAGGGCAAGCAGAGTATATAACCATATTACTGTTAAATCAATGATAGGAAACACATCAATGGTCCCTATCAGAATGGGCCATGAAATGGAGCAGACAACAAACAAAAGCGACGCCCATCTCTGGAGTAGAACTAAATGGAGCACTGACCACCAGTAACTATTAAGTCATTATAGAAAGAAGTTCTTCAATCACTGCTCTGTGGCTGGACTGGCTCCAGAAAACAAGAGACATGATCCCACGTTACCTCATTCCTTCAGTCACTCGGTACCACTTTCTAAGAATGATGAACTGGAATCGTCATGCCCTCTTGGGAAAGAACTTTTAAGAAAACCAAGGAGACCAGTGCCATAGATCTAGACCAAATGCCCAGACCATAGAGAAGATGGTAGAGAAGAGAACAAGAGCAATACCTACACCATGTTGAGAAATAACACTTTGGTTTGTTCCAAGGAAAAAGGAGAACTCCAGAAGACCATTCAAATCCAAGGATGGCTAACAAACAGTATGCAAACTGGGAGGCCCAACCAAGGAAGCAGCGTTGGAATAAGACAGTGCTCTGTGTTTGACTCTGTGAAGGATTGATTGAGCATTGAAGCTATAGAACCATAGAAATGTCAGAGCTGAAAAGGACCTTGGAGATCTAGTTTCTCAACCACAAGTTTCGCCTATCAATAAAATAATTTTTCAGTTGACTTAGAGATAAATGGATTTCTGTAGGAAAAAGATCCAAGCGTTCTTTGTTCTTTAGAGGATCTGGAAAGTGAGTCCTATGTACAGAATGAGAACAAGGGCAAAATAATAGCATCTCATACTTATATGGTACTTTGTAATTCAGTGGAAAATAAAATGCAAACCCTTCTTTGGTCAGTCTAAAGGCTAAAATTCAGCAGAGCAGAGGTGAAGTCCCAGGCTGGCCCTGATCCTAGTCTTAAAAACCAATATATAAAGAAAGCACAAACTCTTGGCAGATGTATTACGCCTTCAAATACAGACTTGGTGATAGACTGTGTCTGTTATCTGAGACAGACAAAACAGACATCATTCCTGTCTTATAGGTCAGGAAACAGAGGCTCACATCAGTTAAGTGACAGGTCACACATCTTACAAAATGGCTGAGTCAAATGTGAAGGAAGGTCTTGTGACTAAGAAGTGTATTGAAGGTGCTATGCTATAGCACTATAATAGGTGCCAACAGAAGGCTATCGACTAAAGAAGTAACATGCATCAACTTTTTATATCCAAACATTGTTTAAAAGCAAATTTCCGGTGAAGACCTCATTAAAAATAGCCCACTTAAAGCCCTTAAATTAAAAGATACATTTGTTAAGCATCTCCTCTGGATATGGCAGTAGATTAAAAAATAAAAAAAAAAGTTAATGCTCTCAAGAAACTTACTATAGAAACTGAGAGACAAGAAATATATTCAATTACCATCCAGTCTACTTCAGTTCATACTGCCCTTCCCTCTGGGGCAGTCAGTCATAAAGTTTAGCCCTTAATAGACTTCTGTGTCTCAGTTTTCTTTCTCCAGCTGTCCTTGCCATGTTTTGTATGCCTGCCCAGGCTGGGCACATAGCCTGGCTCAATAACTATCTGTTGGTTGACTAATTCTTAAGGACCTAGATAAGTCACTACAATCAAATAAGCATGAATTTTACAATTCATCCAGTCAACTTCCCTATTTTTACATGGCAAGTAATAGACCTGGAGTGCTTAAGTGATTTTCATATGGCTAGTCAGAGCCAATCTGGTGAGGGAGAGAGAATGTGTTTAAGCGATGGAATAAAAAAAGGAAAAGCTATGATAATGGTCGTGACTTAGTAAGGGTGTAACTGTTACACACACATAAAAAAAAAAAAGGCTGAACTCAATTCAGTTCTCCTGCCTCCTCATCCGGGTGACTCCTTTACTCCTCCTAGATAATTCCTTGTCTGGTTACTTCAGCCCTTCAGAGGCTGATACTTTTAATTTTATTTTGTTCTACCCTATAGTTCCAAGGATCTGGGATCCCATCCACATGGGCAACTTCTTCCAACTTTGCAGCCAGCAACCCCATCCACACCTGTCCATCCGGGGTCATGGGGTCATCGGGGCCAAAGAATCCGGCACTCCAGTTCCCTGGCCTAACGAAATAGTTACAGAATGTTCTCAGTGCAGCTTGCCTTGCTAAGCTGGTCACTTCGCGCCTGTGGGCCTCAGTTTACTCTACTGTAAAACAAATGGGGCTAAGGCTAACGTGTGCGCAGCAATACCGGGCTCGGGTGCACTGAATCCTGGGAGTCACCTCTAGGAGGCTCTCTGATCTCCGCGATCAATCACCAGCCGGCAGAGGGAGGAACCAATGACAAGCTCCGGGCTTGCCCTGGGGACCGGCTTGTGGAATCCCCAGTGACCAGCTAGGATTGAAGTCCTCCAGCTCCCAAGCTGCTAAGCTTCCTGCCACCAGCCATGGGGACCTGCAGAACTTCCCAGCTGCAGAGGCTCAGCCTCGTGAGGTTAGTTAAAAAAAAAAAAAAGCACGTTCTAAATTCCACGCCTGCGTTCTATTAACCCTAATTCTGTCCAGTCCGGGTAGAGCTAGAGAAAAGACATATCTCTTCTCCTCTCCTTCTCTCTCCCCTCGGCTCATCCAGAGGGAACGAGGCCCAACCTCCAGTGCAACCAGCACAGCACAGAACGTTCACTTACCGGCTTCCCCCCTAACCGACCTTTCGTTTTCTGTGCTGGGGAACCCGGAGATCCTCCTCTCCAGACACCCCCCTCCTCTACTGCGCGTACTTCGACCCACGGCGTGGCAGAGCCTGCTGGGAGATGTAGTTCTACCTGGGTCTTTAAACCTTTCTGGGAGCCCGAAGTAACTAGAGAGAAGAAGGTCTGGAGAAGTCAAGACAACCCGGATCCAACTGGATCTTCTCATTAAGGGAGAGAAGGGGAAACTGGAACAACGAAATTAAACAGTTCTTTAATACGCTTATCCTGCAAAGTTGTGTTTGTGTCTCTTCCTCTTTCTAGACTCCATGAAATTATCTTGAGTTGTTCATTTCTCCTGGTTCCTTAAAAAAAAAAATGGTATGCACACAGCAGGTATTAAATAAACGTTTGTTGAATGAATTGATTTAACTTGGCTTCCAACGTTGGAAGACATTCAGAAGAAGAAGGGGAGGCAAGGAGAACTACCGCAGAAGATGGTATAAACACGCTTTAGAGGAAGGTTTTGCAGATATTTTTAAATGATTTTATCCTGAAAGAAGAGAGGAATTTTTTTTGAATATGGTGATTTGGGGGTGGCATTGCTATTACTAGAAAGTTTTGTGATATTAAAGTTATTATTTTAAAAGGGTTGGGATTTTTTTTTGTCAATTTCTTTTGTCAATTGCAGCTTTATATTTCAGGCATTCAAGTATAATATTCAGATACAGTTCCGTTTCTAAAAAAAAAAGACATACCAAAGATCCCAGGAAAAAGTAGGAAAACATCTGCTACTGTGCTCTTACTAGGTTAATCAATAAGAAAAGCTCTTGCCGACAAGCAGCTTGCAATCAGAACAGGTAAAGTAGGAAAATGTTGAAGCCAGTTCGGTTTGACATACATCTCAAGTGCACATCATTTATCTTTCACTCCATGGTGTTTGGGTCTTCAGTTGCAGAAAGTTTTGAGTGCTAAGTGTTTGGTGGCACTGAAGACAAAGATAATGATAGTATGTAGGGGTTTTTTTTTTGGTCTTTCATAATAATTAAAATAATAAATGACATTTATATAGCATATTAGAGTATTTTACATGTTTACATAGCATATTAGAGTCTTTTACATATTCATGACAACCCTGCAAGGGTAGGTACCTCAGGTATCATTTTTCCCATTTTATAAATAAGGAAACAAGTTTAGAGAAGTTGAATGACTTGACCATGCTTATACAGCTAGAAGGGGGATTTGAAGCCAGATATTGACAAATCAATCACTCTATTCACTATGTTTTCACAGTGTTGGTGGGTACGCAGGGATAATGGCAGACTACGTGACATGATGGTAGGCCCTCTTAATACCAAGGTAGGTTGAGATAATGGATCCTGGTCCATTGGACTGCTTCTGAAGTCAGGAAGACATGGTTTCCAATCCTATCTGGCATTGATTGATTTGCTTTGTGACCTTTAGCAAGTCACTTATAATACTATAAATATATTATATATGTAATATATAAATGTATGTATATATCTAAATATATTATATATGATATATACACATTACATTTAATATAATAATATACAATAAATAATATAAAAATAAAACAATAAAGTTCCTTAGCTTCAGTCAAAGCCTTCAAAAATGTTCAGCTTTAAAAATGAAATTGACAATATTGGCAATACCTACTTCCCAAGGTTGTTGTAAATTTTATATAAGATAAAATATGCAAAACATTTCTCAGACTTTAAAACCACATAGAAAAGGCAGATATTGTCATTACTGCCCCTATTTCATGCAAATTGTAGCTTCTCACTTAGCTGAGTTATCAATTACCACCACATCAGCCACTTTGAAGTAAGGTATGTAGTGACTGGAGTTACGCAGTATAATATTACAGGAGAAATATCTCCGCTCTGAGTTCATGTGATAGGCTTTTGTTGTTTTTGTTGTTCAGTCATTTCCAACTCTTTGTGACCCTATTTGGGGTTTTCAAAGATCTTGGAGTGGTTTGCCATTTCCTTCTCCAGCTCATTTTATAGATGAGGAAACTGAGGTAAACATGATTAAGTAAGTTGCCCAAGGTCACATAGCTAGTATGTGTCTGGCTGGAGGACAAATCTGGCCTGGCACTCTATCCACCTTGCCACTTAGCTGCCCCATGTGATAGTTAACTGTTGCCAAAATATATTTACCATAACATAGAAATTATAAAGGTTAAAACCTAGGCTTTATTATTGTGCTCAAGCATAGGTTCAGGCCTCAGAGAAAACCGGATCAATCATTAGAATTCTAACCAGACTTCTTATAGGCAAAATTACATCAGAGTGACAGAGAAAAAATTCCTTTACATATTGTAATCTTGTATATTCCTCTCACAACATAAAAGTTAAAGAAAAGATAGATCCATAAGAGCATATATCCTTCAACATCCTAAAAGTGAAACAAACTTAGTTAAACAGACTCAAAATCTCATACATCCCTTAAGGAAACAAAGTTCATCAAAACAAACTCTCTAGGTAAACTAAGTCAGGTTACAGATTAAACTACAATTAATGGGTGTACAAATAGGCTAATTGAGGGGAAAGACATACAGGTCATCAAGACAACCAAGGAGACTTGTAGCCAGGGGAAATCCTTCTTTCAACAATTACTTCAGGTAACTAACAACAAATCATGGACTCCCTTTTGATTTCTACCTCAGGAAGATTGGTCTTCTCTTATTTCATGAGGCAGATTTTGATTGGATAAGGGTAGGTGGTTAAGTGGATAGACCTCTAGGCTTAGACTAAGGAAGACTCCTCTTCATGAGTTCAAATCTGACCTTAGACACTTACTAGCTTTGTGACCTGGGCAAGTCACTTAACCCTATTTACCTCAGTTTGTTCATCTATAAAATGAGCTAGAGAAGGAAATGACAAATCATTCATGTATTTTTGCTATGAAAACCACAGATGGGGTAACAGAGAGCTGGACATGACTGAACAACAAAAACAAGGTTAATATTAACAGAAGACAGACTTTTAGTTCATCAAAATTTGCAGGAGGATATATAAAAGAGGGGAAGAAAATAAAAAATTCTCATTATAATAGGCAATTCCCTATGTTCATAAGGGGGAAAATGGAATGACCTTTAGGAATTTTTTAAATATTACTTTCTGCAAATGTATTTATTTTAATACAAGAAAATTCTGCTCTCCATGGCACGGGGATATGCATTTTGTGATGTACACTCAGCAAATAATTACACCAGCATGGGCACTTTCAGTTCAGCTATTTTTCAGTCTTGTCTGACTCTTCATGACCCTATTTGGGGGTTTTCTTAGCAAAGATGCTGGAGTGGTTTATTTCCTTCTCTAGATCATTTTATAGATGAGGAACTGAGGCAAATGGAGTTAAGTGACTTGCCCAGGGTCACACATCTCAGAAGTGTCTAAGGCCAGATTTGAGCACTGGAAGAAGAATCTTCCTGACTCCAGGCCCTACACTTTATCCACTGTGCCACCTAGCTGCCCCAAGCCTGGGCATACAGTGAAAAGAATTAGACTTTAAAGAGAATCCTTTTTGTTGATGGAATGCTGCCCAGTACAAATGAGACAGAACAATTATATTACAAATGAGATAGAACAATTATATTACAAATGAGACATAACAATCATATCTGTACCTCAGCAACCATGATTTTGTTGTACTGCTAACACTTATAACACTTAAATTTCAGTGGGAGAGGAGGAGGTTCAGTCTAGCCCTAGGCCAAAGTGTAAAAGACTTGAGGTTTTACTTGTATCAAGGGAAGCAAGGTAGATAGGCAGTGGAACATGGCCTCAAACACAGAGATACAAACACAGAGAGATAACACAAAGATCGCCACCTGAGGGAGGAAGCATGACCATTCAAGGAAGAAAAAAGTGCTATGGACTTCACAAGGGCACCAACCTTCAAAACCCAGCAGAGACCAACACTGAAAGGAAACTTCATGAGGACTTTACAAAGGAAGAAGGACAGCTAGGTGACACAGTGGATAAAGAGCGGGATGACCTGAATTCAAATGTGGCTTCAGACACTTCCTGGCTGTGTGACCTTGTACAGGTCACTTAACCCTGTTGCCTCAGTTTCTCATCTGTAAAATGGGCCGGAGAAGGAAAATTTTAAATATTTAAGGCAGATCCCACCTGGCCTCCTCTAGGAAAGAGATTCTAGCTCTTTGGGATGTTCAGGAAAGACCTCAGATAAGAGGTGGAGCTTGATCTGAATTTTGAAAGAAAACCCCAAATGGGTCACAAAGGGTAGGACACAACAGCACAATGGCACAACAACCACCACCACCACCCCCACAGACCCCGTTTGTATATGTGGGAGAGTTTGCTCCAGACTTTTAGAGGGAATGTTCTGCACCAACTGTTCTTTTTATACCTTCTAAGTAAATACCTTTGCTAAAAGGCTAATTGTCTGGCTTATTATTGATGTGGAGTAAACTGGTGCAGAGTTATGAGCAATAACACTGAAAACCAAGCCCCCAGGGTTATTGCTAGAATTGCCCTCCCAGGATGCAGCTCACCAGTGCAACTAGAAGTTAAGGAAGTAATCCCAGGGGAATACTACACACGTAACTATATGTGCAGTGAAGGTTGATTTGGAAGTTGTACCCCAGGAAACATGCATAAGAATGGACCAGCTAGGTGGGACAGTAGAGTGGGGGGCCTGGAGTCAGGAAGATGAGTCTTCTTGAGTTAAAATCTGGCCTCAGACATTTACTAGCTCGGTAACAGTGGGCAAGTCACTTAATCCTATTTGCCTCAGTTTCCTCATCTACAAAATGAGCTAGAGAAGGAAATGGCAAGCTGCTCCATCATCTTTGCCAAAAAAAAAAACAAACAAAAAAACCAAATAGGGCCACAAAGAGCTGTACACAGCTGAAGCAACTGAACAACAACAAATAAGGGCCACCCCAGGGTGCATGTACCAGAGATCTCTTAAAAACTTCTAGGAATGAGGCAGCTAGGTGGCACAGTGAATAGAGCATTGGCCCTAGAGTCAGGAGGACCTGAGTTCAAATGCGGCCTCAGACACTTGACACATTTACTAGCTGTGTGACCTTGGGCAAGTCACCTAACTCCAACTGCCCTGCCTTCCGCCCTGCAAAAAAAAAAAAAAGTTAAAAAAAAAACCAAAAAACTTCTAGGAACTATAGGAACATGAGTGACTTAGTAGTAAAGGTCTTATACTTTGAATAATGAAGAAAAGTAGCCCTTTATTGACCACTGATTAGGAAGACTAGATGACTCAGTGGATATTTGAAATCAAATTACTCACTCAACATCATTCTCTTCTCTCCCTGGCTTCGAATCCTATCAGAACTGTTCAAATCTCTCCTGGGATGATTTGAGGGAGGGGTTGTCCTTCACTCCACCTCGTGCCCACCCCAGACACATGATGACTAATCCCATACGACTGGACCTTGGAGTCTCTTGCTTCTCTTTTTCACTTTGCATTTCCTTTCTTGAGTAAAGGTGATTGAACAGGGATCCCAAGATGGAAATGTCCAGCCTTGAAGGCCACCTTATGAGTTTGAGAGATTGGAAATCCTGGGTTTCCTCGTCAATGATACCTGTCAACAGGAAGAACTGTTGCATGAGAGAAGATACATCTCACAAGGGAAGGAACACAACTCCTGTCCTGGCTTGCCAGAAAACACAGACCTGAAGGGAATTGTTCAGACAATACAGAGCCAAGGTGAAATGTAAAATGCCTATTCAGCAGTTCCACAAATTAATTTGTCTTCTGTTGTTTGTTTTTAATCTCCCAGAGGAGCATGATGGCAGTTACGGTACTAAGTCCTGCTTTAAGTCTTTCTATCGGTGCACCCTTGTGGGTCTTGTTTTTTTTTTTTTCCAGGAATTTCTTCTGTGTAGAGGAAGTAAATAGCTGTCCATACCTGGTTCATGGTGACAATTAAGTACCTTCCTACTCCTCACTTGGTGGAGGGGAAGGAAGGGGTGTGAGGGAGGGACCTTGGAAGTGAGCCAGAACTGAGCTTTAAGTAATTTTTCTCCGGGACACTATGGTGGGGGTGTAACAGGCCAAAAATTGTGAGAAAAGAAGTCTAACCTTTCTTTTAGGTGGTCAGGCTCCCCTAGAACTAAACCTGGTCTATCTGTATGGGTCCAGAACCATGAGGGGCCTTTATCAAAATGCCTAGAGGAAGCTAGGTGCCACAGTGGTTAGAGTTCGAGGCCTAGAGTCAGGAAGACCGGAGTTCAAACCTAGCCTTGGACACTTGTGATTCCGGGGAAGTCACTTAATCTATGTCTGCCTTAAGTTTCTTCAACTATAAAATGGGAATACTAAGAGCTCCTACCTCCCAGGGTGGTTGTAAAGATCAAATGAGATAATGCTTGTAAAGCAGTCGATGCAGTGCCTAGCACAGAATAGGCAGTGCTTAATAAATGTGGTGTTGTTTTGTTTTTTTCCCACCCTCTCTCTGAATGAAGAGGAAAAGGATGAAGTACCTGAATCTTTTGGATGCAGATTTGATTTTTTTTGATAGATAAGGCAATAATATAAAATATTAATTACAAAATTTATAATATATAACATGTATTGTGTTATATTACATTACTTTATGTTAAGTTATATAACATTACTTTATGTTATGTTATATTATATTAGGTTATATGTTATGTTATATTATATTTAAAATTAAGGATAATATGTATATATTATATATATAATATGCAATATATTATAATAATTATAAAGTATAATATAAAATATTTTAAAATACTTAAGGCAGATGCTACCTGGCCTCCTCTAGGAGAGAGTTTCTAGCTCTTTGGGATGTTCAGGAAAGGCCTCAGATAAGAGGTGGAGCTTGATCTGACTTTTGAAATAAGTTAGGGATTATAAGAAATGGAGATGTGGAGATACTACCTTCCATGTAAGCACACGGACACCAGAGGTAGATGGAATGTCATGTGTGAAAGACAATGAGAAGTCTACTTTGATTGGATTGTAAAATTGTAATAAGCCTGTGAAGGAAGGTTGGAACCAGGTTGTTAAAGGCTTCAAAAATCGGACAAAGGGGTTTGTATCTGCTTTTAGGGACCATAGAGGGGCACGAGAGCTTACTGAGCAAGGGAGTAACATGTAGACTTGTGCTTTAAAAATATCACTTTGGGAGCAGCTAGGTGACTCAGTGGGTAGAGTAACAATTCTGGAGTCAGGAGGACATGAGTTCAAATCTGGCCTTAGGCACTTACTAGCTGTGTGACCCTGGGCAAGTCACTTAACCCTGATTGCTGTGTGTGTGTGTGTGTGTGTGACTTTGGCAGCTGTGTGAAGGATGGCTTAGAAAAGAGGAAAGACTCAAAAGAGAGAGATTAGTTAGAAGGCTATTGCAATAGGCCATGTTAGAAGTGTTGAGTATCAAAACTGCGGTAGTTATTATGTGAATGGGAAGAAGACAATACATGTGACAGATATTGTAGCAGTAGAATTGACAAGACTTGGCACCTGATTAGATACATAGGGTAAGAGAAGGTAAGAAGTAAAGAATGGGGCAGCTAGATGCTGCAGTGTGTAGAGCACCAGCTCTGGAATCAGGAGGACCTGAGTTCAAATCCATCCTCAGATGCTTGACACAATTACTAGCTGTGCAACCTTGGGCAAGTCACTTAACTCCAATTGCCCTGCCTTCACCCCTCCAAAAAAAACAAAACAAAAAAAGAAATAAAGAATGATTTTCTAGGTGTGAACTTGAGTGAATTGAAAAGTACCTAGGTAGAAATAGCAGCTGAAGTCATAAAGGAAAATAAGAGGCTTATTTCAGATTGTATTCAAGAGATCCTGCTCCTTGTACTTCTGAGGCAGTTAAGGCCTAAGAGCGGTGTGCTACAGCTGGCTCCTATCAGCTCTCAAAACCCACTGTTACATTTTCAGTGTGAGCATTTATAGAGTACTCAGAATAAGTGCACAAGTAATCAGAGGTACAAATCAAGACTTACTTTATCTTTTGGTTGATTATCTAGACTTAAGAAAGTGATGGGGAAACTTTATAATAATGATTAAAAGTGTGTCCTGCATACTTTTTTTTGAGAGACCTGGTTGTCGAACGTTTACCAGCACACCACAGTCTAAGAGTGTAATGTGGGCGTTTCAGAATCTTATACAAAAAAAGACTGGACTTAAAGATCATAAAAATTAAGGCTTGAAAGAGACCATCTACTCTAACAATCCTCATTTTACACATGCAGAGGTAGAGGCCCAGAGAGGGGAAAGAACTTATCCTGGAATAAAATTCTGCCCCTGACACCTACTAGCTATGTAACTATGGGCAGACAAGTCACTTAATCTCTCAGAGCCTCAGTTTCCTCATCTGAAAAATAGGGATAATGATATCTTTCATATCTCTTCATAGAATCGCAATGAGATCCAAGCAAAAGAATGTACGCCAAGACTTTGAAAACTTCAGTGTCAGCTAGTATTATCACTGTTGCTGTTATTAGCAGTATAGTGAGTTCTCTGGCTAATTCTTCCGGAGTAAGACTACCTATGTATCCTTCTCAGAGTTCTAGAGTCACCCCCGGAAGGGTTGGGGATGAGTCTTTTACTAATGTTATTGGCTTGAGCCCTTATTCCAATGTGTTGCCTCGTTTAGCCAACAAAGAATAGTACCCAGTTTTGTTCAACCAATTAACATCAATTAGCTTTTACAGGTAGTTACTTCAAAACCATTGCAAAAACAGAAGTACAAACATCTCCCCCTCAAAAAAACAGCTGGGGAAACACTCTCCCTCCTCCCAGTTCAGTTTGAGAAGAGTTGGGCTCACAGACTTAATCCAGTTTCTACATAGCATTAGAACACCAAGTTCATGTCCAAAAGCAACACAGCTGCTGGATGAATCCTTAAGGATCTCAGGTATGCCCGGGCAATGTGCCAAATGTCACTTCTTGGGGCCTCAAAACTATGGCTAGATGGAAAGCCCATCACAGACTCTGTTTGTGGACCAGCTGGTGGCTCTCTCTACTGACCTTTTGAAACTCACCAGGTTGTATCTTCAAGTCTCTTTCTCTGAAAGCTGCTAGCAGGAAAAATAAACACAGTCAAAAAGCAGAGGGTCACATATTGGTTTGGATGGGGTGGACCCAAGGCCATAATGCCACCAGGAGAGAGACCAAAAAAACAAAGTAACAAACAAACCCAAAAAAGGAGGAAATTCTGGTCAATTAATGCCTCTTGAATGCATCCTCAGTTCTGGTTATGAAGTCGAAAGAGGCTTGTCTTCACCACAGGATAAGTAGACTCTAATTACAGAACGTCTATGAATATTTCAAAGGGGGATTGCATCAGCATTCTGTACATGCTCATTGGCCAGTCCCCATTAATTAGTATCTAAAGTTCTTACACACAAACATCTATGCCTTTTTTTTATAACTATAGTAAGGATGACAATAGTGGTACTTTATGATAACAAAGCATTTTCACATATATTATCTCCCTTCATCCCCATGGCAACCCTGAGAGCTTGACAGCACAAGTATTATTATCCATATTTTATGGAAGAAGAAATTGAAACCCAGGGTGCTGAAGGGACTTCCATGTCATCTGACTTCAAGTTTAGTGTTCTTTCTGTTATATAGCATCTTCGTGATCTAGAAGAAAGAAACCTAGAAAAGGCCCACCATGCCAACCACCCGGGGGGAAGCAAGAAAAACCAAGGACTCGATTCATAGGATCGTAGATCTAGAATTGGAAAATTCTAGTGCAACCCCACCCATTTTATAGAGGCAGAAACTGAGGTCCAGAGAGGTTACATGACTTTCACACTCTCTTTCAGAGGCAGGAGTTGAACGGAAGTCTTCTGACTCCCAAGTCACTGTGCCATATGGCCTCCCAAAGGTTCAAGATCAATAAGAAAGGGTAGCTAGGTAGCACTGTGGATAGAGCACCAGCCCTGAAGACAGGAGGACCTGAGTTCAAATAAGGCCTCAGACATTAACTAGCTGTGTGACCCTGGGCAAGTCACTTAACCCTGATTATCTCCCCAAAAAATGTAAGCCAAAAAAAAAAAACATCAATAAGGCAACTGCAAAAAGTAGAACACGGTTTAGTTCAATGTAGAGCCATTATTAAATTAATTAGCTTGGGATCCCAAAGAACTTCCTTGGCAATATGAGTTAAATGCAGCAGTTGTCTAGTGCAGAGAGCAAGGAAAGCATAAGGACCACGAAGAAGGACTGTCACAAGGAGGGAGGGAGACTTCGGCTCCATTCACAGCAGCAGTCTAAAAGACAAACGGGGCTCTTTCCAGAGGAGAAAGTGAGAAGCAGCAGAGGGAAGGCCTATGACTTATGAAGCAAGAAAAGCAGTTCTATATGCCCGAAGGGCTATAAAACTGTGTATACCCTTTGATCTAGTAATACCACTACTAGGTCTGTATCTCAAAGAGATTGTAAAAAAGGGAGAGGCACCCACATGTACAAAAATATTTATAGCAGCTCTTTCTGTGGTGGCCAAAAACTGGAAATTGAGGGGATGTCCATCAACTGGGGAACGGCTGAACAAGTTGTGGTATATGAATGTAATGGAATACTATTGTGCTGTAAGGAATGATGACTTCAGAAAAACTTGGAAAAACTTACATGAGTGAAGCGAGCAGAACCAGCATGTTGTAGAAAGTAACAGCATCACTGTGGGATGATCAGCTTGATAGACTTGGGTCTTCTCAGCAATGCAATGATCCAAGACAATTCCAAAAGACTCATGATGAAAAAATGCTATCCACATCCAGAGAAAGAACTATGGAGTCTGAATGCAGAGCGAAGCACACTATTTTTTCTCTTTTTTTTTTGTTTTTTCCTTTCTTATGGTTTTCCCCTTTTGTTCTGATTCTTCTTTCACAACATGACTAATTTGGAAATATGTTTAATATGATTGTACATGTATAACCTATATCTGATTGCATGCTGTCTTGGGGAGGGGGGAGAAGAAGGGGAGGAAATTAGAACTCAAAATCTTATAAAAGTGAATGTTGAAAACTAAAAGGAAAGAAGGAAGGCAGGAAGGAAAGAAGGAAGGAAGGAAGAAAAAAAAGACAGTTCTGGGCACTATGGAGAAGACAGCATAAGATTAGGTTCCAACCCCTCAGAGAACATTTTAGCATTTATCAGGAAGCTGATTAAGTAGACAGTACTTTTTCTTAATATAATGGAAGGAACACTAGACTTAGAATCAGCAAACTTGGGTTCAAATCTCAGTTCTGCCCCATACTAGCTGTGTCATTTTGGGCAAGTCACCTAATCTCAGTTTCCTCAGTTTCTTTATCTATCAAATGAAAGTATTACTTGCTCTACTTGCCTCCCGGGATTGCTGTTAGAAAACATTTTTGTAAATCCAAATGAGCTATATAAATGTGAGCCCTTTTATAATGTTTATCAACAAATTTTATTATCATTATATTCATTCATTTACTTATTATTTTTGACATTTTCTATTTTGCATTTGGGAAATGAAGAAGAGAGAGTAAAAAAGTCTTGAATCTCTCCCTAATGAATTGACATCACAGATATTTATTTATTTAGCTGGTTCTGTGGGTGTTATCTAGTTGTCCACGGAACCCATGGTTTCCAGGATTACTTCGTGGAAGGGAAAGCTAAAGGGATTTTGTCAGTTAAAAGATGGGAAGGAGGTTGGGTGACTTGAAAAGCTTTTCCCAACCAGAGAATGGAGTGTCCTGGAGAACAGAAACCAAGCTCTCATCCTGCCCTCATTGCCCTATGTTCAGGCAAGTTATCTAATCTTCCTTGGGAATCAGTTGTATTATCTGCTAAATGGGTTAGAGAATACTGATTTCCCTTGTGAGAAAGCTTTAAGATATTCATTCTCAAAGGTGGCTGTGGAGTTCTGTGAAGGTGATAAGGCTCAATGAATTTTTAAGACCAGCTTTTGAACTAGTGTTGCAAATAATTTCAAGTCAATCCAGCAAACATTTAGTAAAAAGGCAGCTGGAACTCAACCTACAGTCAGAAGGACCTCAGTTCTAATCTTGCCTCAGATACTCACAAGGTGTGTGACCCTAGGCATGTGCCTCAGTTTCCTTGTCTGCAAAAGTGGTGACAATAATAGCACCTATCTCCCAGAGTTATTAGGAGGACTGATTGCGATAATATTTGAAAAGTGTTTTGCAAACTTTAAAGCACTATATAAATCCTACTTATTATTATAAATGCCTACTATGTGCCAGGGTAACCAGGTGGTACAGTGGATAGAGCACTGGACTTGGAATCAGGAAAACTCATCTCTGTGAATTCAAATCTAGCCTCAGACACTGAATAGCTGTGTTTCTGGGCAAGTCACTTAACCCTATTTACTTCAGTTCCTCATCTGTAAAACAAGCTGGAGAAGGAAATAGCAAATCATTACTGTATTCTTGCCAAGAAAACCCCAAATGGGGTCATAAAGAGTGAGATATGACTGAAATGACTCAATAACAACAAACTATGTTCCAGACACAATGTTAGGCACTGAGGATCTAAAGACAGTGTTTGCCCACAAAGAGTTTACTTTTTGTTAAATAGGTATAGGAATTGAGAGGGAATAAAAGGAAGGGCACCATAAGTATCAAAGGTGCTAGACTCTGCCCTCAGATATTATCAGAGACATCCCCTGAAACCAAAAATTTGCTACATCCTCTAAATGGTTTCACTCATTGGAGGGGCTGGCTCTTCTGCAACTGATCTTGGAATTTCTCCTACTTTTCCTCTTCCTCCTTACCCACATATACCATGAATAGTAAAGGGATTGGTCCTTTCCATTCCCTTACCCAATAAAGTTTTATGAAGCAGGCTGATCCACTAACCCTCCTATTTAGTGAAGAAACTAACATCACTTCCAAAATAATGGGGCTCCAGAGGTCCCTAAAACTTTGTGATTATCTAGCAATACAGAAGACAGCAGGTAAAACGTGGGGGCGGGGGATGGGGGGCAGTGTTGTTTGTCTGCTGGTGTGTGTATGATGCCTGGTGATGCCTCTTTTTCAGCTCTTTAGGGGAACTGCTAGAAGATGAAATGCTGATAGACCAAGAAAAGAAAAAGAAAAAAGAAAAAAACAGAACAACCCACAAGAAACCAGCCTTTTGTCAAACAACAATGCCCAAATCCAACTGCAGTGAGCAATTATGGAACAATAGCTAAAAGCTTTCTATAATTAGAGCCAGAAACCATCAAGAGTGATCAGGGCTTCTTTGTCTGTGCTGACCCTCTACACCCAGTAAAGGTCATGTGAGATGGATGCTGTGGGTCTTAGTGTCCTTTCTAGTTTTTCTTAGGGAATTACATTTCAGATCATCCTTCAGTTGCCAAGAAAGGGTGACAGCAGGGATAGAGAATACCTCCTCAATAGACTAGGGAGGAGATTAGAGATGTGAATAATGCCAAACACCAGCCCGATTCTGAGGAAGAAAAAGGACAGAGAGCCAGCTCTGCTGGCTGCAGACCCACTGGCCCTGGAATGGGGATGAGGGAATATCGGTTAGCTTTTTTGATGGGAGGGGTAAGCACCAGCTTTGGTTTGCCTTCTCCCACTCCTGCAGCTTGTCTCAAATTATCTTTTTTTCTTTTGTTAAAATCTCAGTATTAAAAGAACCGTAACATAATTGGAATGAAGAAAGCAATGGCCAGCCTATAAGGCTTCCTGAGAAAATAAAACCCAATGCTCCAAGCTGTAATCCAAACAGAGAAAATAACTACAGAAATAAGCCAAATCATATGAAAATGAATAAGCTATTTTCAAGGACCCCTGCCTTTTGTACTACCAACAGCCAAAATTGGCTTTATAAAATTAGGTAGCAAGATTATATGTAATATTTGTACATATATTATATATCTAACAATTACAACCACAGCCTTGGCCCAAAGGAGTCAGGCAATATGCCCTTGCCCTTTCCACTAAGGAGCTCTTCTCGGAGCTTGACCTATGCTTTTGAACTGGGTTGAGGCCTGATTATATAAAATAAGGGTAAGCTCCTTTTCCTGCACTCTGATTTGTTATGCCTCTCTTCTGGTGCTCTAGGAAAAAATATTTAAAACTTTGCTCATCTAGGATCTCTCCAACGTGAGGAGTAGAAAAGTAATCCATGTACGATATGAATCAGGTATGGGACTTTATGTCCTCTATATAAGAAAAATGCTTAACACACCCAAGAACCACAAACACACATAGAGAGAAAGACTTTTCTTGGAGATCAAGGTTTGAACATGAGAACATGAAGCAATTTGTCAGACTACTGAATAAACATTTTTACATTTCACCTAGGCTCTGTACTGTCTAAGCAATTCCCTTCACATCCATGGCTTTTGGTATCCAATCCTGGACTTAAACTCCTTCCCCTATCAGTAGTATCCTACCTAATAGAAAAACTCCCCACTCACAGAATTTGAGAGTTGGAAGGCACCTCAGCAGACATATACTCTAACCCATATTTGAAAAAAATTCCCATGATAACATATCCAACAAGTGGTCATTCAATTCCTGCTTGAAGACCTCCAAGAAGAAAACCCACCAACTCCCAAGGCAGTCCTTTCCACTTTTGGACAATTCTATTCATTAGGAAGTTTTTCGTAACACCTAGCCTAAATTTTCCTCTTTATAACTTCTACCAATTGCTCTTATTTATGCTCTCTGAGGCCAAAAAGAACAAATCTAACCCATTCTCTTCAGGTGTTTGTCTTTCAAATACTTGAAGCCAACTACCGCGTCTCTGCTGAGTCATCTTTTTTTTAATTTTTTTTTTTTTTGCAGGGGGGAAGGCAGGGCAGTGGAGGTTAAGTGACTTGCCCAAGGTGACATAGCTAGTAAGTGTGTCAAGTGTCTGAGGGCAGATTTGAACTCAGGTCCTCCTGACTCCAGGGCTGGTGCTCCACTCATTGCACCACCTAGCTGCCCACGAGTCTTCTTTTTAATCCAGGCTAAATACCTGTTGGTCCTTCAACCCCTGTTGCTAGTACTCTGATTGAAGACATAAGATATAGAAGCCTGTTGAACTCAGGCCCCACCCTATGTATCCAATTAAATAGCTGGTTCACCAAGCTCAGCTCCTACCAAACTCTGGTATGGATACTAGTTTGTAGACCTCTGGTGGGTCTTACAACTTCTCCAAACTCATTTAAGGGTAGGAAAGAATGAAACCCAGGAGACAGAAAACGAACAGCCCTGTGCTGAAGGCCACATAGCAGCCCAAAGGGGGAGTTAAATGTTCAAAGCTTCTCTCTTGCTCAAAGAATTACTCTGTATCTTCCCTCAATTGCTGCCAAGAAAGAGCCAGACTTAACCTGTTTGCACTTTTTTGCTAGTGTACTCAGTTCCAATCAATTAAAACAGTCAATTAAAAGGCTTTTCTTTATCTTGAAGTAAATAAAAGAGAAACAGTGAAACAATATCTGTGCATGATCTGATGTGGAAGACAGAACTCTCCCTTATGCCTGCCTAGAATCAGGCTTCTCAAGCATCCACTTGGGCTGGCATCGGGCAGATTATATTGCATGTGCCCAGAGGACTGGGTCCCCATTGGCAACCTCCCTATTATATGTGTATGTATATTCATATATACACACATATACATATATATACATATATATATAACTAGATTTACGAGATGAAGGGTAATGTCGTGAGGAAGAAGAGGCTTGTTGCATCACTCCACTTAGATCTTTTCTATGCAATGATTCCTACGGGCAGAGACTTGTCTGAGATATCAGAGATTTTCTTGCTCAGGCAGGGGTTGAGCTAGAAGGCCTCTGAGGGGCCCTTCCAACTCTGAGAATTTATGATTCTCTGACATATGACTTCTGTGGGGTCTTTTCCTCATCACTCAGTTGCTACTGCAAACACACTGGCCTCTGGCTCTTGCAAAGCAGCCAGATCCTCTTTCTACTGGAATGAGAAGTCCAGGAGTCACACGGGAACGAGTTGATATTTTATTTGTGTTTTTAGAGGTTGGTGGAGAAGGATGAGGAAACCCTTTTAACTTTCCCAAGGCTTGCAAGAAAGACCCAATACTAGATTTTTCTCTTTTGGGATAAAGAAGCAGGGAACCAGAAGCAGCAGCCATGATGAAATAAAAATGATCACTTCCGTGAAAGTGATTCAGGGTTTTCCTCGCACATTTCAAAACCTCACCTCCAAGAGACAGAGTGAAGAACAAGGACCCTGCACAAGCACAGTAGTCTCGCTAGAGAGCCTCAACTGAGAATGGACAGATAGATGGCAAAGCAATGCCACCATGGTAACTCTGAGATGCTACCGTTGCCTAAACTTGCTCACAAGCTCCCCCAGGTGGTTAGATAGGAAAAGAAACCTTCATTTTTTGTCCTTCCCACATACCCTCCTATACCAATTAGTTTTACAGATTCTTCCTTTGAATGTCTCCTATACTTATAATGAAAAATGCTCTCCTTCCAGAGAAAGAACTGATGGAGTCTGAATGGAGATTGAAGCATATTTTTTTTACTTTATTTTTCTTAGGTTTGGGGATTTTTTTGGTCTGTTTTCTTTTTGCACCATGGCTAATATGGAAATATGTTTTACATGACGGGACATGTATAGTCTATATCAAATTGCTTGCCTTCTCAAGGAGCGGGGAGAGAGGGAGAGAGTTTGGAACTCAAAATTTTTAAAAATGAATGTTGAAAACATTTTTTACATGTAATTGAGCAAAAAATTTAAATGTCTCCTTATAGTAAAGAATTTCCTTTCTATTCCCTTTGCCACATCTTCATCTGCAGTGCCATCACCTTACTCACTTAGACTTTGGTAATAATTCCTTTAGTGTCTCCTCTTCTAATCCATCTTACACAGTACCACAAAATTAATCTTTCTAAAATGCTAATTTCACCCACTTATTGCCTTGTACCAAAAAAATAAATAAAAGAGAGGATCCCCATTGCCTACAACATGAAATCTAAACTAAGAAAACATTCAAGGCTTACTATAACCAGGCCCCATTTTATTTATCCAATTAATCTTATTCTGCTCTACCATATAAACTCCCCATTAAAGCTATTATCCTCACTGTCTCTAATAATAACAGCATTTATGGAGCCTAGTATGCGCCAAGCATTTGACAAATATTATCTCATTTGCTCCACACAACAACCCTGGGAGGGAGGTGCTATCATTATTATAACTATTTGCAGTTGGGGAAATTGAGATAAACAGAGATTAAGTAACTTGCCTAAAATCACACACCTGGTAAGTGTCTGAAACTGAATTTGAACTCAACTCTTCCTGTTTCCAGGACTAATGCTCTACCCACTGCACTACCTAGCTACTCTATTTATGCTCTGCTCATTCCTGAACCCAAGCCTTTGCTCCAGCTATTCTCTCTAACCTTCTCAAGTGCCATTTTCTACATGCGACTCTTCCCTCTTATCTAGACTCCTATAACATTAATTATCTTACAGATAATTACAGATTACATTACGTTACATAATTACAGATAATTATCTTACAGAAAATATCATTAGACCCTTGGTCTGTTCATAGAACAGTACTCTGGCAAGAAGTTGTTTTAGTCATTTCAATCATGCCTGACTCTTCATGACCCCATTTGGGGTTTTCTTGTCAAAGATACCGGAGTGGTTTGCCATTTCCTTCTCTATCTCATTTGACAGATGAGGAAACTGAGGCAAACAGGGTTAAACGATATGCCCAGGGTCACACAGCTAGTAAGTGTCTGAGGCCAGATATGAACTCAGGAAGATGGCCCAGCACTCTATGCCCTGCGCCATTCAGTGCAGAAGACCACTAAGATAATTATTCTAGGTATTAGTATCTGTGACAGAGGTAGAGGAGGTTAAAAAAAAACCAACCCTTACTAAAGCCTCAAATTAAAAGAACTTACGCCTTAATGGCTTCAATGCAAAAGCTGTCATTGAGAATAACAGCAAAATATATGTTGAAAGATATAGTTTAAGAGTAAGAAACAAGAAAGGCCTCATACTTATATATCATAAATACTTTCTTCAAGAAAAATCAGAAGGCAAAGCCATCACAACATAACAAATATTTTAAAATTACTATAGTTTAGAAAACAGGAAATGATTGGTCACTGATATGGGAGTCCAAATTAGAAGAAAAATAATAATGAACTATGGCATACAGTTGAGGCAATTTCAACTTAGTTTACTTAAGCAGTTGATATTGAAAAATGGTAAATGCATTTTAAAAATAGACATTAATATAGACTACCATCATTTCCTAAGGAAGTTCAAACTTTATAAATTAGTTATGACAAGGATGAGACCAAAAGAGCTTGGAAAGCTCCTCAGCTAAGCAAACACAAACTCCTTGCCAAGTGGAGACCTATATAGAAGCCAAAGGTGACATCAGTTTAGAATATTAATGCATTCATAAAGAAGAATGGCTAACAATAATTATAGCGGTTAGATAGAGCCTACTATGTGCCAAGCACTTTGCAAATATTAACTCATTTGTTTCACACAACGACTCTGGGAAGTAGGTGCTATCACTACCATCTTCATTTTGTCGTTGAGGAAACTGAGGTAAACAAAGATTAAGTAGAATATTAAGTAGAAACAAATTGTGGAATATTAATGTGTTATAAATATTATTGTACCACAAATAATAATGGATATGAATAATTTAAAGAAATATTGAGACTTTTATGAACTGAAGCAGGGCAAAGAAAATGGAAGTGAGAGAACAATGTAAGCAGTGACTTACATAGAAATAGAAATGAAATAGAAATATAAGTACAAACAAGCCAAATGTAGCCAAAATGTAGCCAAACTCAGATTAATTGATACAATCAATGTTAGCCCCAGGAAATACATAAACATTTTTTTCCTATTAGTAGAAAGATAGAGGACTATTGTTTATTCTGTCAGACCTAATTTTTTATCAGTTGGTTTTGCTTAACTTTTATTTGTAACAAGGAAGATTCAACGAGAGGCAAGGTATAATCTTAGCAAATGATTATTAGGTAAAAAATAAAAAGCATCAATAAAACTTAAATTTTTTAATGAAACAAAATTCTCTAAAAATCTTAGGTAGGAAGATGGTAGAATATGAAAAGTACTGCCTCATAAAACAGCAAGAAGCAGTAGAGGGGAAACAAGATAATGTAAAACCTTGCCAAGAAATTTAAACTAAGCCAACATTTAAGAGCAAACTGCGAATAGACTAAGAAACAAATAAAAATGGGAATGATCTGTAAAGATTTCTATAACAAATTATTTTCTTTATTCAGATCTCTAATTTCTAATCCCCGGTGTTCTGCGTCAGAAAGTAGAAATGGAAAAAAATTTTTAAAAATGGAAAAAAATGCAAAAAAATAAAAAATGCAAAAAAATGCAAAAAAATAAAAATAATAAAAAAAAACCAGAAAATAGAAATGGGAACAAAGAAACCAAAGGCAGAAAAACCTTCAGACAAAATCACACACACGCAACTGAGGTCTGTGCTAGACGCAACTCAATTTTGAGGATGTTGAAGTGTTGACTCCTAAGAAGCATCACTGGGGCTGAACAAGTTGTGGTATACGAATGTAATGGAATACTATTGTTCTATAAGAAATGATGAGCAGGAGGATTTCAGAAAAACCTGGAAAGACTTACATGAACTGATGCTGAGTGAAGTGAGCAGTAGCAGCAGAACACTGTATACAGTAACAGCAACACTGTGCGATGATCAACTTTGATAAACTTAGCTCATAATACAATGATCCAAAACAATTCCAAAAGGCTTGTGATGGAAAATGCTGTCCACCAGAGAAAGAACTATGGAGTCTGAATGCAGATAGAAGCATACTATTTTCACTTGTTTTTTTGGTTTTTTTCTTTCTCATGATTTTCCCTTTTTGTTCTGGTTCTTCTTTAACAACATGACTAATGTGGAAATATGTTTAACATGATTGTACATGTATAACTTATACCAGATTGTTTGCTGTCTCGGAGAGGGAAGAGAGGGATAGAAAAAAATTTGGAACTCAAAATCTTGCAAAATGAATGTTGAAAACTATCTTTATATGTAATTGGGAAAAATATTATTAAGTGCAAAAAAAATTTGTTTTTTAAAAAGAAGCATAATTGGGGTAGCTAGGTAGCTCAGTGGATAGAGTGCTGGGTCTGGAATCAGGAGGACCTGAGTCCAGATCCAGTCTTAGACGCTTACTAGCTGTGTGACCCCTGGCAAGTCACTTAACCCCAATTGCCTCAACGAAGAAGAAGAAGAAGAAGAAGAAGAAGAAGAAGAAGAAGAAGAAGGAGAAGAAGAAGAAGAAGAAGAAGAAGGAGAAAGAGGAGGAGGAGAAGAAGAAGAAGAAGGAGGAGGAGGAGAAGGAGGAGGAGGAGGAGAAGAAGAAGAAGAAGAAGAAGGAGGAGGAGGAGGAGGAGGAGGAGGAGGAGGAGGAGGAGGAGAAGAAGAAGAAGAAGAAGAAGAAGGAGGAGGAGGAGGAGGAGGAGGAGGAGGAGAAGAAGAAGAAGAAGAAGAAGAAGAAGAAGAAGAAGAAGAAGAATCCATCTTCAGAAAAGTTCACAGCAGCCTCAACCACTTCAGTGCCAAGGATTCTTGAGGCAAAAACCAGGACCCGCTCTCATCTCCCCATGTTATGTGGCTTTCAGACTTATTTTCCTTTTCAGTCTATTTTTCTGGTTCAAAAAATTCAGGAATTTGATCTGAACATGTATGTATGTACCTTGAAAGATTATTATTAACAAACGCACTCTCTCTATATACATGGCACTATGCCCATCCTTCATTGGGTTTGAAGTTCTCATCTCTCAATCACATAACAAGCAGCCATAATCAGATGAACTCATAGTAGATGTCCACCTAGTTTTTTAATAACAGTTTCAATTGGCAAAGAAATAGAAAGAAACATTTCAAGAAATAAGACTTCCAAATTCTGAACACTTTGGCTACAGCCAAAAAGCATCCCTCCCCACATCTGTCCTCTCACCATGTTGGAAAATAGGAAGTTAGTGGTCAAACAGGTAAGGGATACAAAGAGAAAGAAGTCTGATGGGCTTACAGTCTGCTGATTCTGCCCACTCTCAGGAGCACCCACATCTGGTCACTGCTTTGCTCTGCTGTCCTTGGCTCATGGTCATCAGCACATCAGGTCTGGTCCTATCCTATACACCACCACTGTTCTGTCCTCCTATGCCTACCCAATGTACCTCCAGTGTTCCAACAAGCAGGTAAGGGTCCTGGCTAAAACTAATGCTGCCAATCTGGACTCCCAGAATGCTACTTCACCTCCACATGGGCACTGCTTCTATGTGGAAGTCCCTTCAGGGTCAAGACTAAAGCAATTTGGGGAGCTCTTGGTAATACCTGCCATCCCACAAGTAGATGTTTCCATCCTACTAAGTCTCCATGGTAACAACTCTAGAAGAGGGTCTAACTGTGCCAAATCAAAGGCTACACATATAAGAATCCTTGAAAGATGTAACAACAAAGATAACTGCGTGTGCCAACACTCTGATTATTAATATCAAGACAAAAGGCAAGAGATATACTCTTACCAAGAGTGCTTGCCATCATCATAGAGGATAGCCAATGTAGGATCCCAATTAAAAAGGGATTCTTTGTAAATATTAAAGTCCTCTAGATATTCCTGTTTATGGAGAATACCACGCCAATTATGTTAAGCCCTAGAACATTGCAAAGCCTTCTAAATAAGATCAATAATCACTTAAACACTAAATGTGTGACTATTGACCTGGAAACAACAAATAAATGAATAATATCTAATTTCAGGCTATGTAATACAGTCTGATGGATAACCCATAGAAACGGTCATTCAGCACATGTATCTTGGACAGACTGCCAATGAACAGGGCCCATAAATGACTATGAGAAGAACAAGTTAGCTTGCCTTGAGGGATTATGCAGCGCCTCATTTCCCCAGAGATTCCCTACAATACTTAGGGCAGTACAACAACTTGTGCAACCATTCCCCAATCAATGGGAATCCCCTCAGTTTCCAGTTCTTTGTCACCACACACACAAAAAAAGAATTGTTATAAGAAGTCTTTGTGAGGGAGGGCAGACTGGGGAAAGGGGCAATCAGAATACATGGGTTGTGGGGAAGGGAGAGATGGGAGAAAATTTGTAACTCAAAATCTTGTGGAAATGAATGCTTAAAACTAAAAATAAATAAATAAATCTTTTTAAAAAGTCTTTGTGTACCTGTAGAGTTTGTCTTGCTTAGGCTTAATCATTACCTTTATCTCCTCCCCCTTTGATTTCTTCCTCTCCCTTCTCCCCTTTCCCTCTTGTTTTCCTGTTAAGTGAAATATCATTCCATGCTCAGCTCTCTCTCTCTCTCTCTCAATCTGTGTGTGTGTGTATGCATTCTTCCCTCCTTTGGCCAGTTCAGATGAGAGTGAAGTTCAAGTGTTGCCTGCTCCCGCATCCCTTCCTTCCACTTGTACTCACCAATAATGAGATAATTTTCCCTCTCTTTCCTTTCCCCTTCTCTCCACTACCAAATTTTTCTTCTCCTCTCTTTTTACTCTTCTTTTTAAGATCATCAAGACATAACAGAATCACTCCCAGGACCTCTCTCAACTTAAATTCCCCCTACAACCCTTGATGATGATAGAGTTCTAAGGAGATGCACACATCATCTCCTTGGGGAGTATGGCATGTTGAGGAAGGACTTGCATCATTGGTGTGAGAGCTCACCAAGCCCTTTTTAGGGCTGTTCATCCACCTCTGGTGTCCAATTGGTCATCCAACTCTCCCCTGTGGCTCTAAGAAGCAGCCACACCCTAGTAGAACTATCTTGGCAGATGGGCTAACCAGGTTGAGGCCAAGTGACGGACCTCAAACCCATGGAGATGTCTGCTCTAAGCATGTCTAGAGTTCTCCTAGTAAAATGGGTGGATGAGAACAATTTGTCTCAAAAGCCGTGAAAGTGGCTGAAGCAGGTGTTATGGAGCACTTAGAGGTTGGTTAGATATTAAAGATGCCAAGGTCATCCACTGCATCCTGGGCCAACACTAGTTGTCCTCTATTTCATTAAAGATTGATTTTTCCACTATGGTTTGATTAAACTTGGTTTTGCTGGATAAGTTATGTTTGGTAGTATGCTTAGATTTTTTTTTTGCCTTCAGGAATATTGTATTCCAAGCTTTCTGCTTTGATTAAACTGAGTTTTGCTAGATAAGTTATTTTTGGTGGTATGCTTAGATTTTTTTGCCTTCCGGAATATTGTATTCTAAGCTTTCTGATCCTTTAAGGAAATGGCTGCCAGGTCTTCTGTGATCTTGACTGTGGCTCCTCTCTACTTAATTTTTTTTCTTTCTAGCTGCTTGTAATATTCTATGGCTTGAAACCTCTGGATTTTGGCTACAATGTTTTTGAGAGTTTTCATTTTGTTTTGTTTTTTGAGAGATGACCAGTAGATTTCCATTTCTACTTTGTCTTTCTAATAGATTTGGGTAGTTTTGTCAGTTGGCACCTATTCCTGCACCCTCCACAAGATTGGGCCCTTCTTTGTGTGTCTGGAACCTTTTCTTGTCTTGGTATACAGCCTCAGTCATTTTCCAATTCTCATAATATATCAAGTGGTATACTCTTTTTTTTATTTTAATTTTTTTTATTTTAATTTATTATTGACATGTTTGGCTTTCAGCATTGATTTTCACAGGCGTTTGAATTACAAATTTTCTCCCCATTTCCTGCCCCCCCCCACTCCAAGATGGCGTACACTCTGGTTGCCCTGTTCCCCAGTCTGCCCTCCCCTCCGTCGCCCCAT
>CM053624.1:212379617-212415914 GCA_028646595.1 Phalanger gymnotis
AGGGAGGGCTGACTGGGGAACAGGGCAACCAGAATATACGCTATCTTGGAGTTGGGGGGAGGGTAGAAATAGGGAGAAAATTTGTAATTCAAACTCTTGTGAAAATCAGTGCTGAAAACGAAATACATTAAATAAATTAAATAAATAAATAAATAATAAGGTCAAGAGTGAAATAAGGATGCCCATCATCACCAATGTTACTTAATATGTACTAGAAAGGCTAACACTAGCAATAAGAGAAGAAAAAGTAATTGAAGGAATCAGAATGGGCAATGAGGTAATAAAACTGTCTCTTTTGCAGACAATATATTCAGAAAATCCTAGAGATTTAACTAAAAAGTTAATTGAAACAATTAACAATTTTAGAAAAGTAGTAGGATATAAAATAAACCCACATAAATCATCAATATTCCTATATGTCACCAGCAAAGCTCTGCAAAAAGAGATGGTAAGAGCTATTTAATTTAAAATATCCATAGTCAACATAAAATACCTCCTAGTATATCTACCAAGACAAACCCAGGAACTATATGAAGATAACTACAAAACATTTTTATACAAATAAAGTCAGATTGAAATAATTGGAGAAATATTAATTATTCATAGGTGCGTCGAACCAGTATAATAAAAAGGATAATTCTACCTTAAATAATCTACTTATTCAGAGCCATCCCAACTAAATTATCCAAAAATTATTTTATCAAGATAGAAAAAATAATAACAATATTCAGTTAGAGGAACAAAGTCAGGAATATCAAAGAAACTAATGAAAAAATATATATAAAGAAAGGAAGTCTAGCAGTAACAGATCTTAAACTGTATTGAAAGGCAGTAATTATCAAAACTATATGATACTGTCTAAGAAATAGATTGGTAGATCAATGGAATAGAGTAAACATACAATACACAGTAGTAAATGATTATTGTAACCTTGTGTCTGACAAATGTAAATATTTAAGTTTTTAGGATAAGAAATTCACTATTTGGTAAAAATTGTTGGAAAAACAGGTAGAAACTAGCTATAAACTAATATCTTACATGATTTATAAGATAAGGTCAAAATAGATATGTGACCTAAATATAAAGGGAGAGATCACAAGTAAATTAGAAGAACACGGAACACATAACCTATGAAATTTATGAATAGAAGAATTTATGAATAAACAAGAAACAGATGACAGTGTGAGATATAAAATGGATAACGTTGATTACATTAAATTAAAAGTGTTTTATGCAAATAAAACCAATGTAGCCAAGATTAGAAGAAAAGCAGAAAATTAGAGAATAAATTTTATAGACAGTTTCTTGGATAAAAGCCTTTTTTCTCAAATAGAAAACTTATTTATAATGTTATTATATTTGCATATTCTTATTGGTATAATCAATTTTATAAGAATATGAGCCATTCCCTAATTGATAAATGGTCAAAGGATATGAAAGGCAGCTAGGTGGTACAGTGGAAGGAACACTAAGATTAGAATCAGAAAGACTCATCTTAATGTTTTCAAATCTGGCCTTAGATGCAACTTTGAAAAATTAAGAACATTTTATTATTGTAGCAATTAATCATGATTCCAGAGGACCTATGATGATGTATGCTGACCACTCCCTGGTAGAGAGGCGATAGACTTAAGACACAGAAAGTAACATAACATTTTTGGACACAGGCAATTTAAGAATTTGTTTTACTTGACTATGTATATTCGTTATGAGAGTTTGGATTTTATCTATTTTGGGGAGGGGATGGGTTGAGAGGAATAAAAATAAATGCTTGTTAATTAATAAAAAAAGGTTGGCTTTTTTTTAAAAAGAAAGAACAAATAGTCAATAGGCTTAATTACCCTTTAGCAAAGGCATTTACTCAAATGCCATATATAGCAAGAAGAGTAATTATAAAAAACATACCCTCCAAACCCAGCGTTCACCCTTCCACAAATAGACATAGCTTCCATAGGAAAAATGTTCTTAAACTCAGAGCACAACGGTAATGCACATTTATTTTAAACATTATTGGCAAAGGGTCATTCACAACTCCTCATATTTCAGGGTCTAGAATTCTTTCCTCTCTCTCAGACCTCATGCATGTAATCATGCAGTTCACAGCTGGCTGAGGCATCTGTGCAGGATAGGTCACTCCTTTAGGAGGATATCTTCTCTGATGCAAAAGTTTTTCCTGCCATCAGTCACCACCCATTCTGGCGGATGTTCCTGCTAGCACAGTCACAGACCTCCAGATCCCTCAAAGCTCCCAAGGTCACCTCCAAGCCCGAAGTACATCTTGAGGTTGCTGAGGAATGACCTACTCAGCCAGGGACACAAGAGGAAAAGGGAGCCAAGAATCCAGGCACCAGTTTACTTACTTATCTCTCCGTGCTAGCTACCCTTTGGGCATAGGTGTCATCATGCTGGCCTGAAGAAAGGGCAGTCTATTCCCACTCCTCTCTGGAAGTTTTGAAGCTACATGATACCACGTGGAGAGTCAAAAAAGGCTGAGCCTGAAGCTGTCTCTTCTTTTAATTAATGTAGTGTTCCACGTCCCATGCCACTGTCACAGTGAGAGGAGCATGAGGTCACTCATAGTTTGTTAGGTTGTACTAAAATACAAAGTCCTCCCAGAAATGGGTTACTGCATAGTTGGAAGCAGGCCCTAAAGCTTCCATATGGTTCAATTGAATGAGAAAGGGCAACTCTGAGCATGTTCTCTCAATATACTATACAATCCAAAAAGGAGTTCATTATCTTTTGCTCCAAGACCAGACCTGTTCCTAATGTCATAGTTTCTTTCCTTTTTTTTTTTTAGTTCATGATATTGTTTATTATTGCTTTTAGAGGGCTTGGTAGTCTAATATACAAGCCATGTTTTATCAAATAAGAATGGTCTAAGATATAAAAATCTATGCCCATTGTTCCAGTTGTCAATTCAAGCTCCTAATCATCATTATTCATTTACTGAATCAATGTCAATTTATACATAGTATTTTAATGTAAAAGGGAAAAAACCATCTGTCTGGGAAATAAGAAATGTCAATTAAATGGAAAATATACCATGTTGTTTTTCTTCCTTGTGTAATATATTCTGCATGGTTGAACTTTTTAGTCTTATCTTTTTCTTTAAAACTTTCCAGATATGACTATTTAGAAGGGTAGAATTAGCAAATGATAATATAAAGATCTTAAATACATCCACACAGAAACAGTGTCATAGTTTCTCTTGAGGGTTCACTTCCCTCTTTTAATCACTTAGGTTTGTGATTTCCCTTAAACTTTGGAACCATCCTTGAGTCTTCATTCTCCCTCACCCTACTACCCATCACCAATAAATAAGTTTTCAAGTCTTGCTGATTCTGCCTCTGTATACATCCTTTGTTTTTAGTCACCACCACAGTTAAGTTCCTCATCATCTCTTGTCTGGACTCAATACTGTCCTCCCAATTGGCCTCTCTACCTCTAATCTTTCCCCTTGCCAACACAAACTTTATATAGCTGTCAAATCAATATTGCTAATGTAGAGCCTGACCACGTTACTCTTTTGCTTAAGGAACTCCGGGGGCTCCCTATTGTCTCTAGAAGCAAATGCAAACTCTTCTGTTTGGCATTTAAAGTCTTTCAGAGTCTGATTCCAACCTATATATCCAGATTGATTTTGCATTACTCCCCCTTGCAAACTCAAAATCCTGGCCAAACTCCACCACTTGGACCATTCCCCATACATAATAACATCATGGAGCAGCTAGGTGGCCCAACTGGAAGACATCTGGACCTAGAATTAGGAAGAGCTGATGAGTTCAAATCCTACCTCAGATACTTACTAGTTGTGTCACCCTGGGAAAGACATTTAACCTGAATTTCCGCATCTGAAAAATGTGTGGATAATAATAAACACCTACTTCACAGGGTTGTTCTGAGGAGCAAATGAGACAATAAATGAAGTATCTTCTACTTTTGTGCTTTTTTGTAGGCTGGCACCCATGCCTAGAATATATTAGCTTCGCACTTCCCTCTTAGAATATTTAGCTTTCTCTGAGTGTCAGCTCAAGGGCCCTTCCCTACACTAGATCTTCTCAAATTGTGGGTCTTGACTCCATATGGGGTTGTGTCACTGAATATGGGGATCATGAAAAAGCTGATAAAAGTAAAAGGTTTCTGAATGTGCAATTACCAAAAATTAATTCAAAATCAAAAGCTTAATGGATCTGAGTTGTTTCTGGCAATGCTTGCCCATGTTGCATTGTCAGATTCACTGCAGCCTTGGTTCTGAACACACAACATGCACACTTTGCACTGTGCATGCCATCACACCACGCAATGCCAATGAACACTGCCAGAAACACCTCAGCTCAGATTTGAGACTGTTGTATGTTATGAATTGCAGTGTTTTTAGTGTATATACAAAATCATTAAATGAATTTTGGCTTGGAGTTAGGACAGAATTTCCAACAATTTCTGAAATGGCCCTAAACATACTTCTGCCATTTTGTACTACATATTTATGGGAAGTGGCATGCTCGGCATTGACAATTATAAAATCGAAATATTGATCATCTCTGAAAAATGTTGAAGATGCTCTATGTCCTATAGTATCAAATATTCTGCCAAGATTTAATTCTTTGTGTAAAAATAAACCAGCACATCCATCTTATTAGTGTGGAAATTTGCTTTCATCTTCACTAAATGGTAATATTATATGTATGTGAAAGAATTGTTTCAAAATAAATTTCTTTATGATTTATTGTCAGTCAGTGTTTGATTTGTATACCTATTTTATAGATCTATATACCTGGGATAGCGTAAAAATTTCTCAGGTGAAAAGGGATTACTAGTGGAAAAAGTTTAAGAAACCCTGCCCTACACAAGGCCCTTCCTGATGCCTCTATCCCATAGAATAACTTTATTCTGATTAATCTGGGCATATATTATTTCCCTCTAACACAATGTACACTTGAAGGCTTGAACTATTTAGCTTAGTTTAGCACTTAGTTCAGTAATTAGCACCTAGTAAGTACTTAGTAAATATTCACTTACTGATTGATTTTTATCCTTAGAGCCTATTGATATTAGTAGGCCTTCCCTGAAAACTCTAGCCCATGTTGATCCCTTGCTGTTGTGAGCTCTTATTTACAATATTGTTAATTGTTACTTCTATTATAGTAGGTAAAAACAGAACTTAGCTCTTCATTGTTACTGCTATTTGTTTCAAGTCCTTATCATCAGTGGTCATTAAGAACAAAAGTTCATTAGGGCCTACATTAGACTGGGAGTTCCTTGAGATCAAGGGATTGTTTCTTTTGTGTCTTTGTAATATGCTTGAGCTGAGCAGTTCTGCCACAGTAGGTGCTGAATAAAATGCTTGCTGTACTACTGTCTTATATGCATATGGTGCTGTCCTGGGTGCTGAAGTTTTTTTTTTTTAAGGGCATCCAACAGTTCCTCCAGTACCAAAATATCGCCCCCAAGTCCTGTGGCAGCGCCTTCGATTGTATTATTAGAGATAAACACTCCTCTGGTTCCAAAAAGTATGGTAGCAAGCTAGCATTTCTGTAGCCCTTTATGGTTTGTAAAGCACTCCAAATATATTATCTCATCCTCACAATAACTCTGAAATGTAGGTGCTATTATTACCCCCGTTTTACAGATGAGGAAATTGAGGTAGACAGAAGTTAAATGACTCATCCAAGGTCACACAGCTAGTAAGAGATCCCTCCTAACTCCAGGTCCAACGTTTTACCCAATGAATCGGTTCCTCTGAAAACATAAATTCCATTAGTTGACAGGTTCCCCAGACTACAATCCTTGTTAAACAGTTCAGAAGTATCCAACACCAAGTACTCTGACTTCACAATTTTGCTTAGGGCAGGCCTTGAACGTCACACAGTATCGGTGACATCATAGTGTACATTCAATTGAAACGTTAAAGAGACCGAAGTCTACCCTTGCTCTATTGGCTCACGGTTTCGCCCCGCCCCCTCCCCGCCCTTCGGTCAAAGAATACTACAAATCCCAAGAGGCCTTTCGTTAAGGGTGCGTGCGCATTACGCTCGTCTTTTCTTCGACACCCTCCCCCTCCCCACTCCCACCCCTCCCACCCCTTTCAGTTGCCTAGTAAACCCCTCCCAGCTCAGCCGCGGCGAGCGCTGGAAGCAGCGGAAGAAGATGGCGCTGACCAGGTGGGTTGTGGGGAGAATGCGGGCGCGGGGTAGGGTCTTCGTTACGGAAGAGATTCGGTTCGCTTTTGCCTTTTTATTCCTCAGCTGCCACACTCTGGGAGGGTGCCGGTTTCGGGGGAGTAGCGACGCTTTGGGGTAAAGCTGTGGGCCGAGACTTCCCGTTAGCGGTGGAGTCGACCAGGCCTCCCGGAAGCCGGGGCCTTTCCTGAACACCTACCCCGGCCGTGGGCCGCCCCTAGTCCGGGCTGCCAAGATCGGCGTGGCTAACCCTTCCCTGCTCCTACGCGTTCAGGAATTGCCCTAGTTGGTCGCTTGAATCACTCGTTTCTGGGGGCGAGGTAGTGAAGAGGTCTTCATCACCGTGGAGGGAGTTGGAGGTGGGGGGGGTCGGGGTTGAAAAGGTGGGGACTGGGAGGGGGACAATGGCTATTTGTGTTGGAGGAGGGAGGTGGAAACTGAGGCAGGAGGAAGAGCTTCCAGCCTGCCCCCTCATCTAATGTACTTTTTCGGAAAACAAGGATGAACTCCACCTAGCGAGCTCTGAATTGGGGGCGAGGGGGCTCATAGATGATGGTCAGTCCCTTTCTCTGGTAGAAGAGAACCCTCCTCCCCCTCCAAGCAAAGCTGATTCTGGCTTCTTCCCGTTGTCGTGGAAGCTGTGTATGGAGGCGGCCCCCGATTTACGAATTGTCATTAGTGCATATTGAGCAAAAAAAAAATTACATAACTTAGACCAATTCCTAAAACAAGTGCTTAGTAAGTGGAAAAGATTTTGATTAAAAAAAAACCACCGGCAAAAAAATGGAGGCTCGGGGAGAGACTGCGAAGTCAAACCATAAACATTTATTAAGCTCTTACTGTGTTGAGGCACACTGCCAAACCTTGAGGGTACAAAGGACCGTCGCTGCTCTCAAGAAGCTTACGATCTCATGTCATTGTTATCCTTAGCTCTTGCCCCTTTCCTACTTTTCCTACTTGGCTCGTTTAGAAAGTCATCATTCTGAACAGACCCTAACAGTGAATCTTGGAAAAAACAAGTATTGAGCCAGTATGATTACATGCCTGGCACCATGTGTTACATGGTGTGGTATATAGAGAAGGAAGTAAGAGGTGAACCTGGTCTACCACCGTCTTTCACCCTATTGACAAAACGTAGACATACAAGGCAATTAAACAGTAGTGTAATGCTGACTTGTGGGCAGGCAGTGAGAAGTACCAAAGGAGGTAGAAAGTGGGAAGATAGGTAAGGAGAGGCTTCACTGAGGGAGAAGGACTTGAGCTAGATATTGTGGAAAGGGTAGTATGTATATAAACATATCTATCTGTCTATCTATTATCTATATATATACACACATACATACAAGGGAAATGCTGGTAGTAGTAACAATATCAACATTAGCTTAATTTTAAGGTAGACCAGTGGTTTTCATGTTTTCATTGAATTAATTTTTGCTAACTTTATGAAGCCTGCAGAGTTTTAATCTTAAACTGTTTAACATCGAAACTGTTCCCCTAGGAATTGGTTTGTTTTCTCTGTCTTTTAAGCATTTTACTTGGTCATTTCCCTGTTCATTTGCATTTTCCATGCCCATAGGACCTTGTTGATAGCTCCAGTCGAAATTTTTTTGGGAAGACTGATATAAATTCTTTTGATCTATGCTATATTAGCATTCAGAAACAAGAGTTGGCTCTTTCTGTCAAAGATGGAATTGCTTTTCTGATGCTAACAGTATATTTAATGCAGTGATTGACTTTTCTTTTTATTCTTGGTTGACCAGTGTATTTGGGGGACCCATTAAATCTTTCATACAGTGAATGTCAGAGGTTTTGTTCCGTATGCCGTAATTCATTTTCAGTATAAATGCACTGGACCTTTTTGCTTAATAACTTAACATTTGTTATGATCGATACACTGGAAGTATAAATAGTCAAAAGAAAATTCAAATTGGCACTACTTTTATGTCTTAAAGGTTAATAACTTTTTTCAGAAAATCAGCCTTTTTGTTGTTATTTAAGATTATATACATTAATTTCTTGAGTTGATCAGGATAAGAAAAGGATTCTTAAATGTGCTTTTTTTTCCTCTAGCTGCTGCATGCCTGTTCCCTATCCCTTTCATTCCTTTAGGTTTCAACTTCTCTTCCTGTTTCTACTTATCTTTTAATATTGGTACTATAACGATTAAAAAGTAAGGAAACAAAAGGAAAATCAGTAGTTTCACAATCATCCTCTGAATGTTGAGGGTTTACTCTCATGTTACAAGAGATTCAAAAACATAGTACGACAGCTATTGTGGGGTATACTGTGACTGTCCTTGTTATAGAACTCATCTCATTTGCCTTTAGTCAAATATTCTTTTTTTGTTGTTGTTGTTGTCCAAAATCTTTAATATAACAAGGAGAAAGGGAATTAGTTTTTGTAGCCTCAGCTGGCACGGCGGCCCCTGGCACTCTCGAACTTTCATCCCTTGGATCGGACCTATGGTTTGGTGTGGCTGTGGGGAGTGCCTGGTGCCTTCCCAAAATGCCTGTACACCTATCGGCCCTTTCGGGGATCAGACAGCAGGACGGTGCCCCAGCCCTTGGGTGAACTCATGGCCAGCTGGTCAAAGGTGAGAATCTTCCCACCAGCTTTGAGGATGCGATTGCGGGCATTGCTGGTAACACGAAGGGCGCAGACCTTCAGTTTGGGAACATCCTGGATCCTGATATCATCTGTCACGGTCCCAACAACCACGGCTGTCTTGTTTTCCTGGCCGGACAACTTCATTTTCCTGATCATGCGGGACAGGGACAGAGAGGGCCGGTTGGTCCCACTCATGAACAGCCTTTTCAGGACAACCTTGTTGAAAGTCGAGTTGGTTCTTCGGGCCAGGAACCGGTAGAGCTTCACTAGCAGCCGCAGGTAGATGTCCTGGCTCTTGGGCTCCTTGCACCGGACTTTGCGGTCCTTGTTGTGACAGATGTCGACTCCCATGCTGGCGCCCTACCTAACACCGATCCAACCAGGAAAAAAGCTAGTCAAATATTCTTGATCCTATGAATGAGAACTTCCATCATTACCTAGAATACAAAATGACTAGTATTGGCACTTCTACAAATGAGTAGAAATTCTCCCTTTTCATGAAATTAACAAGAAAAATTTTGTTCTCATTTTTTATTTGAATGACAGTATTTTTATTTGTATTCTGACTTTTCTCCTTATCCTTGATTTTGTAGTTTTTTACCTGCTCCAACTCAGCTTTCTCAGGACCAGCTTGAAGCTGAGGAAAGGGCAAGATCACAGAGATCAAGGCAGACTGCACTGGTCTCATCGAGAAGAGAACCTCCCCCTTATGGGTATCGGAAAGGTTGGATACCTCGTTTGTTAGAGGTAAATATTAGCCTTCATTTTGGATTTATTAAATTGATAAGGGTTACTGTAGAATTAATTATTAAGTCTAAACCATGGAGTTCTGCAGCATCTACTTCAGTAGTGTTTCTAAATATAGTTCTCTAAAGTCACTATCAGTAAACTAATAGTGTTTTACTCTTTGGAAAGTGCAGATGAATAGGGAAATGGCCAAGAAGTAGAATGCTTAAAAGATAGAGAAAACAAACCAAACAATGAATTCCTAGGGAAACAGGAGTGCCTAACGCTTCTCACAGAAGGTATGAGCTTGAGTAATGACAGGAATCAATTCCATCACAGTTCCAAAAATCTTTGTACATGCAAAAAATTTTTTTAAATTTCAGTAGGGTAGAGAAGTAGCTCTGGAAGACACTGCAAGTATTAGGGGAAAAGTGGAGTTAGAGTGTAAGATGCTTGGGAGAGACAGGACTTTAGAGCTAATCTAGTCCAACCCAAATTGAGGTACAAAGGGCATGGTCTATCACTGGGAAGCAAGTTTGAGCTTCAGTTTTCTCATCTGTAAAATGGGGGTTTTAATGTTTATATGGTTTCATTATTAGATTCTTTACACGATTTTCATTATTAGATTGTGTAGAGAATACCATGTAGATCTGACAGTGTTATATAAACATTGTTATGCAGGAATCTTTGACATGTCGTTGTAAAAAGTTGTGTCCTTCCAGTGGAATAAGCCCTTTAGGGCAACATTGTTTTTTATTTTGTCTTTGTATCACTGTTACTTGGCATAATTTCTTCAACATAGTAGGCACTTAATATATGATTGTTGAATTGTTGGTGTGAATACTCCCCATGTTGTGCAGATTGCCTACTCTCTCTGACTCAGTATTCAGTCTTTGAAAGCTGATTAATTTTTATTTAGAACACCTTGTGACCAGTCTACTGGTGAAACTCTTTAGACTTAGCTTGACTGTCAGGCAATGCGTGTATTCTAAATTACTTTGCCACTGCTTAGAGTTTTCAGTTCTTTTCCACTACAAAAAGAGCTGTTACAGATATTTTTGTATGTATGGATTCTTTTGCTCTTTCTCTTATCTTTTAGAAGTATAGACTTCTAGTAGTGGTATGACTGAGTCAAAGGGTATGTATTGCTTAATAAATTTTGAGACATAGTTCCAGATGGCCTTTGCACAATGAGTGGAACAGTTCACAGCTCGACCCCTGTTTTTCCTTTAGTATTTGTCATTTTCCATTTTTTATCACCAGCCAGTCTGGTGGATGCAATGGATGTGGAACCTCAGATCTGATTTAATTTGTATTCTGTAATTATAAATTATCTGGAGCCTCTTTTTGTGTGGCTATTAATAGCATTGATTTCTTCCTCTGAAAACTGCCTATTTGTATCATTTGGCCATTGATCAATTGGAGCCCTTATTCTTAAAAATTTTAATTAGTTCCTTATATAGCTTAGAAATGAAACCTTTACCCCCAAAAAATGCTGCAAAGATTCACCCTCACCCCAGTTCCCAGTTACCTACATTGGTTTGATTTGTACAGAAACTTTTATTTTATGTAATAAGGATTTTCCATGTTTGGTCCCTTGTTTGGTTATGAGTTTTTCCCCTGTCCATAAGTGTAAATGGTAATCCTTCCTCCTCTAATTTGTTTATGATGTCATCATTTATTTCTAAGTCATGTATCCATTTGGGGCTTATCCTGGTTTTGGTGTCAGATTGTTGCATATACTTAGTGTCTGCCAAACCGCTTTCTAATTTCCCCAGAAGTTTTTGTTGAGTAGTGAATTCTTACATTAATGGCCTGGTCTTTAACCTAAAATGCAGCCTTCTTGCATTTTAGATTTCATGTGGTTAAAAAGGAACCTACAGTTAACTTCATGGCGTAGTTGAATTTTTAAAAATCTTATTGTAATAGCTAAGATTTCATAAAGCTAGGTAGAACAGAATAGGTTTTGAAAAGTCAAACTAAATTGGCCTGTTAATCTGAAAATGCCATGGGCACTTTTCCAGAAGAGTGAATGTTTGGAAAAAAAAGCATCTGGTTCTAGTTTTCAAAATAAAAGCTGTGATTTTCTGGCAAGTTTAATGACCACATAATTCCACAGTCACAGTCCCGAATGTTGGTTATAGTGAAAAAACACAATTCTGAGTATGTGTCAAATTGTCAGCACAAGAGTATAAGCAGCAGCTTTCTTGGCTATACTTTAACTATTTCTGTTTAATTCAGGATGAAATGTATTTCTTTTAGCATTCTTCAGTTTGTTTTCAAAATGTTAAAATTCTCTGCAGCAGTATTAGTATACTATTCAGAGAAGTTACTTATCCTGCATTTTAATGCAGGATATAAAAGTTTTTAAAACATTTTTTGTTATTGATATCTTTTGTTTTTACATTTCCCAATTACCTCTCACGAGAGTCATTCTTTATTGTAAATAATACAAAAATACAACAAAAAAAGTTTAGTAAAATTTATTATGATATATCAACTAAGCTAGACATTATTTGTTGTATATGCATCCTCACCTCTGCGAAGAAGGGGATATACATTATTTTATTCCTTCCTTGAGGCTAACCTTGGTCATTATACTTCTACAACATTTGCTTTATTTGTTTATCTCTTGATTTACTTTGCTAAAGTCATTTTATAGATTATTTTCTTGGTTCTGCTTTACTCTGCTTTGGTTCATAAAAGATATGCTTTTCTATATTCATCATATTCACTGTTTCTTATGGTACAGTAATATTTCTTTACATTCTGGTGCTTTGCATTCAACAACTTTTTTGTCATTCCCCCAAAAATAATTAAGAGGGAAGGAAAGAAACATACATGAATTTATTAAGCACCTGATATGTCCTAGGCACCATTTTAAGAACTTTACAAATGTTATCTCATTTAATCTTCACAACAACCATGTAGGTGCTATCATTATCCCAGTTTTATAGATAAGGAAACAGAGACAGGCAGAGGATTAAGTGACTTGCCCAGGGTTACACAGTTAGTGTCTGATGCCAGATTTGAACTCAGTTCTTCCCAACTCTAGGACCAGCACTTTATCCACTTCACTAGGTATTAATTATATTAAATTTCAGCAGATGTTTATTAAGCAATATCATATTTAACATTTTGTGATGTGAATATAGAAAAACAATGGTTCTTCTTCTTGAGGAGCTCACAATTTAGATTTAATAGGGGGAGATAAAATGTGTACAAATTAGAACATGGTACTTTGACTGATCAAAGTGTTGGGCAGTGTTACCGTAGTGATCCTGGGTTCTTAAAGACTGTGGGAAGTAATACTAAATGGGAAAATCTTTAAGAATGAGCCCAGTGACCAACTAGAAATATGAGAGCCAGCCACAGCCTGTCCAGATTTAGAAAGATTTATCATTGGGTTGGCTACAGGGTAATATACTTTTTGGCCATAGCAAATCTCAACCCTGCACTAAGGTGTAGTGAAATTATAATGCATATCAGTGAAAACAGTATGCAGACTGGTTAAATTACAGACCGTTTGGGCCTTGAAGGAAGGGGGAAGGATTTAAATAGGATGTAATAACCATTTAGGGAGAGGAGATTGTTTCAGTCCAGGTACAAATTCTTAGAATTGGGCCAGGGCAGGACAAGATTAGGGAATAGTGGGTAATATACTCTGGATGGCATATAAAATGTAGAAGGGGGAGTAGTATAAAATAAAATTGGAAAGATAGAAGTTTTTGCCTTTGTCGTGTCCTTGGAGTGATTCATATTAATTGCTCGTTGTTTTTTCCTTGTCATTTTAATAAATATTATATTGTTTCTTAGACTAAAAATGCTGGCCATGCTTTAAAATTAAAGTGCTTCATGTGTATAAGACCATTTAATTAATGATATACTGTTTTATTTTAACCTACAAAAAGATCCTTAAGTTTTTATTCATTGGAAAATCCCATTTATCTTAGTTTTTTAAACTCTTAGCTTTTCTGGGAAATTATAGTTTAGCAAGAAATGCTATTTGGCAGCTGATGGCATGACAGCTGATTTGTGGCATAACTATTAAGGAAAGTACCGTGTACCTTGGTTTTATAGCATTGTTCTGAAAACCTGCTAAGTTTCTTAGCCTGTGTAATGGTAATCAGGGAAGGACTTTTTTACTGTTTTCTCTTTTGGAGCACTTAGGTAATCAAGTGCCCTTGATGAGTCTGGCCTTTGTTTCTTTGATTAAATCGGGAGTCTGATGACCTGCTTATGTCAAGGGAAAGGCTGGTTCACGTGGTTTTGAGTTGCATGTTTGTGATGCCCTTTGACCCCAAACAGGGCATAGAAACTCAGAGGTTAGCTTTTTGTTCGGGGCTTTCACTCACTGGAAGAGTGTCATGTGATTTGACCAGACAAGACTCTGGGTACCCTCTGGAGATCTCCTGGCTTTGGAAAACCCAGATGTTGGTGCTTCTCTGGTAGCTATGTATATTGTGATTTGGTTAGACAGAAATGTTGATCTGTTTATATTGTCTCTGTTTGTAATTTCTGTTTGTATTCTCTCTGAAGTTCAGGGTGCTGGCCTTTCCTCCTGAACTAAGTGAATGATATATGTATGTTTGATTAAGGTGAGATTGTTAACCCCTTAAAGTTACTTTACTTAGAAAAGCAGATCAAAGAACCTTGTTAGCAACCCTCCTGTGTGCTAGTGTTGTTGGTCTTATACAGTCACAGTAGCCGCTAGCAACATTGTTGTTATAGCCTGCCACATTTGTCCTAAATTTCAGGCTCACATTGAGTGCTTTATTTACTTCCCCCCCCCCCTTTTTTTTTTTTTTGCTGTACAGGATTTTGGAGATGGAGGTGCCTTTCCTGAAATACACGTGGCCCAATACCCATTGGATATGGGAAGAAAGAAGAAAATGTCCAATGCATTGGCCATTCAGGTGGATGCAGAGGGAAAAATTAAGTATGATGCAATTGCTCGACAGGGACAATCAAAGGACAAGGTAATTCATTATTTTTGTAAATAAAGGCTATCTAGTTCAATTCATGTTTGAACAAGAATCTTAACAAGTGGTCATGCAATCTTTGTAGATAACCTCAAGAGGAGAGGGGCGGAAGGGTATGGAAAGTGAGAAAATACTATCCAGACATGCTTTAAAAAAAAAAATGTAAAATGTTACATCCATCACACTTATATTGTTTGGAGACAATTGGAGAAAATCAGTTTATTACTGATTACTATTATTTATTACTTATTATTATTATTAGTTTATTATGTTCAAATTCATGATAAAAATTGGAAACTGTTTTAGGTTAACTTCGATATATTAAACGATTCTTTCAGGATTTCCAGAGCAGAAATAACAAGTTGTCCTTGACTAGTTCATTTGGGTAGAGTGAATTATGAAAGCTTTTAGGCATCACAGTTTAGCTGATGAACTCAATTTTAAGCCTAATCTAGCTTTTTCTGTGTAGATAAAATACTTAATTCAGATGAGAAATGATATCTTAAAAGCTGTAAGTTTTGGCTGAATAACTTAGAACCTTCTTTATTGTTGAACATAGGACTATCAGTTAGAGAAGTAATTCTCTGCCATAAAACTTAACCTGTCTTTCAAAATAACAGAACAGGTATCGTCTCTTCTGGCATGCTTGGCACTGGTATCTCTATTGCTCCATCTGTGTGGTAGCATGCCTCAAGGTTTAATGTTGCTATTGCTACCTTGAGTAGGGGGTAGGTAGCTCCAGCTTCAAGTGTGGATCCCTTGAGGTGGTAATTGTGCTGCTATATTCCCTTTTCTGGTAGAGAGGAGCAGCAAATTAGGGCAATAAAATATGACAAAAGAATGTTCCAATAATTCTGGTTGAAATGTTAATAGGTTTTTATTGAACTTCAAGGTTAAAAAATAAAGTACTTGAATATTTGGGGACTATTTCAAAACTTTATCTTCTAATTAATTCTTTTATTATTGATCTTTTTTGTGTTTAAAATAGAACTGTTGTGTAACAGATCATTATTTCTTAGATCTTAATTTAATAATGTAAGCTAAATCATGAACTGTAATTGAATTATGATTACTACATACACTAAAAGATTCACATGGTTAGCCTTTAATTCAGGTTTTAATTTTGATCACACTAGAAGTGTTACGTAATTTATTACAACTCATATTGCTCAGAATAAGTAGAGTAACACTAAAGATGCTGGAGTCAAATATACTACTTTATTTCTCAAATTTACTTAATTTTGGAAAAAGTAGCAATTAGACTACCAAGAATCTAAAAGGTGATAAAACTTAATCAGAAGTCCCAAGATGCAGACAATTATCATTTTATGTGGATAAATATATCACTTAAGGGTTTTTTCCCCTTAAATCCAACGATGGTTTGAAGTTTTAACAAAACTTGATATTGTCTCCTTGTTGCCAGATCTAATATCACCTAAGAAAAATCCAAGAAAGCCAAGGAAATCCTTTGAGAGAGTTGTTAATTATTCATTATAGTTAATGAGCCTCAAAGTATTGTAGTACTCAGAGCTACTATATATATGTACTATAAATATGAAAGAATTAGGTTCTAGTAAAATACATTAGAATATACAAAACCCTAATATTTTATTCAGGTTCTTTTGATGCCTTGGGGTCATCACTATGAAAATCAGTTTTTGTAAAATATGAAATGAAAATTTCCTTTTGAAATTTTAAGGCCTGAGAAATATGATATCCCCTAGTAATTGGTGATGCAGCATCCCAGAAAGCACTGAAGTATATTTCCAGAGAAAATGCTTGCCTTATCTGAAGTGACCCTGAGTAAATTCTTATGTCATTGCTTTTTTGTTGTTTAATCTAACAAACTTGGTGTCTAGTTAAGCTCGAGGATGTGGCTTTACCCTATTTGTGTGAAATGCTAGACTTAATCACCATTGACAATCTGGTCCTTTGCCAGTTTTCACATAGTAAGTAAAATATATATTTAGCGATAATGACTTAGGAATTTATCTTCTTCACAGAGTTCATTTGTGCCCCTGGCACCTTACAAGGGTATATTGTATTTTTCAGATTACCCCCAAGTTCTCTACTTCTGGGATATTCTGAGCTTCTCCAGCACATTTAGTATTTTAACAGTAAAAATTTTGAGTTTTATAGTTAATTACCATAGAGGAATCCTATTCTTCCACAATGTCCTTCACTCAGCTTTGTGAGATGCAAGAATCTTAGTGGGATTATTATTATTATTATTATTAAGGGATTATTGAATTTAAAATACTAGAATAAGAGGCAATAAATGACTTTTGTTTGTTCGTGATTAGACACAATCACTAGCAGCCCTTTATTTAGAATTTTTGCCTGCAGTGATTGCTGTTTAATATTACTAAACTCTAGATGGTCCTTAATGTTTTCTAAGTGGCTGTCATAAGCTTACTATTTGGTGATGAAGCATTTTCTTGCCTAACAGGGTAGTCAAGCAGCTAGTTGTTGTATCACAGCCTTTTATTCAAAAGGAAGATTATTGCCCCCATGAGGAAGACATGAATTCTGAATTTTTGTAGTAGTGGTTTGGGTTATGCCATTCTTACTGCCCTAACTGGTGCCCTTTTCATTGGGGAAATGAATAACTAGAAATATGGTCTGTGACCATGAAGCAGTAGGAAACTAACTGATCTGCTTAGGGACTCTTGGTCTCATACCATAATCCAACTGAGCTAACCAGTCTAGATCTAAAATTACTTCATCTATCATTTACATATGTAGTGTGTGTTTACATAATTTTGTATAACCTCATATAAATAATTTTCTCTTCCCCTATTAAAATGTGAGTCCCTTAAGAACAATAATTTTTTTGGTTTTCTGTTTATATCCCTGGTGTTTAACAATAGTGCTTTGTACATAGTAAGGGCTTAATAAATGCCTTTTCATTCCTTCATGTTTTCCTTTAGCATGGATCAGCTACAGAAAAAAAGAGTAAATTCATCTAGATCTGGAATTTGGTATGGCATATGGCAATGATTAATGTCTATAGCCAGTCTATCCTGTAGTATGCATAGGAAATTAAAAAGTAGTGTCTTAAAAGCAGCGCTAAGTTAGAAGGAAGAATAAAGCTCTGAAGCTTTATGCAATTAAGGCAGCTTCACCCTGATTTAGTTAAACAATTTATTGACTTCAAAAAATGGAAACTGGATGGATGAACAGATATCAGTGCTGGCTGTCACCAGTTCCTAAGAAAGTTCATCATTCAGTATAGCAAAGAGACTAAGAGAGCCTGAAAGTTCCCTTGTCCAGCAAACACCTCATCATCATGCTAAATGGAGGGGTGTTTTGAAATGGTGCTAATGAAAGCACTGGTTTGTCAAATAAACTTACCTGTAAAATCTTACTGAAAAAGACTGTAGAAGATCATGCTTGCTCAAAACAGCAAGAAGTAGTAGAGGGAACAACAAGTACATAGAAAGCTTGGCAAGAAACTCAGTTCAGCAGAAAGTCATCCAGGGAACATCAAAGTATTAATCTGGAAGGAAGACTTTAAAAAGCCCCAGACTTACGGCAAACTCTTCATTTTCAGCAACAGTGGAACCAGACTTTTCAGTCTTGGGCATGCTGCATAAAGAAGTAGAATATTGCACTGAAGGAATTCAAACAAAGAGCTTTGGCACTAGCCAAAAGAGGTTTGTGCTGGAGACAAACAGTTTGTTAAGAGACTAACCCTGAGGAGGATATCAAAAACTTGCAAAAAAAAAATGGAACTTCATTATTGATATTTAGAAAATATCAGTAATTACTGACATGCCAATTTTCTTACATCTACAACATCCTTATGAGAATATTCACTACATGCATCAAGGGCATCCTTAGGAAGGCTTGAGAATCAAGCACACCCAGCCTTTTGCTAATGGAATTCTATAGGAGACCACATCTTTTTTTTAAAAAAAAAATAGTATTGTTTTCCTAATTACATGTAAAACAATTTTTAGTATTTTCTTTTTTATAATTTTGAGTTCCAAATTCTCTTCCACCATACTTCCCCTCCCACATCATTGAGAAGGCAAGTAATTTGATAAAGGTTATATAGATGCATTCATGCAAAATATATTTCCATATTAGTAATGTTGTGAAAGAAAACACAAACCAAAAATAAAAAAAACAAGAAGTAAAGGAAAAAAGTAGTATCTGCATTCAGATCCTATCAGTTCTTTCTCTTGAGGTGGATAGCATCTTTCATCTTAGATCCTACAGAAGTGTCTTAGATCGTTATATTGCTGGGAATAGTTGTCATACAGAATTCTTCCTTGTATAATATTGCTGTTACTATGTGCAGTGTTTTCCTGGTTCTGCTTACTTTGCTTTGCCTCAGGTCATGTAAATCTTCCCAGGTTTTTCCAGAAGCATCCTGCTCATTCATCATTTCTTATAACACAATAGTATTCCATCACCAGCATATACCACAACTTATTCAGCTATTCTCCAATCAGTGGGCATCCCCCTTAGCTTCCTATTCTTTGCCACCATAAAAAGAGCTGCTGTAAATATTTTTGTATGTATCAGTCCTTTTGGGGATACAATGTATGCAGAGTTTTATGGCCCTTTGGGTATAGTTCCATATTGCTCTCATGGTTTAGATCTGTCCACAACTCCACCAACAGTGCTTTAGTGTCCCAGTTTTCCCACATTCCCTCCTACATTTGTCATTTTCCTTTTCTATGATAATAGACAATCTGATAGGTGAGGGGTGGTACCTCAGAATTGTTTTAATTTGCATTTCTCTGATCAATAGTTTTAGAGCATTTTTCCCTATAACCATAGATAGCTTTGATTTCTTCACCTGAAAACTGCCTGTTCATATCCTTTGACTATTTATCCGTTGGGGAATGACTTGTGTTATTATACCTTTGATTTGGTTCTCTATATATAGGAGAGATGTGGCCTTTATCAGAGATACTTGCTATAAAAATTTTCCCCTGGTTTTCTGCTTTCTTTTTAATTGGTTTTATTTGTACAAACTTTTAAATTTAATGTAATCAAAATTATGATGTTATATATAATTGTGCATTACTATATAATTATATTATATAACTATGTTATATAATTTTATATCCCATAGTGCTGTCTTTTGTTTGGTAATAAATTTTCCCCTTATCCATAGATGTGACAGGTAAACTATTCCACACTCTTCTGATTTGCTTGTAGGGGTCACCCTTTATGCCTAAATCATTTTGACCTTATCTTGGTGGGAGGCCACATCATTATATTCATATAGTTGACTGAGGTGTATAGGCAGTGTAGTAGTAGAAAGAATCCTGGATTTGAAGTCAAAGAACCTAGATTCACATACCAACTCTGCTGCCTCTGACCTTGGGTAGTTCACTTCACTTCTCTGGGCCTTGCCTTCCCCATCTTTGAAGTAACAGGTTTGGACTTAGTGGCCTTTTTAAGGTCCCTTCTAGCTTTTAAACTATGATCCCTTGAATACAGATCATTGAATACAGAATGTTATTCTTATTGTGAAAGGAGAGAGAAAGATTTTATTAAGCTGACACAGTATGCCAGTGAGGGTAGCTAGGTGGCCCAATGAATAGAACACTGGGCTTGGTAAAAGAAAGACTCATCTTCCTGAATTCACATCTGGCCTCAGACACTTACTAGCTGTGTGACCTTGGGCAAGTCAGTTAATCCTGTTTGCCTCAGTTTCCTCATCTGTCACATGAGCTGCAGAAGGAAATGGCAAACCACTCCAATATCTTTGCCAATAAACCCCAAATGGGGTCACAAAGAGTGACATGGAAAAGACATGACTGAAAAATAACTTAGCAACAACATGTGTCAGATATTGTTCAGGCACTGGGTATATAAATACAAGAAAGCAAGACAGTACCTACCCTCAAGATGCTTGCATTCTAATGGAGGAAGACAACATAAAGTCAAAGCAGCTTTCGAGGAGGAAGAAGAAAAAGCCCAGAAAATGGAGTTTGTAGTGAAGTGTAGAGTATTCCTGGGGGCCCCACATGAAATAGTCTAGGCAAAAAAAAAAATTTTAAAGCATTGCATTTGTCCATCTTAAAGGCTCTCTTCCAACAAGATGTTTGCCAGGCATTTTTCAGTCTTACAAAAGTCTTTAGGAATGATGTAACAATTGAAATACCTTTATCCAAATTTCTGATTCTTAATATCAAGAAAGAAAAACATAAAATAGACATTCTCAGCAATAGTGTTCACCACTGTCATGGAGAATATTGAATACAAAGTCCAAATGAAAGGATTCTTTATAGATGATGTAATCTTCCAGATGTTCCTATTGGAGATTACATTGTACTGATAGCAATAAGTCCTGGAGTTGAAGCCTTCTAAATAAGGTCCTTAATTACTCAAAGAGTTTGGGTCTGTCTTTGCATACAGAAAAACCAGAGTAGGTGAAGAATGCCTTTTATTGAGGCTGTGATAAATACAGTTGGATAAGCAATATATAGAGCTAATTCTGTTGGGGTAGTGAGAGAGAGAGTGTGTGTGTGTAGGTAGATTGGACAGTGAACTGGGCCAAGAGTAGAATAGAAGGAAGGGAACTGGATAAGACTCATCTTTAAAGCAAGTGTTGCAGGAGTGGCTATGAGTTATGGAATACTGTAAAGGTTTAATGTTGAGGATCAGCAAAAGAGAACAAGATAGATACATAGTGGGTTTGAGTAGGTTGCAGCCAGTGTAGAATTGCAAAGAAGCAACATAAAGGACATCAAAGAGATTCGTGAGTGGATGTGAAAATGTAGGTTATTTACAGATAGAGAATGGGGATAACTATTGTCCCTGTGTTCAGAAAATGCACTTTGAACTTGTTGGGTAGAAGCTTTTTTAAAATTTAGAAAAGTATGGGCTAGAGTTGCATGGGATAGTCAAACCTGGATGGATTATAGTCTTCATCTTTAGAGAGAGTACCTCATGAGACCATAGGTCCATTAAACATTCTTTAGGAATCCCAAAAAACAAAGTTTAATTACTGATAATAGAACTTCAGTACAAATAGCTTTACTTCATTCATGCCTGGGGTGAGGGAGCTCAAGCTTAAAGCAGCTTCTGTAAAGCCATTTGACCTACCATATTTACTTTTAAATGTCCATGGTTGATGGATAGTTGATCCCTTATTTGTCAAAGCCTTGTGTAGGGTTAATCCAGTCTGGGTTGGGACATGGTTAACTGACAAACCAGGCCTGGCAGACTGCAAACTTTGGCATGGGTTTCTATGTCTTAAAGCCATTCAAAAATCAAAAGGTTGCAACCAAGTCAGTTTCATCCATCGTGCTCTTTCACCTAAGTTAGGAAAGAATATAATAAAGAGAACAGCAGAGCCATGTGCTCATGGCCTCATATTGACCTAGGTGAGGAGAGTAGGCCTCTAACCAGTGCTGGTTCCTCTGTCTCTCAACAGTAGCAGGACTGTATGCTCCAGGCTTCATGTCAGCGTTAGGTGGGAGAGGGCCTCTCTCCCTGCTCCTTCATTTAGATCCACAGCAGCTCCTCACTGGACAGCAGGCAAAGAAACAGGCAGAATTCTTTGTCGTGAAATTTTGATAACTTCTAATAGTTAACATTTCATTTATGATTTTCAATCTAGAGAAGACCTCACCTCTTTTTATATGCAAAAGAAGTTGCTTCAGAACTTCTGAAAGAGGTAATAGGTACAGGAATGTATTTACAACAGACAGATTTTGTTTCTTTAAGTTTTGAATGTGGACAACAGAAAATGATAGGTAGTATATAAATATATGTAGGATTAATTTTATCTTGAAGGGGATTGAATTTTGAAAATTATTTGCTGGCTTGACTTAAGATTTGCTGAGCTTATAATCAGTAATTATTGCTAGATAGAATTTGTGTAATTAATTTCAAGACCTTATAAGTCTTTGAAGACCTGTTAGTTATCACTGACAAAGATGAGTGATGTGTAAGGGGTTTCTTTGGTACTATTTATTTGGGGCCAATTTAATGAAGTGATCTTGAATAACTTTGATGCATGGAGTCAAGGCAAAGCTACTAACTTATATTATCAGAAAGCAGTTTATGTACATATTTTGAAATTTTCATGGTTTTTTTTTTTAATTTAAAAAATGGTGAGTATCCTAAATTTGCCTTTATACAAGAGGACACATTCTCTTCTAAAATAATTTAATGAGGTTGCTGCCTTTGTTCTTTACTTTCTCATTCTAGTTATGTTTAACTCATTTTAGGTCATTTATAGCAAGTATACTGACCTGGTTCCCAAAGAAGTTATGAATGCAGATGACCCAGACCTTCAAAGACCTGATGAAGAAGCCATTAAAGAGGTACAAATTTGTGTACATGATTATTATAAAAAAATTTTTAGACCTTGTTGATTATCAAGCCACTTAAAGCCATGTTTTTGATTTCAGATTACAGAAAAGACACGGGTAGCCCTAGAGAAATCTGTATCTCAGAAGGTTGCTGCTGCTATGCCAGTTCGAGCTGCAGATAAACTAGCTCCAGCTCAGTATATTCGGTATGAATTAAATTAATGGTTTTTGTCTCAAAATTTTAATATCAGCCTCAGTGATATGGGTGATCTTATTTAGGATTTCTTCTGTCAAGGAACTAGTTGTCCTACTTAGTCAAAATAGAAAAAAAATATTCATAATTAAATGATTTAAAGTGCATTGACCCTTTTTGAATGCCATTTTAAAATGATAGTAATTGTAACCAATAGTAACCAATGGCATTTAGGATGTTTTTCAGACTATTTTTATCTAAGAAGTTTACCCTGCAATATGTAAGTCAACCTGGATTTTTTTGTCCAGAAACTCTCTCATTAAAAAAATGCATCTTTTAAGTGTTTCTAAATTACAGATTTAGAGTTGTGCTTAACCAAGTTTTTTCCTTGGTAGGACAAGAAACATAGAGCTCTTGAAAGAAAATTTAGCGTCAGCAAGGACACTATGTTTAGTTTCTATGCTGTAACCAAAAGTTGAAGACAGATAACTGAGTCTCTTACTGGGAATCTTATAGGATTTTTTTCCCTTTAAAATGTAGATTCATTGTACGTATCTTTCTTAACTTGTTATCTATGGAACCGAGGACTGTGCCTCTTTACCCCAAGACAAGAAATTGCATGATTGAAGGTATATATGGTAGAAGAACAAATGGACCTATGTTGTTTCTACCTTTTGGTTTCCATTTAGTCCTCTTACCAATGCTGCTATGGTCTAAACCTGAGTTAGCAATTTCAGTGTCACCCTAGACTCTTCATCCTCACTCATCCCCTATAGCCAGTTAGTTGACTGATCTTGTCAGTTTTCCCTTCACACACCTATGTATTTCCACTCAAGACCATCACTCTAGTTCAGGCCCTTATCGTGTCTTCTTTTTCTTTTTTTTTTTTGATAAATATTATTTTATTTTTTTCAATTACATGTAAAGATAGTTTTCAACATTCATTTTTTATAAGGTTTTGAGTTCCAAATTTTTTCCACCTCCTATCCCCTCTCCCCAAGATGGCCAGCACTATTGCAGTAGCCTTGTAATTGGTGTCCCTGCTTCATCTGTGTCTACACAACTGCCAAAGTGATGTTTACCAAAAAAGGAGGTCTTACCCATATCAGTCTCCTCAGTAAACCACAGAGGTTGCCTGTTGCCTCCAGGATTACATAAAAGACCCTTTTTTTGACCCTTAAATTTTTATGTAACCTGGTCTCTTCCTATATCTCTAGTCTTCTTATACTCACTTCTGTGTGTGCTCTGATCTAGACATATTATCCTACTTGCTATTCCTCTCACACTTCATCTTCTGTCTTCATGCATTTGCGCTGGCTGTCCTTCATGCCTGGAATGGTCTCCTTCTTTCCCTCTGCCTCTTAGAATCCCAGGCTTCCTCTGAAACTCAGCTCACATTCCGTCTTCTGCAGAAGGTCTTTCCTGTCTTTTTCTTATCTGGTTACCTTCATCTACTTTGTATTTATCTATGTATATATTTTCTCTCCTCATTAGAATGTAACCCGCTTGGGGAAAGGGACTGTTTTTCCCTTTCTTTGTATACACCATCCATCCCCTAGCATAGTGCTTGGAACACGATAAATTTGTTGATTAATTATGTTGACTGTTAACATAATTTGTATTTGAAAATATCAGCATGGCAAATAAAAAATTACTGCTGTGAAGATTATCTCACTATTGAAAACTGAACAAGTTACATGTTTAATTTCAATGGTATTCTTCAGGTACACACCATCTCAGCAAGGAGTGGCTTTCAATTCTGGAGCTAAGCAAAGAGTTATTCGGATGGTGGAAATGCAAAAAGATCCAATGGAGCCTCCAAGATTCAAGTAAGCGCTTAATTTGAGGGGATGAACTATTAGGCCCATGCTTTGTCCATTCTGAAAGAGAATTTATAGGAGAAATATCATTTGCTGATTATACTTTTGTTTCATCTCTTAGAATTAATAAGAAGATTCCTCGTGGGCCTCCTTCTCCTCCTGCACCTGTCATGCATTCTCCTAGCCGAAAGGTACTACTAGTACATTCTCAAGTCTTTTACTCTTGATCTGTGGCTGTGAAACTTAAGATAGGAGGGAACATTCCAGAGCCTCTATTTCTTCATCTGTAAAAAATGGAGAGTTCTTGCACTACCTGCTTTCACTAATGATGCGTCAAAAGGCCCTGAGGACATGACTCTTAATATATCACAGTACACAGACAATATAACAGTGATCCTCAGTCATCAAGAAAACATTATAATAATTGTTTTTTATTTAAGAAATTATGAAAATTGTGATAAGTTTTAGAAAGATTTCCAGGTAGGATTTTTTAAAATTGTTAATTAAATAGGATAACTCAGCTATCTTGAAAATTCAGCTATCTAGAAGGATTAAATTCTTATAGGTTCCAGATAGCTAAGGTTTTATGGTATTTTAACTCTCCTGAAAGAATGGGTTTGTATCCAAAAGAAATCATACTTGGTATTGAAACTTTTTTTATTAATACTTGAATTGTAAATACCAAAAAAATTTGAGGGTTCTTTTCTCTGTTTTGGGGGGGTTTTTGCATTTGTTTAAAAATTTTCTGGCAATATATTTTTTTAAAAAAGTATTGATGCTTTTTTTTGTATCACATTGAATTATAGTTATATTTTCTATTTTCAAGACTTCTATTTTCAAGTCTTCTTGTGTAATAAATATTTTAAAAGAAAAGGAGACAAAACAATGTATATATCAACTGTCTGACAGTATATATAATATTCCATACCCATGGTCTCCCACCTCTACAATGAAGAAAGGGATGTTCATTTTCTCCAACTCTTTTCTAGCACCAACCTTGGTCATTATACAACAGTATTGCTTTTTGCAAAAATCAGATATACCTATTAGTATTCTTTTATCAGTAAAGCTAAGCTGTTTTTGACGAAAAAATCATATGCAGATTTTTAGCTAGATTTTAAATCTAAAAATGTCTTTTACTTTTTTACTTCTTCCTCATCTCAGATGACCGTGAAAGAGCAGCAAGAGTGGAAAATTCCGCCTTGTATTTCAAACTGGAAAAATGCAAAGGTAATTAAGCTGTCATAAAATCAGTCTCTTAATATTATATCCTACTGGGGAACTTCATGAAAGAGGTTCAGCCTGAATAGCATGAGTTTAAACCTCAAGAACTCACTTAGCTGTCTATTTTCAGAATGGAACACACAATTTATACAGTTCGATTTCTTTAAACAGTGTAATGGAAATGTCAAGGAATCAGGCTATGAACACCATATAGAATATATTAGCCAATTTCTGAGAGTAAAAGCGCATAGAAAAGGGTTATTGAAAATTAATTTCTATATCCAGGAAAAGCTTGTGTCATGGGCATCAGACTCAAATAGCAGTTTTTGGTTTTGTTTTTTTTCTACAAAAGAAATCAGGATAAAAGGTACTATATAGGACAGAGTGGCATCATCTTCGGGTATATTAAGGTGTCTGTATTTTTTCATGAGCTTCATTATTTGTTCATACTAATACATCTTAGACTTTACTAAAAAAAAATTTAGGCCCTATATATATTTTACTAATTGGCAGAGCTCCCAGGGGTCATAAGAAAGACTAAGAAATTTATCCCATGTTATTTTGTGTCATCATTATTTTCCTAAAATCAATTTTCATGATTTTATTAAGCTTTATGAGTTGTAAAGGATTCCTAATGACCTCTGGTTGGGGAGAAACATTTTCTTAACTATGTATATTTCTTACAAGAATTTTGCCTTTTCTTCTTTTTCCATGGGGATAGAAGATGAAAGGGAGAGAAAATAGATGTTTAATTTTAATTTTTAAAAAAATTGATTAATGCTTGTTGAGCAGAACCAAGATGACAGAGTAAAGGTAGAGACTCCTCTGAGCTCTCCCCCAAACCCCTCCAAATACCTTTAAGAAATGACTAAAGAAATTCTAGAGAGCAGAACCCACAAGAAGACTGAGTAAAACAGATTTGCAGTCCAAGACTTCTTGGAAGGTCTGCAGGAAAGGTCTGTTGCACCAGGGTGAGAGAGGCACAGTCCAGCACTGGCAGACCAGGCTTGAGCAGGCCTCAGGGCAATTGAAGCAGTGGTAGCAGTGGTGGTTTCCAGACTATCAGCCCACAGAAGCCAAAGATAACTTAGAAGGTCAGCAGGAAAGGTCTGTCATGCCTGGGTAAGAGTGGAGTGCAATTCAACACATGCTGTGCCAGCACAGTCCTGGACACAGCAAACCAGAAGTAAGCTTCGGGAGTGACTGAATCAGCAGCAGCAGTGGCTTATTCCACAGCTCTCAGCCCACAGACAGTAAGGGGGTCAAACAGTGGGTCAGAAGAAGATTATAGGAGTCTCTCTGCTAGCACTAAGGCAGGACTCTGTTACTTTGCCCATACTTAGATCTGGGTCACAGTCCTGAGTGGCAATCCTAGGGCGAGGAAGAGTACTAGCACCACCAGGGCTTGCCACTGAGGGGAAACCCTCCTTACAGTTCCAGGGCAGAAAAGAGTACTTGTGGTCATTCATAGACCAGATCACAAACCAGGAAAGTAGTAAACAACTCTCCTTAGATCATATCACCTTGGAAGATCTGAAAACTTACAAGTCCCTGGAAGTGTCTCCAAAAACAGCTGCATAAAATCCCTGAAGCTTGGGACAGTGCATCCTTTACCCTGGAAGCAGAGCCCTACTTTAACAAACAGTTGAAAGTCAAGTAATAGGATGGGAAAACGAGCAAACAACAGAAAAAACAATTGTGACCAAAGAAAGTTACTGTGATGACAAGGAAGATCAAAACACACTCAGAAGAAGACAATAAAATCAAAGCTCCTACATCCAAAGCTTACAAGATAAATATGAATTGGTCTCAGGCCATGGAAGAGCTCAAAAAGGATTTTGAAAATCAAGTAAGAGAGGAAGAGGAAAAATTGGGAAGAGAAATGAGAGTGATGCAAGAAAATCATAAAAAAACAACTCAACAGCTTGGTAAAGGAGACATGAAAAAATAATGAAGAAAATAACACCTTAAAAAATAGACTAGGCCAAATAGCAAAAGAGGTCCAAAAAGAAAATGAGGAGAAGCATGCCTTAAAAAGCAGAATTGACCAAATGGAAAAGGAGGTCCAAAAGCTCACTGAAGAAAATAATTCCTTAAAAATTAGAATTGAACAAATGGAAGCTAATGACATTATGAGAAATCAAGAAACCAAACCAAAAGAATAAAAAAAAGAGAAGACAGTGTGAAATATCTCATTGGAAAAACTGACCTGGAAAATAGATCCAGGAGAGGTAATTTAAAAATTATTGGACTACCTGAAAGCCATGATCCAAAAAAGAGCTTAGACATCATCTTTTGAGAAATGATCTAGGAAAACTACCCTGATATTCTAGAACCAGAGGGTAAAATAGAAATTGAAAGAATCCCCTGATCATCTCCTAAAAGAGATCCCAAAATGAAAACTCCCAGGAATAGTATAGCCAAATTCCAGAGCTTCCAGATCAAGGAGAAATATTACAAATAGCCAAAAAGAAACAATTCAGATAACCTGGAGCCACAGCCAGGATAACACAAGATCTAATAGCTTCTACATTAAAGGATCAGAGGGCTTGGAATATGATATCCTAGAGGACAAAGGAGCTAGGATTAAAACCAAGAATCACCTCCCCAGAAAAACTTGAGTATAATTCTTCAGGGGAAAAAATAGACATTCATTGATATAGAGAACTTTCAGACATTCTTGATCAAAGGACCAGAGCTGAACAGAAAATTTGACTTTCAGATACAAGACTTAAGAGAAGCATAAAAAGGTAAACAGGAAAGATAAGGGACTTAATAAGTTTAAACTTTTTACAATCCTCCACGGGAAGATGATATTTGTAACTCAGCACTTTCTCACTACTGGAGCAGTTAGAAGGAGTATATATAGAGGGCACAGGTGTGTGTTGAATATGAAGGGATGATATCTAGAAAATAAAATTAAGGGGTAAGAGAAGAATGTACTGGGAGAGAGAGAAAGAGAGAAGTAGAATGGGGTAAATTATCTCACATGAAAGGTAAGAAAAAGCTTTTACAGTGGAGGGCAATAGGGGGAAGTGAGAGGGAGTGAGTGAATCTTATTCTCATCTGAATTGTCTCAAAGAGGAAGTAACATGCACACTCAATTGGGTACAGAAATCTGTCTTGCCATTTAGGAAAGTAGGAAGGGATGGGGATAAGAGAAGGGAGGAGGGGTGAAAGAAGGAAGGGCAGATTGGGGGAGGGGGTAGTCAGAAGCAAAATACTTTTAAGGAGGGAGAGGATAAAAGGAGAGAGAATAGAATAAATGAGGAGGGGAAATAGGTTGAAGAAAATACAGTTAGCAGTAGTAAGTGTGAAAAGAAAATTTTGGAGCAAATTTCTCTCATAAAGGCCTCATTTTTCAAACGTAGAGCACTGAGTTGAATTTATAAAAATAAGAGCCATTCCCCAATTGATAAATGATCGAAAGACAGGAACAGTTTTCAGATGAAGTAATCAAAAGCTATCTGTAACCATATGAAAAAAAATACTCTCACTATTGATTAGGGAAGTGCAAATTAAAACAATTCTGAGGTACTACCTCATACCTATTAGAGGACAGAAAAGGTGAATGGCAGATGTTGGAGGGGATGTGGGAAAAACAAGACATTAATGCACTGTTGGTGGAGTTGTGAACTGATTCAGTCATTCTGTAGAGCAATTCGGAACTATGCCCAAAGAGCTACAGCCATGCATACCTTTTCACCTAGCAATACCACCACTAGGTCTGTATCCCAAAAGAGACAAAAAAAAACAACAAAAGGAAAAGGACCTATGTGTACAAAAATATAGCAGCTCTTTTTGGGGACAAAGAATTGGAAATTGAGGGGATGCCTACTGGTTGAGGAATGGCTGAACAAGTTGTGGTATGTGATTATGATGGAATACTATTGTACTATAAGAAATGATGAGCACAATGCTCTCAGAAAAACCTGGAAAGGCTTCCATGGGTTGATGCAAAGTAACAGCAATATTGTAGGACGATTAGCTGGGAATGACTTAGCTATTCTCAGAAATACAATGATCCAGGACAACTCTGAAGGACTTATGATGAAAAATCCTATCCATCCCCAGAGAAAGAACTGATGGGTGTCTGAATACAGATTGAAGCATAATTTTTTTACTTTTATTTTTCTTGAGGTTTTTTTTGTCTGTTTTCTTTCACGACATGACTATTATGGAAATGTATTGCATGACTACAGATGTATATAATCCATATTGAATTGCTTGCCTTCTCAGTGAAGGGGGTGGGGAGGGAGGAAAGGAGAGAATTTGGACCACAAATATTTTAAAAATGAATTTTAAAAATTGTTTTTACATATGACTGGGGGAAAATAAAATATTAAATAAAAAAGAAAAAATGTTAGTTGACTTGAAAAAAAATCAACAAAATAGTGAAATCTTCTACAAGTCATTTCCCAGGAAAATAGACGTTAATGGGCAAAAATAAGACCATCCAATTATCTCTTAGGATAAATGGAATCTCTTCCTTTATGCTCTAATTTTTTCTTTCAACCTAAGGATCTTTAACAACTTATAAAGTTTAATAAAATAATGAAATTTGATTTAGGGAAGCAATGATGATACAGAAATGTGGGATAGATTTCTTAGTCTTTCTTAGACATGGGAGCTCTGTCAAGTAGTGTTGTTCAATAAAGTCTAGGGTGTATTAGCATGAACAAATTATGAAGCTCACGAGACTATATGGCCACTCATACACCTGAAGAAATATGCCATTCTGTCCTGTGTAGTACATATATGCCTTTAGCCTGGTTTCCTTTCCTTTGAATAGTTTGAAGCCTACGATATGGAAAAATAAAGCCAAGCCATATTTTAAATTGTATTTCTTAAGTCGAAATGAGATAACCTTGACTACTTTTGATGTAATAGGATTCATGATATCATAATAGTAGGAATTTGGAGCTTAGCACAATAGCTTTTGGTTTTTCTTTTAACTGGGTCTCTCTATCTCACCCAGGCTAGAAATGCAATGGCCACTCACAGACTCATTCCCATTACTGATGAACTGTGGAGCTTTAATCAGCTTCAATGCTAGCCTAGGTTACTTTACCCCTCCTTAAGCAGCCTGGTGGCCCCTTGCTCCCAGGACTTCTCATATTAGTGCCAAATTTAATGTGGATATTCAGTTGGCTTAACCCTACTGCAGATCAGAATTCCCATGCTCAAGTGATCCACTATCCTTGGCCTCCCACTATAGTGGTTGTAAGCATGCACAATCATGTTTGGCATGCATGGTAAGTACTGCTTGATAATGGTTGTTTGTTCCATCTTTGGATGGGTGGTATCATGGTACTTAAGGGGCAGCCATTTGGCCCCTTGATTTTAACTATCATTACCAGAATGTTGGAGTTACTTCCTAGAACTAATGAGATTAGGCTAAGGTGCATAGTATTTACCAAGAGTCATGCCACAAACCAGCCTAAAACAGATGCTCTTTGGGGAAAAGAAGTTTGTTTAAAATACTAAAACATGAGAAACCTATGAGACGATTATACGAAATGCAGAAAAATGGACTGCAGCCACAGAATAGTAACAAATTTATGTTTATTTTTAAAAGAGCACAAAAATGTTTCTCACATGATAAGTGTTTGTCTTTCATACCAGGGCTATACTATTCCATTAGACAAACGTCTGGCTGCTGATGGAAGAGGACTGCAGACAGTCCACATAAATGAAAACTTCGCCAAACTTGCTGAAGCGCTCTATATTGCCGACAGAAAGGTTTGTCTCTTAGCTTCATTTTTTTTTTCTGAGGCTCTGGTATTTCTCATTTTGCAACTTCATGTTCTTCAATAGCTAAATTCACCTGCACCATTGATTACTTAGTGAGACAGTCAAGGAATCAATGGTACCCTACAGAATACCATGTGTCCTTGTTGCCTACTGTCATCATGTTTCTCTCCTTACTGCTTTCCAGAGTTAGTGCTTAGCCACTCTATCACAGCATAGTAGAAGAAATTGAGATACTAGTTTAACATCTTACTTTGAAAACATTGCCAACCTCTCCCTACTCTACCTTTTTACCTGTTTTACTAAACTTAAATAGAAGCTCCTAAATTTGTTTTTTTTTTTAAAAATTCATTTAAAGCCATAGCATCGTTGTGAGTAAGAAATAATGTTTTCTTTGATTTGTTATTGTTTTTGTCTTTGTATTTGTTTTTGTGTTTGGTCTCTTATATTGCTTGATGAAAATTTTAAGATTTCCCCCTTCAAGTACTTTTAAGAAAGCAAGGTAACTTTCATACCACATAGTGGATATTTTGATTTTTTTTACAATATAATTGACTGAGATCTTTGGTTTCTGTGTGCCATGAAAATCAATTAAGGAAAATCCTTATCAATCCAAATTCTAGAAAGAAATAACTGCCATTTATTGTCCCCTGTTTTACAAATGAGAAAAGAGGATCGAGGTGAAGTGACTTGTCTAAGGCCATATAGCTAGTAAATAACAAAGCTAAGTCTCAAATCCAGGTCTTTCTGACTCTGTCCTTATGCTCTTTCTACTAATTTAGGCCTTCCTACCTTTATATAGCCTTACAATTCATCTAATCATGGCAGTAATTCTTATATCAGGTACTAAAAAAGCTAAGTGAATAGAGAATTTGATTTCCACAGAAAATGAAATTAAGTGGCATCAGCTATTAGCTTCAAGATAGTATATCATATGTACAGGATTTAGAAAAGGAAATCTCAGTAAGAATATTGAGTAAACAAGATAAGGGTTGTGCTCATATACAAATTTTTATAACAGATGTTAGTTATGTAATTCCCAGTCCCCTTTACTGTGGTCACATTGTACCTGAACACATAAATATACCATATATTAGACTCACAGAATTTTGATTTTAGATTCTTCTTGTAAAAATGCAAGGGTAGCATTGATTTGTTAAGTTGAATCATGTTCCTGGGTTTTGTGGTTGAGAGACTGAAGTAGAGGCCTAAGTTTGCTAATTCTTTTTGTGTTAAGATATCTTCCTAAGAGTCAGTATAGTATGATGCAATGAATAGCATGCTAAGATTGGAACCAAATGATGAAGATTTATAGGATCATAGATGTAGAGCTTGAAGGGGGACCTTAGAGACTATTATGTCCAACTCTTTCATTTTGAGCATGAGGAAACTGAGGCTGAGAGAAATTGAGTCACTAGCTCAGGGTCACCCAGTAAGTGTTTAAAAGCAGGATTTGAACTTGGGTCTTCACAAGGCCAACTCTGTCCACTGCACCACTGAGCTGATGTTGGGCAAGTCACATAATTGCTACAAGTTTTAGTGTCTTCATGCTTAGAATGAGGTTGAACTACATGAATCTCCATGATGTCTTCCAGTTGTGTGTGTATTATTCTCATTAACAGTAAATCACAATCATTTGCACTGTTGAATATATAATTTCATTTGTGGTATAGGCTCGTGAGGCAGTAGAGATGCGGGCTCAAGTGGAGAGAAAGATGGCCCAAAAAGAAAAGGAAAAACATGAAGAGAAGCTTCGAGAAATGGCCCAGAAAGCTCGGGAGAGAAGAGCTGGAATCAAGACTCATGTAGAAAAAGGTTTGTCAGCCTCATGCATAAGGAAAGGATGTGTGGCAGAATTAAGGTGAAGATACCAGTAATTAACCATTGATCAAAGGAGACTTGTTGAGCCTTGTTGTCAGAATTACTACCTGGGCCTTGCTTAACAGTACAGCAGTAAGAATAGTTAGCAAATTCCCAAATTGTGTTTATGTTTTCACATCTGTTCCCAAAAGTCATCATTTAAGAAACTTTTTGTCTTTATTGTACTTCTTCAGTATCTTAAGAATTTGTTATCACATTGATTCAGGTCTCTCTTCCATCACTGCAGATGGCAGTCAATTCATATCTTTTCATCTTGTACAATTCCTGAGTGTCTTTCCTTAGATAATCCACCCAGCATTCCCTCTCCTAGATTTTTTTTTAATTGTGTGGTACCCATATCAATAACAAAACCAACAGAAATCATGTGGTTATCTCAGTAAATGCTGGAAAGGCTTTTGACAAAATACAGCACCCATTCCTGTTAAAAACACTTGGAGACCACAGGAATAAATGGAGCTGTCTTCAAAATGATAAGGAGTATCTAAAACCATTAGCAAGCATTATCTGTAATGGGGATAAGCTAGAAGCCTTCCCAATTAGATCAGGGGTGAAGCAAGGATGCCCATTATCACCACTATTATTCATTATGGTACGAGAAATGTTAGGTATAGCAATAAGAGAAGAAACAAAACACTTGGGCTATCCATCTGTTTGCTCCTTTACTATATGGCTAGCCCACCTTTTATCATTTTACATTTTCTTAATGATATCCCTTATGCTACTACTTCTTGAGTGTTGGTCATCATTAGGAAAAGTGCTGGAGCTTCCTTGTTTCCACCATTGTCCTTTAGGTCTTCATAACATTTTTATATTTCTACAATAGTATTTCAATATAAAGATAAACCTGTTAGTAACCATTTACTAAAAGCAGTTATGAAGGCAAAAGGTTTTGTTTTTTTTAATAGCAGTACTTTTTAAACATAAAAGTGTTAATGTAACCTATTTCATTCATGAATTATGTTTATTCTCTGCCTAGACATTAATTTTCATATATCATTGTTTTTAATATTTAAAGATGTAACATTGAACTAATTTAATTTTTATCTGGGTAAGCAAGTATCACTAACAGACTGATACAGGATTACTTCAGGGGCTAATAGAATTCTTGCCTAAAGTAGGTAAATTCTCCCTAGTTTTTGAATGTTACTGGGTATAGTACAGTAATGAAGCAACTTCTCTCTACAGAGGATGGGGAGGCTCGGGAACGAGATGAAATAAGACATGATAGACGTAAAGAGAGACAACATGATAGAAATCTTTCCAGAGCAGCTCCTGATAAGAGGTAAGTCTGGAAAAACAAAAAGAAAATTAAAATTTTTTTTTCATACAGTGCAGACAGCTTTTTCCTTGCAACACTGATAAATTTGCTAAGACCTTAAAACCATTCTTTGATTTCATATAATCAAGCATTTTGAAATATTTCTCATGGTACAGTAAAGAGGTTTGAACTGCATACATAATGGCACTTTATGTTTCAGTAATGCTTTAGATTTCCAAAGTATTTTCACATAATCTTATCCGATCTCTCTATATAGGGATATATAATCCTTACTCTCAGGGAGCTTACATTCTAACAAAGGAGACACCACATAGATTTAGAGGTATAGATATACAAGATAGTTCACTACGAGTTGCTTGGAGAGAAGAGGGATTTTGGGGGTTCAGAATAGGTATCCTTGCTACAGTGAACATTGTTAAAGTTGGTTGAGATATAGTATATATAGTCAACACAGTAGTGTGGCTAATTCCAGCTCCATTCAGCAGCAGGTGAGTGGAAGCAAAGGAGGTCTATGCTGGGAGTAATCCAAGGCTGAATTTTCCTTATGTGGCTGAAGTGGAGTGAAGGAACAAGTCATGGGATTTGAAATTGAAGAATTGGAAGGTTGGAGAGCTTGAGGGAAAATCAGCATGGATGTTGAATTCCTCTAGTATATAAGTGTAGGAGAAAGCCAGTGATCCAAGTGCTAAATTGAGAAAGGACAAAGAATGGGGGAGGAAGGGGCAAATAGTACAAATATCATGAAGCCATAGTCAGGATAACACAAAATTTAGCAGTTTCTACATTAAAGGGTTGTAGGGCTTGGAATATGCTATTTTAGAGGGCAGAGGAGCTAGAATTACAACCAAGAATCACCTACTCAGCAGAACTGAAAGATAAAATATATAAAAAACCTGACTTTCAAATGCAAACAGGAAATAGAAATCATAAGGGATTTCATAAGGTTAAATTGTTTACATTCCTACATAGGAGGATGATACTTGTAACTCCTTAGAACTTTCTCATTACTAATGCAGTTAGAAGGAGTATGCATAGGCAGACGACATGAGTGTGAGTTGAATATGATGGGATGATATCTAAAAATAAAATTAAGGGATGAAAAAGTGGAATGCACTGAGAGAAGGGGGAAGGGGGAGTTAGAATGGGATAAATTATCTCCCATAAAAGAGGTGCAGAAGAGCTTTTATAGTGGAGGGAGAGATAGGAGAAGTTGGGGGAATGCATGAATCTTACTCATTGGAATTGGCTTAAAAAGAGGGAAAAACATACACACTCAGTTTGGTATTGAACTCTACATTACCCTACAGGAAAGGAAGAGGGGTTAAAGGATAAAGGGGAAGGTGGGCTGATAGAAAGGAGGGTGGATT